>JANBXA010000087.1:0-377463 GCA_030556225.1 Cricetiscus sungorus | reverse complement strand
ATCCTCACGCTGAACCTGAACCTCAACTCGAATCTGTAATGGAACCAAAACTTTGTACCTGAACCCTCCCTTTGACCTGAACCTTAACCATGACCTTGAAGCCGAACATGATTCTAAACATTCAGCCTGACCCTGAACCTGAACACTCACCTTGAACCTGAACCTGAAACCTTGACCTGAACATGTACCCCAAACTGAACCCTCTCACTGATGCTAAACCTGAACCCTTAATGTGAACATGAACCTTGAACCTTAAGCTTATCATGATATTGAAACTGAACCTGCACCTGGACCCTCACCCTTTACCTACACTTGAATGCTCAATGTGAACGGGAACCTGAACCTGAACACTCAGCATCAACCTGGACCATTACACTGGACATGATCCTTCATGCCGAACCTTAACTTGAACGTAAATCTAAACTTGAACCCTCAGCCTGAAGCTATACCTGAAGCCTCATCTCACCCTGAACAGGTACATGATCCTGAACCATCATGGTGAACATGAACCTGAAACCTCATCCAGAAATGGAACCTGAACATTCACCCTTACCCTAAACCTGGAACCTCACCCTGAACGTGAACATGAAACCAAACCATGAACATGAATCACATCCCTAATCCTAACCCCTCACCCTGAACCTGACCCTGACCCCTCATCGTCACCCTGAACATAAACCCTCATCATCAATCTGAACCTAAACCCTTGCCCTGATGCTGAACCCTTAACCTGAACAAAGACCTTGAATTTGAACCCTCCCACTGAACATGGACCTGAATCTAAACCTTGAACCTGATGCTCAGCACTCACCCTGAACCTGCATGGTTGTAGATGACTAACTAGTAGTCTATTTTTCTTAATTATACATTATTTTCAAATAAGCCACATAAGTGCAATAACTTAAACAAGAATAGAAATATATATTCAGTACAACAAGAACAACTTTACATTTGTGTCAATAAACCAAAGCCCATATCAGTGTAAAATATTTGAGGTTAATATTCCTTTTTGAGTTATATTCCCCTTATATGATGACAAACAACCATAGAACCAAAAAGTCAG
Source organism: Cricetiscus sungorus (assembly GCA_030556225.1). NCBI lineage: Eukaryota > Metazoa > Chordata > Mammalia > Rodentia > Cricetidae > Cricetiscus > Cricetiscus sungorus. The sequence goes on along the minus strand of JANBXA010000087.1, from coordinate 376,400 downwards.
GTAACCAAAAAATACCCTTCCCACCTATTTGGAATATTAATTGTTTTATTGTCTAGACTTCTTCCTGTTGTCTGAGGGTAAAGGCATCTTTGGGAGACATTCATATTTTTTTACAGTATTTCTCCAGTAGTGCAGTGGAAACTATTTGTTTTTGTTGCATGGATGCTGTGTGAGCATCTCTGTTTCCTAGCATGATTGCCATTTTTGTGTCTATTGAGTTTGTATGTATATTTACTTGTCTTTGTGCATTTTTGTATTGCTACAATTATTCACACACCTACTTTCTCCTCATATTTGCACCTATAACATGGGGTCAAGCTGTTCTAAAAAGCAAAAGAGTTAACAGAAGTTTATTTTAATTACAGTAAATAGAAAAAGATTAAGGTAGAGGCCATTGATGCTATTGTCCCCATTCTGGAAAAGAAAATTGGAGCATATGGAATATATTTAAATCCTCATCAATTTAGTTTAATGGCATAATGATGCCTTCATTGTCATATTTATATCATTATGAGAATGTAGGTGTTTAATAGAATTGATAATAAGTATAACTCAAAAAAGAGCCTTGCATTTTTGGGAGAAAATCAGTGAGGCTATAAGGTTATCCCATTGGTAGAATGTTGGATCATAAATTTTGCCTGGCAACCTATATTCTGGTATCATGGGCCAAGAGCGAGAGCAGCTTAGATGTAGTGTTTTCACTGAATATTTTAGTGTTCCAAGATATGTATCTCATAAAACTTTTAATGACATCATTTGTGTAAATTGATTCTTCTAACCAAGTGATAGCCAAATCCCTGGAAGTTGGACTACAGCTATTAATATTACCCCATTCCAGATTACCTCATATCAGGGGAGAAATGTTTCTGTAGAGAAACGATTCAAAGACTTTTGTTGATGAATATCATTTTCCCTATCTAAGGGGAAATCTATGGATTAAGACTCACACATACTCAACAAAAGGTGAGTTTTCCAATGTAAGTATTCCTTCAGGAAGGTGTTAATCCATTTGTTAGTCTCATTTATCCAAAGGCATCCGAACATTAGAAAATGCAATGTAGAATAAATGATATAATAGTCTTTTCTTCAGAAATCACATTGAAGTGTGAGCCAGCATGGCCTGCCTACATATTAAGGTTAGCCTTAAAACCTGCAAGAGATATTATAGAGCAATTCATGAGTGTTGCAGAGGTAAGTCTTCACATTGACCTTTGCCCCTATACAAGTATTAAGAAGACAAAAATAGGTCTGCATTGGAAAATATGTTATTTCCCAACACTCAAAATTATCTAAAGTTAACAAATATTATAGTCAGGAATCACATAGGTGATTCATCTCTGATTGTCACCAAGTTTTCTATTCTTCCATTAGAGTACTTGAGATCATTGGCTGAAAACCATTTTGAATATAGATTTTCAGTACACTAAGTGGCATAGCTCGAACATAGAGAGAATTCACAACAGTTCAAAATGTTTGGAGAACAGTTGTTAGCAACATTGGCAATCCCTGGATTATTGTTTGCACAGAAGATTCTTCTGGAGGAATGAAATGTATTTCCCATGTGAATGAAATCATGAGAACACTAACCCTTTAAGTAAGCTTTGCCATTGGATATCTGTGAGTAATAGTGTTAGGAGCATTGCTCATAGTGTGTATGTAAATGTCAGTGTGAGTGTGTGTGTGTGTGTGTGTGTGTGTTTGTACATGAGTGAGTGTGAGTGAGTGTGTTGCATTGGAATCATCATTTACTCACCTACTTCTATCACTAATCTTCAAAATGCACATGCCTCAAGATTCCCTAAAGAAAGCAGGATAAATAGAATAGATTTCAAGTGAATGACAAGGGGCTGAGAAATTCAGGGGCACATCATCGGTGTTTTGTCCATTCTGCATATATGTCATCTAGATTTTATATATATACATATATATACATATATATGTATATATATATATATATATCATGAGATAAATGTATGTACATAGATATGTACATATATGTGTGTATTTCAACATGCATGTAAATATATACATATATATATATACACACTCACAAATATTCACACACAGATATACACATGTGTGTGTGTGTGTGTTTGTGTGTGTGCCCATTGTGTTTGTGTATGTGAGTGCCACACATCTTATGGTTTTGTATAAATATGCTTACAATTACATGTGTTCTTTGGGGTAACATTAGTATGTAGCTGTGTAACAGGAAAAGTTAAAATAGTAAAAGTAATTATACCTCATAGTTGTTATTTTGTGAATTAATTGACGATATTCTAAAGAGTACTGACCATGTGGGGATGACTTATAATGGAGTACTACATTAACTTGTGATGTGATATGAGATCATAATTGTTGTGTGACATCATAATTGTAGCATGGCATTATTCGTGGCTTTCTTTGTTTCTATATGATGGGGACAAAAAGTATATAGCTACTGAGATACAGTGGTATTGTTGGGTAGTTTATACCTCTAACATAAATGTTTGGAAACTTTTAAAATGAAGGTGATTTTCAACTGTAGGAGTTCCCTGGTAGAATTTATTGGGTCGCTTATAAAAAACTATCATATCATCAGCAAATAGAGACAGTTTGACTTTTTCCTTTCCAATTTGGATTCCCTTGATCTCCTTTTGTTGTCTTATAGCTTTAGCTAGAACTTGCAAATACAATATTGAAGAGATATGGAGAGGACAGCCTTGTTTTGTTGCTGGTTTTAGAGGAATTTCCTTAAGCTTCTCTCCATTCAGTTTGATGTTGGCAGTTGTTTTACTGGATATTACTTTTATTATGTTTAGGTATGTTCCTGTTTTCCCTGATATCTCCAAGACCTTTATCATGAAAGTGTGTTGAACTTTGTCGAAGGCTTTTTCAGCATCTAGGGAGATGATCCTATGGTTTTTCTTTTTCAGTTTGTTTATATGGTGGATAACATTGATAGATTTTCGTATGTTAAACTATCCTTGCAACCCAGGGATGAATCCTTCTTGGTCATGTTGAATGATTTCTATGATGCATTCTTGGATTCATTTACCAATATTTTATAGAGTATTTTTGAATCAATGTTCATCAGGGATATTGGTCTGTAGTTTTCTTTCTTAGTTGTATCTTTGTGAAGCTTGGGTACCAAGGTGATTGTGACCTTGTAGAAAGAGTTTGGTAATGTGCCTTCTGTCTCTTTTGTGGGAAACAATTTGAGGAGTATTAGAATTACCTCTTCCTTGAATTTCTAGTAGAATTCTGCACTGAAGCCATCTGTCCCTGGGCTTTTTTTTTTTTTTTTTTTTTTTTGGTTGGAAGGCTTTCTATGAATGTTTAGATTTCATTGGGGGTTATAGGTCTATTTAAGTTGTTTGTCTGTCCTTGGTTTAATTTAAGTGATAGTTATCAAAAAAATTTGTCCATTTCCATTGAATTTTCAAATTTTGTAGAGCACAGGTTTTCAAAGTATGACCTGAAAGTTTTCTGGATTTCCTCTGTGTCTGTTGTTATGTCCTCCTTTTCCTTTATGATTTTGTTAATTTGCATGTTCTCTCTCTGATTTTTCATTAGTTTGGATAAATGTTTGTCTATCATGTTGATTTTCTCAAAAAACCAACTCTTTGTTGCATTGATTTTTTGTATTGTTTTCCTGGTTTCTATTTTATTGATTTCAGCTCTCAAATTGCTTATTTCCTGTCGTCTACTCCTCCGTGGTGAGTTTGCCTCTTTTTGTTCTAAAGCTTTTAATTGTACTGTTATTTCTCTAATATGAATATCCTCTGATTTCTTCATATTGTTACTCAGTGCAATGAACTTCCCTAATAACACTGCTTTCAAAGTGTCGATAAGTTCAGATATGACTTGTCTTCATTCTCATTGAATTTTAGGAAGTCCTTAATTTCTTTCTTTATTTCTTCTTTGACCCAGGTGTGGTGCAATTGCACATTGTTCAGTTTCCATGAGTTTGTAGAGTTTCTGCGATTTGTGTTGTTGTTGAATTCCAATTTTAAAGTATGGTTGTCTGATAAGATACAGGGGACTATTCCAATTCTTTTATATCTGTTGAGGTTTGTTATGCCACCTATTATGTCGTCGATTTTAGAGAAGGTTCCATGTGGAGCAGAGGAGAAGGTATATTCTTTTGTGTTTGGATGGAATGTTCTGTAGATGTCTGTTAAACCCAGTTGAGACATAACTTCTGTTAGTTTGTTTGTTTCTTTGTTGATTTTCTGATTGGTGGTCCTGACTAGTAGTGAGAATATGTGTTGGAGTCTCCCACTATAAGTGTGTGAGGTTTTATGTGAGCTTTGAATTTTAGTAACGTTTCCTTTATGAATGTGGGTGCCTGTGTATTTGGGGCATATATGTTCAGAATCGAGACTTTTTGTTGATGGATTTCTCCAGCAATGAATATGAAATGACCATCTTCATCTCTTTTATTAATTTTGGTTTGAAGTCTATCTTGTTAGATATTAGGATAGCCACATCTGCTTTCTTCTTGGTTCCATTTTATTGGAAGATCCATTCTCATCCCTTTACCCTGAGGTAATGTCTATCTTTGTAACTGAGGTGTATTTCTTCTATGAAGCAGAAGGATGAATTCTGTCTCAGTATACATTCTGTTAGCCTGTGTTTTTTTATAGGTGAGTTTAGACCATTAATGTTGAGGGAGAGTAAGGACCATTGATTGTTAATGTTCTTTTGTATTAGATTTGCTCTTGGCAGTGTTATTGTGAATTTATGTGTTCTTCCTTACACTTGATTTCTGGTGAAGTGGAATCAATTGTTGCCTACGTCTTTGTGAGAATAGTTAACTTCCTTGGGATGGAGTTTTCCTATCAAAGCTTTCTGTAGGGGTGGATTTGTAGATACGTATTGTGAAAATCTGGCCTTGTCATTAAATATCTTGTTTTCTCCACCTATAGTGATTGAGAGTTTTGCTGGGTATAGTAGCCTGTGCTAGCATCTGTGGACTCTTGGTAATTTTAAAACATTTATCTAGGACCTTCTGTCTTTGAGGGTTTCCATGGAGAAGTCAGGCGTAATTTTGATAGGTCTGCCTTTATATGTTACCTGTCTTTTTTCCTTCACTGCTCTTATGTTAGGTGTTTTGATTATTATATATTGAGGGGCCTTTTTCTTTGTTCTATTCTTTTCGGTGTTTGGTATGCTTCTTGTACTTTCATGGGCATGTACTTCTTCAGATTGGGAAAGTTTTCCTCCATGATTTTGCTGATTATGTTTTCAGCTGGCCTTCCTCACCTTCCTCTGTGCCTATTTTTCTTAGGTTTGGCCTTTTCATAGTGTCACAACTTTCTTGGATGTTTTGTGTTAAGGAATTTTTGGATTTAAGATTTTCTTTGGTTGATGAATCTATTTCCTCTAGTTTATCTTCAGCACCTGAGATTCTCTCTTCCATTTCTTGAATTCTGTTGGTTATGCTTGCATCTGCAGTTTCCGATCGTTTGCCCAGTTTTTCTATTTCCAGTATTTCTTCAGTTTGTGTTTTCGTTATTGTCTCCATTTCCGTTTTCAATTCTGGAACCTGTTAAATAGTTTTTTTTTTTTCTTGGCTTTCTGTACATTCTTTAAGAATTTTATTCATTTCTTCCAATTTTTTTTGTTTTATCTTCCACTTCTTTAAGGGATTTTCCCCCATCTTCTTTGAGGGCGCCTATCATTTTTATGATGATAATTTTTAGGTTGTTCTCTTCTGATACATTTGTTTTGTTGTGCTCTGGTCCAGTTGGTGTAGATTCGCTAGATTCTGGTGGTGTTATGCTTGCGTTTCTGATGTTAGGTGTTTTCTTGTATTGCCATCTTCCCATAGCTTCTTCCAGTAGGTGTTGTTGGAGTTTCTTCCTCTCTCTATGGATTTAGGTGGGTCAGAGTTTGGATATCTAGAGGTCTTGGTGGTCCAATCGCTCTAGGAGGTTTCTCTGTAGGCAGGGGCCTGACGATGGGGGTCAAAGTTCAGGCTCCAGCAGAGGAAAGAAGAGGCCTCTTTGGCAGAGGCTAGCCTGCAGGAAGTTTCCTCAGGGATAGTAGGGTCTAGCTCTAGCCTAGGCCTCTAACCAAGGTCTGGTGTTGGGGGACACAGGCTGGGCTGATACTCTGGATGTTTCTGTGCTGATAGGCAGGTCTAGCTGGCACTCTCAAACTGAATAGGGCCTCTTTATCAGAGGTCCTGTGATGGGGTTCAAGGATCAGCCTGCAGGAACTCAGGGTGGACCCACAGAGATAGGCAGATCTCTGGGAGGTGCCCAGAACTCCAGTAGAAGACCGGTAGTGGGGGTCAGAGACCAGCTAGGTTGAAATTCCATGTGTATAGGCTGATCTATTGTACTCAGATGGGCTCCAGGAATCTCCACAAATGTGGCTGGATTGTTGACTCCACCCCCTGGCTCAGTGCTCAACCAGAACGGTGGAACAGTGGGCAGGGTAAAGAAGAGCATAGGGGAAGGGCAGGCTCTCGATGGGGGTGGGTGGGGGTATATTAAAGCTCCAAGAGCACTTTCCGTGGGGACAAAATGCAGGGGCAGGGAGATCCAGCACCTACCCAGGGATTTCCCAGGGATGGTGTAGGGGAGAATCTGCTGCCCCAGAGGGATTAGACCCAAACTCACCCGGAGCCAAGGCCTGGTGATGGGGACCTATCTTTATATTCATTTTATACTGACTTATGTCCACTGTATTTTACAAGATGTTTGGTAGGTACACATGCTACAATATGGTATGTAGGCAGAAATTATGCAAACAAGTGTGAATGGAAATAAAAAGATATGCTTGGAGGATTGAGAAAGAGGAACTCCACATTTTGTCAGCTTCATAATCAAAGAAAATCATCTGGTGAGATCACAACATGATTTTTCATTTTTCAATGGATCACATTGATAGATTTTCATGCCTGTATCACTAGGATGAAGCCTACTTGGTCATGATTGATTATTTCCCTGATGTGATCTTGGATTCTATTTTCCAGTATTTTTAAAAAACATTTTTTTGTTTTATGCCTGACATAATTATACATGCCTTTTTTTAATGAAAACAAACTTTTATAAACCAATATTTGGGAATTTGGGCATCATTCTTTCCAAGCTGGTTCCTGGTCATAGGGGCGCTGTCATGGGGGGAATCCTAAGAATATGCAGACATCCTGGTTGTAGGGTCTGCAAGGCTGCATTTTCACATTGATATTCAGTGGGTCTTGCTCGATCAAACCATATTAGTCTGGAAGGAATCCACAGCTTTTCCTTTTCTGTGGAAACAAAATTAAAAATCCTTTTCCCCAGTCACTTGTTGTTAGGCTTAAATTTGAAGTCAAAGCATTTTAATAATAATATAATTTAAAATTTTTACATGTAAATCCCATTTTCCTCTCCCTTCCTACCTCCAACCCTCCATCTCTCCCCCCATCCCTCCCTCCCTCCTTCCCTCTTAACCTCTTTTCCCCCTCACATGCACCCTGGCTACTCTCCCCTCCTATCCTCCCACCTCCATTCGACTTGTACGGCTATGCTATCCATGTTGGGTCATGTAAGGGAAAATAATAATCATATTTTTACCTCCAAATACAGATATTTTATGTTACGGAACAGGACAGCTGCATGATTTTTATGAATTATGATACCGATACCACTTCATGTTTTTATAATCAGGTTGGAAGAGCTGCCCCAAAATTACAATTGACACAGTTATTTGAATAAATAAATAAATAAATTTAGCAAAATCAACAATGTTGCTAGAAATTTCCCTTGTTTTAAGAAAATAAACAAATAAATAAATTTTTGCCAAAAAAATTATGTTGCTAGAAATACCCTCGTTTGAATAAAATAAATAAATGAATAAACTTTTGCAAAACATAAAATAAAACATTGCGCTAAGTCTCCTCAGTTGTTTGAAAAAAATGAAAAAATAAGTACATTTGTCTATGTACCGAGGCATTGCTGATATTTTTGTTATGCCCAGGGTAACACGGGACGTGCTTACATGATTATTGTTTTCCTGCTGCACTATTATTTTGGACCCTAAATATTTACTATGAATCTCAGTTCAAACTGAACCAAATAAAGAGAGTTAAACATTTAATATTTGAGAAATGGTGGGGTAATAAAAAATTAACAATAAATTAATTTCAGGACGAGTGTGCTGTTCACGGAACAGCCTGAAGCACATATATATATATATTCTCGTATGCATTTATGTATATATTCATGTATTTCTTCATGTATAGATTCACATATATAATTTTATATATATACATATTCATGTATATATTCATATTATTCTTGTATAATCCATATATGAATTCATGTATTTATTTATGTATACATTCAAATGTATATTCATGTATATTCGTATATATTCATGTATATATTTATATTTATATTCATGTGAATATATTCATGTACTTATTCATATATTCATGTATGTATTCATATATTAATATTTATATTCATGCACATATTCATATATTCATATATATCCACACACATTCATATATATTCATGTATTGCTCATGTATATTCATATGCTTATATCTATTGGTGTTTATTATCATATTTATATTTATGTGCATAATCATATGTGCATATTCATATTTATATTAATTTATATTCATGTACATATTCATATATTTATGTATATATTCATATATAATTTATTAACACACATATATATTCATATATATTCATGTATTTATTCATATGTGCATATGTTCATATATTTATTCATGTATATATTCATGTATATGTTTAAATATATATTCATACATATATTTATATATACAAATGTATGTTCATATTTATATTTATGTATATATTCATATTTATATTCATACATATATATTCATATAACTTTCTGGAATTCTCTGGAATTGTCTGGAATTCTCTGGAATTGTCTGGAATCCTCTGGAATTTTCTGGAGTTCTCTGAAATTCTCAGGAATTTACTGGAAATCTCTGGCATTCTCTGGAATTCTCTGGTATTCTCTGGAATTCTATGGTATTCTCTGGAATTCTATGGTATTCTCTGGAATTCTATGGTATTCTCTGGAATTCTTTGGAAATTTCTGGAATTTTCTGGAATTCTCTGGAATTTTCTGGAATTCTCTGGAATTGTCTGGAATTGTCTGGAGTTTGTTAAGACATTATCTGTTTTTCTGACTCTGAAAGTTATGGATGTCACATATTATTTTCTACTGCCATGGAATTTCTAATTGTGTCGGTGTTATCACATGCAAAGGAAAATTCATAGAATCAAAATGAATTTATGATGAGAACATTAAGCGAGAGCTTTTATTGAGATTATTTCTGTAGAGAACTTTTGGAGAGAAACTTTTTAAGAGAGATTTATAGGAACAGACTTTTTAAAGAATTAAGAGCCATGAGGGGAACATTGTGCAACAATTTCTAGTATAATGGCTGATGTAGTGATCAATTAAATGAATAAATAATTATTAGACAACATCCTCTGACCATCAGATTATTAAAATATTGAATTTTTAGAATCAGTGATGACTGTGTCCTCCATGGATCAGGTCTGAAGAATCCTCCTGGGCACAGATAATATAAACCCATCCATTTTTTAATTATTCAATCAATTATTTATTAATATATATGAGTATGTAATCTGTGAATACCTGATCTCCAAGTGTCCTTCGTAATTTGGGTGCTGCTTCTGGCAACAGGGATTTGCTGTATCCACTGCACAGCAGCCAAATCTGTAATTGATGACACCATCATCATTTAAGTAATCAATAAGTAATTAATTGAATGGTCCTGAATACTTAAGTCGCATAATATATCAACAAACTTAAGTGATTGTCAATGAAATAATACTCAGATAACTAAATAATGTCACACAATTAACTCCCAGGGAGTACTGGACAAACTCTGGTCATGAAGGATGATACCATCTAATTAAAAGATTAATATATATGTCTTTAATAATTGAATAGGTAGTGTTGCATACTCCCCCATGCTGCAACCAGATTGAACTCTTCGTAAATACTGATTGATGTAAGAAACTAAAAATAAATAAAAAAACAAACAAATAAATAAATAAATAAGAGGACTTTCACATTAGCTCCCACAAGGTGGACCAAATACAAGGTATTATGGCTGATGTAATGATCAATGAAATGCTTAAAGAATCATGTAATGATATGATACCACATCATCAACCTAAAGGTGGCTCCAATTCCAGTGATCACTTATTAAATAATAATATATTCTAATATTTAAATTATTAAAAAATTAAACAATTGGATGGTGTTTTATACTTGACTCCTAGGAAATTGGGTAATCTTCAAGAGATCATTTATTATTTAATCATTGGTTTTAATTATAAAAATAATGAATAATGAGATAATGTCTTAGAATTCAACCCAGGTGAGGTACCAAAATGATATCATCAACAACTAATTAATGAAAGGTCATGACACAATTAACTCCAACAAGGTAAAAACAGACTCTACTCCTCCTTTATCCTGTAGATAAAGACATATGTGAACAATGAAATAATCAGATGTTTAGATTGTCTGGCCACCTTGACTCCAAATGAGTGTTATCACATATTATATAATGATTGATTTTAATAATTAAATGATACCATCGGTAGTCAAGGAAAGAGTTTTTTGCCCAAATGACTAGTTTTGACACAATGAAAGAAAACTACATATGGAAGTTCTTGTGTGACCATCATACTTTTATGAAGTAACTTGTGCTGCCTGTAGCAGACATGTCTCACAGCCATGAGAAGGCTCAGGTTATTAAACATCTTAAATGCCATATTCTATACATCTTCAAATTGTTTGACAGTCACCAATCTATCCACATATAGCTGTTTAAACTTGAATACATATCTAATATGACTACTCATTTAATAATTATAGATGAGTAACTAGTAACCTGTATTTCTTAATTATACATTCATTTTTAAGTACACTGCATAAGTGCAATAAATAAAACAAGAATAAAATTATATATTCATTGCAATAAAACTAACTTTACATTTGTATTAACATACCAAAGCGCATATCAATGTAAAATATTTGAGGTTAAAATTCCTTTTTATTTTATATTCTTTATAAATGATGACAAACATCCACAGCTCATCAAATCAACAACAACAACTAAAAAATACCCATCCTAGCTCTTGGGAATATGAATGCTTTATTCTCTAGACTTCTTACTGATGTCTGTGGGCAAAGGCATCTTTAGGAGGCCCTCCAGAATTTTTATACAAATTTTTCAGGAGTCTAGAGTAAGCTATTTGTTCTTGTTACATATAAGCTCTGTGAGCATGAGTATTTCTTATCATGACTGATATTTTTGTGTCCAATGTGTGTTTATGTGAATTTATTTCTCTTTGTGCTTTTGTGAATTTCTACAATTATTCCCTCACCTACTTTTTCCCATATGTGCACCTATACCGTGTGGTCAAGTTGTTCTAAAATAAAGAGAATAAAGAGAAGCTTATTTTAATTTCAGTAAATAGAAAAGTATTCAGTTAATGGCAATTGATGTTATTGTCTCCACTCTGGAAATAAGAAAATTGGAACACAGGATATATGGCTAGATATTCATAAATGTATTTGAATGGCATAATGATGCTTTTATTTCCATGTATATATCACTATAGTCATGTATTTGTTTGATAGACTTGAAAATAAGAATAACTCAGAAGAGAGTGTTTTATTTTTGGGAGAAAATCAATGAGGCTATAAGTATAGTTAGTGGGTGTGCTTTTTATCAAGTGGGAGGTGTACTGGAATGTGACAGAATCTTTGATCATAAATGTTGCCTGGCAACCCTGCTGGAATTCTATGTTCTGGATTCATGGGCCAAGAAGCAGAGTGCAACTTAGATTGAATATTTTAGTCTCTGAAGATATATATCTCATAAAATTTATAATGACAACGTTTGTGGAAATTGATTCTCCTAACCAAGTCATAGTCGAACCCTGGAAGTTGGCCTACAGCTATGAATATTACCCAATTCAAAATTACCTAATATCAGGAATTATAGTCTGTGGAGAAACAGTCCAAAGACTTTTGTTGATGAATATCATCTTCCCTAAGAAGTAAAAACTTTTGTTGATGAATGTCATCTTCCCTAAGAAGTAAAACTATGGATTAAGAAGATAAAATGTCTCACAATTATTCAACAAAGGGTGAGTTTTCTATTGTTAACTTCGGTCAGGAATGTGTTAATCCATTTGTTAGACTAGACTGAGGAATAATTGGGTATCAATTCATCTCTAATGAGGTAGCTGCTCAACGTCAATTGTCTGATATCCTCTTAAGCCCTGGATACACAATGACCATTAATCATTTATACATCTTAATGCTCAAATCTGTGATTAATCTATCATCGGTTTAGTTTGGGACAATCTTGTGGAAGCCAAGTAAGAGACAACATATTGGTATCAAGTAAAGCAGACAGTCTCACTCACTAATTATGTAATTATTTAATTATTAAAAGAGGACATTAGATAATTGGTGATCAGTGGATTTTTGCACCACATTGTGGGAGTCAAGTATACAAGACCATCTAATTATTTAAATATGTAATTAAACTATTTAAATTAATAATTACAAAATCGGTTAAGAGTCTGGTTTGGAGCCACCTTGGGGAATTGGTTGTTTGATTATTTAGTTTTCTTAAACAATGATTATATCATCCACAATACATGACGTTCGGTGCCAACTTGTGGGATCAAATATGCCAGATCATCTTATTTCATAATTAAATTATTTAAATTGATTATAGTGGTTATTATGCAAAATTGCCTAATATTTGTATAATCATTTAAATAAATAATTCTCTATTCCATGAAGAGTCCAGTTAAGCTCCATCTTGCTGAGTTAATTATGTAATATCTTCACATGATTTTTTTTTAATTGCTTTTATATTTTAAACACAATTTTAATTTTAACTTAAATAGGAACATTCACCTCTATCATTTACATTTCTCAGAGATTTATTAAACATTAGGTTTTTATCAGATAAAAGCTCTCATCATGAAAAGTAATTGTGAGTTGTATATCTCTCACTTAACCTTTTCTAGGCTTTTTTTATTTTACATGTGGATCACTGTTCCAACTCCCTCCCTTTCTCTATCCCTCCCTCTCTCCCCCGGTCCCATGTATCCCCGTCCATTTATCCCTCCCATCCCACCCCCACACCATATGTAGTGTGATGCCTCCAGGAGGAATCAACTAAATATTTAAAATCATTTGAATTAGGAACTAGGCCCTCCTCCTGCCTCTAGGTTAAGGAAGTAACCCTCAATCAGAAATGTGCTCCCAATGTCCATGTGTGAAACAGGGATACATCCTACTTCCACTGTCAGAGATCCCTCAGATTTCACAGGCCTTCTAAATGAGACACATATTTATGGAGTCTGAGACAGTCCAATACTGGGTTCACAGCTATCAGTCTGACATCCCATTTTCTTCTCCTTATTCAGGTCAGCTGTCGCTGTGGATTTCTGTAGCCTGGTCAGATCATCCGACTATACATAAGTATTCTAGTTCTTCTCAGTGTTTACCTGTGGGTGTCTGCCTCTGCTTCCATCAGCTTCTAGATTATGGCTCTGTGACTGTGTATAAGTTAGTCATCAAACTCATTAATAGGGAAGGCATTTATGATAGCCTTTCCACTCTTGCTCAAATTTTTAGTTGGGATCAGTCACGTAGGTCTCTGGACATTTCTCTAAAGTCAGTTTTCTCTTCAAACCTATATAGCTCGCTCTTTTATGCTGTCTCTCTCTCTCTCCTTCCCTCCATCCTTCCTTTCCTCCCTCCCTCCCTCCTCTCCTCCCTCCCTTCCTGCTTCCCTCCCTCCCTCACACCCCCTCTCTTTTTCTCTCTCAATCTCTCTCTCTCTCCCTCTCCCTCATCCTCTATCTCCCTTCTATTCCTCACGAGTCAATCTTCTTTTTCCAATGTGCTTTTCTCTCTCCTCCTCTTGTGTTTCTCCTAACACCTACTTTAATCACTTCATCCCCCTATCAATATGCTCAATATATCATGCCTCTTTCCCCTTTTCTGATGGACCTTTTATGAATCTCTTAGAATCCTCTTTGTATTTTAGTTTCTCTGGTGATTGGAAATATACACATGTAGTATTTTACTCTAAGTCTAAAATTCATATATGAGTGAGAACATACCATGTTCCTCTTTTTGTGACTGGGTTACCTCATTCTAGATGGGTTCTTCAAGTTGCATCCATTTTCAATAGAATTTTATGATTCCATCTTCCCCCCGCAAAGAAGTATTCCATTATGTGAATGTGCAACATCTTCTTTCTCCATTCTTAAGTTGACGGGCATCTAGGTTGCTTCCAAGTCCTTGGTATTACAAATAATGCTGCTACGAACATAGGTGAGCATGTCTTTGTTGCATGGATGTGGATCATTTGGGTACATGACTAAGAGAGGGATATCTGGGTTCTGTGGTAGGTTGATTCCCATTTTAGAGAGGAATTGCCATACTGATATCCAAAATGGCTATACAAGTTTGCACTCCCACCAGCAATGTAGGAGTGTCCTTTCTCCACATTCTCTCCAGCATAAGTTGCCATTCTGATAAAAGAAAGATCATATCTCAGATGGGCTTTGATTTTCATTTCTCTGGTATTTACTGATGTTGAAAACATTCTTAAGTGTCTTTCTACATTTTTGAATTCTCCTGAGAATTTTCTCTGCAGTTCTGTATCCCATTTTTTAATAGTGTTATTTGGTTATTTTAACAGTGTTTTGTTGACTAGTTTCTTGAGTAATTTGGTTATTTGTGAGATCAAGCCTCTGTCAGATATAGGACTGGTGAAAATATTTTCCCCATATGTGGGCTGCCATTTGGTCTTGTCATCTGTGTCCTTGGCCTTACAGAAGCTTCTCAGTATGAGGAGTTCCCATTTATTATCAATCTTATTGTTTGTGCTACTGGAGTTATGTTCAGGAAGAAATCTCCTGTATCTATTTGCTTTAGGGTACCACCCACTTACTTTTCTAAGAGGATCAGTGTGGCTGTATTTATGTTGAGGTGTTTGATCCAAGTGGACTGGAATTTTGTGCAAGGTGATAGACTTGTGTCTATCTGCAGACTTCTAAATACTATCATCCAGTTGTTCCAGCACAATTTGTTGACGATGCTTTCCTCCTCCCACTGTATACTTTTAGCTGTTTTGTCAAAATCAGGTATTCATAGGTGTGTGAGTTAATATGAGGATTTTATATTCCATTCCATGTGTCTACTTGTCTTTTTTCCTGGCAATACCAGGCTGTTTCCAGTACAAGAGCTCTATGGTTGCTCTTAAAGTTGGGGATGGTGATGCCCCCTGAAGTTGCTTTATTGTCGAGGGTTGTTTTTAGCTCTCCTGGTTCTTTTTTAATATAAAGTTAATTATTATCCTTTCAAGGTCGGTGAAGAATTGTGATAGGATTTATAGGGAATTTCATTGAATCTGTAGATTGCTATGGGCAAGATTGCCATTTTTACTATTTATCCTATCTATCCAAGAGTATGGGTTAGCTGTCCATTTTCGGGTATCTTCTTTAATTTCTTTCTTTAAAGACACAAAGTTCTTGCTATATAGTTACTTAACTTGTTTTGGCAAGCTTTATTCCAAGGTTCTTTGTGTTGTTTGTGAATATTTTAAACGGTAATGTTTCTGTGATTTCTTTCTTAGTTCCTTTGTCATGTGTATATACTAGGGCTACTGGGTTTTTGTTTGTTTCTTTGTTTTTTGGTTTTATTTTTTTAATTTATGTTGTATCCTGCAAGTTTGCTGAATGTATTTCTGAGCAGTAGTTGTTCCCTGGTGGGTAATGTAAACAATCTTATCATGTACAAATACTGACAGTTTGATTTCTTTCTTTCCAATTTGTATGTACTTATCTACTTTTGTTGTCTTATTCCTTTAGCTAGAACTTCAAGTACAATACTGAAGAGATATGGAGAGAGCACAACTTTGTCTTGTTCCTGATTTTAGAGAAATCACCTTGAACTTCTATCCATTGAGTTTGATGTTGGCTGTTGGTTTACTGTATATTGCTTTTATTAATAGATCTGTTCCAGTTATCCCTGATCTCTCTAAGATATTTATCATAAATGGTTGTTGAATTGTGTCAAAGTATCTAGTGAGATGATCATATAGATTTTCTCTATTAGTTTTTTATATGGTGGATCACATTGATAGATTTTGATATGTGGGACCATCCCTGCAACCCAGGGATGAAGCCTACTTGGTCATATTGAATGATATCATCACATGTTTTTATTGTTTAAATCAAAGATGATGTCATACTTCATGACTAGAGACTGCCCATTCTTCTCTGCTAGTTAAATGCCACATCACCTATTGATTTACTCTGAGAGTCAGCAATTACTGACTTATTTATTTAAATGATGATTGATTAGTTTTTGGCTGCCGTTATTTGTCAGGTGCAAGTTTAGAGATTTGGAAGTTGGAGTCATGGAAACAGAAGACTCTGAATGTCACATGCATCACTCAGATTGCGAGGTATGCTGGAAGATTGAGTTCAGGAAATTCCATGGTCCCCACTTAGAAGAATTACAAGGACTTCACCAAGGTAAACATGGTGCTTGAGATCTTTCCCTCCCTGCTCTTCCTCCAGAACCTCATATTCATTGTGCTCTAGTATGAGAAGTAGAAGCAATGGCACAAGAAGTGCAGGACCATCACAGACACCTTGCAATTCATGATATCCTAAAACAAGAATGACCTACTCTTTCTCATCCCTGTTGGTGACACCACTGCTGCTGCCATCTTTAAAGCTGCTACCGACATTGTAGCCACTACTGTTGCCCCAGGTTTGGCCCCATCATCCCAGCTCATGGAGCACCACAGTAGAGGTACAGCGGTTCATGATAATGTCAGCCTAACATAGTTTATCAGGCAAGGAAATCTGATTATCTGATTTAAATTACCAAATATTAAAAATTGGTGATGACAGCATACTTCATCAGGTCTGGCATGTCTTTCAGGAATTGATGATGCAAAAAGTTCAAATATTTATTCATTTAACTATTAAAATTGTTTTTACATTATCTATGATCTCTGAAATTTGGTTCCAACTTCTGGGAGAGAATGGTGTCAGACCATCTAATCATATGATTATTTCATTATACAAATCTGTCTTTATCTACTTGAGGAAGAGTAGAGTCTGTATTCAACTTGTTGGAGTTAATTGTGGCATGCCATTTCATTTTTTAATTATTTAAATAAATGATGATATCATATTGTTATCTCCCCAGGAATGAAGTATGACACATCTCATTATTTATTCATTTTGTTGTTCCAATTTATTCTTAAATAACCAAAGATCTCATGAGTTTTGCCCCATCTCGTAGGATTCAAGTATCAAACACCATCTAATTACTTAATTTTTTAATCATTTAAATATTACAATCTATCTTTATTTATGCAATGATCATTGGTGTTTGGAGCCTGAGTGAGTCAAATGTGCAAACCATCCCATCATCTGCTGTTATACTTATTTAAATATAAATTTAGGTCATTAAATAATCAAAGATCACTGGTGTGTGATCCCAAGTTGTGGGCTAAAATATTTCAGATAATATAATTTTGTAATTAAATTATTAAAACCAACAATAATGTTATGGACAACAAGTCATATTTGAAGTCAGATTGCGGGAGTTGAAAATATGACATCATCTCATTACTTGGTTATTTATTCACTGGAATAGAACATTATATCAGCCATGATACCTCGAGTTTGGTTCTCACCTTGTGGAAGTTAATATGCAAAGGCATCTAAATATTTATTTGTTTAACTATTTAAATAAACCTTTACTCCAGGGAGAGTCCAGTCTGATCCCACAATGTGGGATTTAAGTATGCAACACTATCTCATTTTTCAATTATTTTATAATTATATATTAATTATTTCAATCAATGATGATGCCGTGCTTCATGTCTGTAGTATGGCCAGTCCTCCCTGAAATATAATTGTGTGGCATTATTTAATTATGTATTACTTCCTTGATAATTACTACAGTTTCATTCCATTTTATGGAAGTTAAGTATGCAGAACCATCTAATTATTTACTTATTTGATTACTCAAGTGATGATGGGATCATTGATGAGGGGTTTGTCAGGAGTTTGATGGACATGGCAGATGATTGGTGCCAGAAGCAGATACCAGAGAGTGAGAGACACTGGGAGACCCAATGATTACTAATTATATAAGAGTAGATTTTAATAATTAAATGATTAAAAAATTAGAAAGCAGGTTGTTTTTTTTACATCATCTGTTCCCAAGAGGATGGACCAGAACTGACTCATGAAGGACACAGCCATCACTGTGTCCTTAATTATTAAATTATTAAAGTGAATAATTGAATTATTAAATTCAATAATTTAATAATCAGATGATTAGAGGATGTTGTCTAATAAACTCTGTTGGGTTGATGGCAAGACACTCAACTAAATCACATCAGTCGTGAGGGGGCTGCTATTGTGGCAGCAGAGGCTCTGACAGCAGTGATGTAGGTACCTTCATAGGCAGAGCAGAGACAGAGCAGCTCCCCATTCTCAATAATGTCATCCACAGCAATGCTACCTTTGCAACCACTATGATGGTGCCTATGCCTCTGGTGTGGTTGCTTGTCCTTCTGACAGTAGAAGGCAGTGAAGGTGAGGATGTGGAGGAATAGTGGTGAGGTGATCCCTGTGACTGCCAGATCGTGACTCTTCCTCTAGCTGGGACCCTGGACTCATCCGGACTCGAACTCTCAATCTCCTATTTGGGGAATATGTCCTCCCATAAGAGAAGAGAGAGAGAGAGAGAGAGAGAGAGAGAGAGAGAGAGAGAGAGAGAGAGAGAGAGAGAGAGAGAATTTCTGTGTCTGTGTCATGCCTAACATGTCTAGGAGCTTACAGCTCCCCACATATCTCCAAAAAATAGCCCCACAGACGGTCCTTTGTAATCTTATGGCAGATGTCCTCAGGAAGCTTTGTACAGATTGGAACAGATTAGCCAAGTTTTACTACAGGAGTTTGCAGCAGTGGTCTTCATCTAGCAGTCATCTTAGAATTGATCAACATTGGGAAGGTGGACCATTGCACTCTGTGTTCAAAGAGACCGGCTCTCTGTTGTGTATTAAAAAGCATTTCCCTACTGAATATGGTATATCATCTGGGTCCAGACAGGCCTAGCTGCCTCTGATGACATGGATGGGAGTGTATATGGAACCAGGGAGGGAGACATAAATACTGGACAAGGTAGATATGAAGGTGGACAGGTACAGGCAAGAGGGACTTGTGTGTACAGTTTCAGTTGTTTTGGTGTGGGATGGTGTTTTTAAATGCAGGTTCATATTTTGTCCCATTCTTTTTATGGACCCTTGCTTCTTTTACCTGTGTCCTGTGCCGTGGAGGGAAAGGATGAAGGCACCTCGAGGGCATACTTTTGGGACTCCTGGAATTTTGTGAGAATTCTCTGTGCAGGATAGGGGAGGATATATGCTTTAAGCACCCCGATGTGACAAACTAGAATTGTGTATTTTCTCTAAATGTCTAGATTACCTTTCCCAAGAACACTTGAATGTCTTATCCATATGCCAGGACACAGATAGGTGGATTTCTATATAATATTCAGAAAATCCCATGTATGAGAGGGTCTGGGTTTATTCTCTATATATTCCCTGGGGAGGATGTTCTGGGAGAGTCCATGAGCAGTTCCATAGCTAAAATGATGTGCACTGTTTTGGTGGTCTGATGAGAGTTTAAAGGGACTGACTACTGGGCATTTATAGGAAGCTTTCCTGAGGGCCATGCTTCAGGTCCAGATAATGTGGCCACAATGCTCTAAATCTCTCTCTCTCTCTCTCTCTCTCTCTCTCTCTCTCTCTCTCTGTATGCGTGTGTGTGTCTGTGTGTGTGTCTGTGTGTGTGTCTGTTTGTGTGTGTGTGTGTGTGTGTGTGTGTCCGTTTGTGCATGGGTGTGCAGTGTCTATAATCATGGCTTGGTGGCTGAATGAATTTTGTGGAAATCTTATAAATGGGGGCAGTGTCCTAATTAGTATTGGCCAGTCTGGCAGAGAGTATCTCACATATCTTCTGTGAACACCCTCTCAGCACACCATTATCAGTTTCAGAAAAGAAGCCTCAAGGAGTCTGGTGGAAAGGTGAGTGGCAAGAGATATACAGGTTTGTCTCCAGGAATCAGGGATGATGTTCTTCTTCTTGGAGCCATTCTGGAGAATCCCATCAGTGTGTAGGATGGCTTCTGAACACTTTCCATGTTCATTGGAGAATGGCATTCTGTTGGGAACAGAAAATTATTTCCCTGCTGAATATGTGTTATCATTTGTATACAGGCAGACATAATTTCCCTGAATGACATGGATGTAAGTGTAAATAGGAGCTATGGATAGAGGAACACACAGATAGAAGATGAAATAGCTGTGACTAGATATATACATGAATAGAGAAAATGAAATATGAGATGAACTTATGTTTTAGGTGATTTTTGTGGCATGATCTTATAGCATGCAGGCTGGTGGGCCAAACAATTTCGTGTATGAACACAATTTTTCATGTTCTATTGATATGAGACCCTAGCTGGAAAGCATGAAAGTATCTAAAGATTTTTCTGTGAGGGCACGTAGGACTTTGTGGGATGTACCTGAGGATGATGTGGGGTGAATATGTGCTTTATGCATCCTATTGTGATGATCAATAATTGCTTATTTCCCTTAAGTGTCTATTTTGGCTGTCCTCTGTCCACTTTAACCTTTTCAGAGAGCCCTGAGTCTCCTGTGTTCCTAGAGCTAGCCACAAGTAGATGGACGTCTACAGAGGATAGAGTACCATGTCTGAGTGTAATTTTTGGACTGTGAAAAACAGGAGTTTCATAATGGACCCTACTAGGAGGTAGAGGATGTCAGGATGTGGAAGATAACATTGTAACACTGGTGATAAATTGATTAATATTTATGAAAGACAGTCAAGATCAAAATAGCAAAGCAGCCATGGTGGATAAATCTAGTAACTATGTGGATATAGAACACATCATCAGTACAAGAAGTCAGGATTAATAAGTAGAGGAATCTCTGTAAGGTGAGTGGCACAGAGACTGCTTGAAATTTATTCAGTCTTGAAACAAGTACCCAGGAATATTTCATGTTACATGTCCAATATAACCTCCACATACCTGGAAGTTGCAGGGTCTGTTCTGAACACACTGAACCCACCTATCCATAAAGAACTACCCTGAGGACATATTCGCCAGATCTTCAGGCCATATAGATGGCCCTGTGATAGAGAAGAGACCTCCAGGAAAGCTTGTATCATGCAGACTTACAGACATTGAAATCCGGGACCAAATACACCCATCAGGAGATTAAGATAGAGAAAGAGAAATCCCACATGACCACCTGGAAGAATCAATGGGAAGACAACAATACAAGAAAGCACCCAACAGTATAAAGACAAAAAAAAAACACCATCACAATCTAGGGAATGTACACGAAGTAGATCTGACCACAACACAACAGGCGAATAAGTAGAGAACGAGTTAAAAGTAACTTCATAAAAATGATAGAGACCCTTAAAGAAGATATGAGAAAAGCCCTTATAGAAATGGAAGAAAAATAAAACAAAATATTGGAAGAAATAGAAGAAAAGACAAGCAAAAAATGCAAGAAATTAAAAAATTTCTTAGAGAAAATAAGGAAAGCCAAGAAAAAAATCAAATTGATGAGGAAAACCATTCAAGACATGAAAACTGAAGTAAAAACAATAAAGAAACACAAACTGATGGAATGCTTAAATTAAAAAACTGGGTAAACAATCAAGGACTACAGATGCAAGCATAACCTACAGATTACAAAATATTGAAGGGAGAATCCCAGGCACTAAAATTAATCTAGAGGAAATAGATTCATTGACCAAAGAAAATCTTAAATCAAACAGATCCTTAACAAAAATCATCAAAGAAATGTGCAACACGATGCAAAGGACAAACCTAAGATTAATAGGCATAGAAGTATGGGAGGAAACCCACCTCAATTTTGCTGAAAACATTCAACAAAAACATTGTAGAAAACTTTCCCACTCTGAAGACAGACATTCCTAGGAATGTACAAGAAGCATACCAAATACCAAATAGATGCTCACAAAATTTTCTCCGCACATGATAATCAATAATCCTAACATAAAAAATGAAGAAACGATATTAGGTACAGCACAGTATAAAGGCCAGGTAACATAAAAGCCGACCTATGAAAATTAAACTTGTATTCAATATGAAATCTCTCAAGGCCAGAATGTTCTTGATCGATGTTCTATAAACACTAAGACTCTGTGAATACCAACCTCACAATACTATAAATGGAGAAAATAGATATTCGATGACAAAGCCACATTTTTGCAATGCATATTCACACATCCAGCCCTATAGAAAGATCTTGAAGGAACACTCCAACCCAAGGAAGTTAAATATTCTCACAAATACAAAGGAAAAGATTATCCCCCACTTTACCAAAACACCTCCCCCCAAAAAGTGAGGCAATATAATGACAGAACCTCTGCCAAAACAAATCTAAAACAAACAAGAATTAACAATCAATGTTCCTTACTTTTTCTCAAAATTGATTGTCTAAATGCACCTAAATAGACAGAGGCCAACAGAATGGGGAGAAAAAGTCCAAAATCCTTCCTTCAGCTACATAGAAGAAATACATCTAAGCTTCAAAGACAAACATTACCTCTGCATAAAGTGTTGGGAAAAAATCTCCCAATCATGGACCCAAGAAACAAGCATGTGTAGCTATTTTAATATCTCACATTTTACACTTCTAACAAAGATTGATTAAAATGGATGAAGAAAGTAATTTCATATTTTCCCAGGAGAAGTACATCAGTACAAAATCTCAATTCTGAGCATCTAAGCCCTAAATATACAGGCACACATATTCATAAAAAAGAACAAACACTACTAATATTCAAAAGCCACAAAACCTCACAAACTCATAGTGGGAGGCTTCAACAAGTCACTTTCTCCATTAGACAAGACATCCAGACAGAAACTTAACAAAGAAACAAAAGAACTAACAGAAGTTATGCCCCAGTTGGTTTGAACAGACATCTATAGAACATTCTATCCAATGACAAAAGAATATACCTCTTCTCAACTCCACATGGAACCTTCTCTAAAATTTTCTACATACTAGGAAACATAACAAACCTTAACAGATACAAACAAAAATTGGAATATTCCCTGTATCTTATCAGACTGCCATGATTTATATATGGAATTCAACAACGCAAATTGCAGAAACTCTACAAACTGGTGGGAACTGAACAATGTGCAATTGCACCATACCTGGATCAAACAACAAATAATGAAATAAATTAAAGACTGAACACACAACATACCCAAACTTATGGCACACTTTAAAGTCAGTGTTATGGGAAAAGTTCCATGCAATAAGTGTCCATATGAAGAAAACACGATAGTCACATTAGAGAATTAATAGCACAAAAATTATCCTTACAACAAAAAGAAGCAAACTCACCCCACAAGAGTAGACACCAGGAAATAATCAATTTGAATGCTGAATTCAATAAAGTAGAAACCACGAAAAGAAATCAAAAAATCAATGCAACAAAGAATTGGTTTTTTGATAAAATCAAAAAGATAAACACACCTCTATCCAAACCAACTAAAAATCAGGGGACATGCAAATTAACAAAATTAGAAACAAAAAGGGTAACATAACAAAGTACAATGAGGAAATCCAGAAAAATTTCACGTCATACTTTGAAAACCTGTACTCCAAAATATTTGAAAATTCAAAGGAAATGCACAAATTTCTGTACTACTATCATTTACCAAAATTAAACTAAGAACAGATAAATAACTTAAATAGAGTAATAACTCCTAATGTCATAGAAGCAGCCATCAAATGCTTCTCAATCAAAAAAAGCCCAGTTTCAGGTCCAGGTGCAGTGTGATGGATGAGTGTTCAGGTTCAGGCTCAGGGTTCGGTTCAGATTCAGAATATAGATGAGGGTCCATGTTCAAGGGTAAGTGTCAGATTAAGGGTAAGGATCAGTGTAAGTCTTCAGGTTGTGCTTGAAGGCGGGGCTTCTGTTTAAGTTTTTATCACACTCAGGGTTCAGGTTCAGGTTCATTTCGAGGGTTCAGGGTAAGGGTTATGGTTCTGGTTCAAGTGCAGGGTTCAGATTCAGGTTCAGGATGAGTGATCAGGCTCATGTTGAGGGTCACATTCAGGATTGAGGTTCAAGTTCAGAGTGAGGACTCAGGTTCAGGCTCAGGGTGAGGATTCATGATCAAGTTTAGGCTGAGGGTGAGGATTGTTTTCCAGGTTCATTATGAGAGTTCAAGTTCAGGATCAGAGTGACAGTACAGGTTCAGGTTCAGGTTCAGGGTTAGGTTTAAGGTTGGTGGTTAGGGTTAAGGTCAGGGTTCAGGTTCAGATTGAGTGTGAGCTGTTAGGTTCACGGTGAAGGTTCAGGTTCAGGATGACGGATCAGATTCAGGTATAAGTTCAGGGTGATGGTTCAGGTTCCTGTTCAGGTTAAGCTTTAGGTTGAGGGTGAAGGTGCAGGATTCAGTTTCAAGATCAGGGTGAGTGCTCAGGTTCAACTGCAAGTGCAGATGAATGTGAGGTTGCAGGTGCTTGTTCAGGATGAGTGTTCAGGTCCATTTTTAGGGTTCAGATTCAGGTTCAGGTACTGAGTATTCAAGTTCATGATCAGGTTCAGGGTGAGGCTTCATGTACAGGTTCATGGTAAGTGTTCATCTTTTGGTCCCTGTTCAGGTTAACATTTTTGGTGAGGGTTCAGGTCCAGGGTAGATTCAGGTTCAGGTTCTGGGTGAGGGTACAGATTCGGTATCAATTTATGGTTCAAGATCAGGGTGAGGGTTCACATTCAGGGTTCAGGTTCAGATTCAAGGTTCAGGGTTCATGCTCAGGTTCAAGTTCAGCATGACACTTCAGGTTCTGGATTCAGGTTCAGATTCAGGCAGAGGTTCAGATTCACGTTTAAGGATCAGGTTCAAGTTCAGGTTGAGATTTCAGGTTAAGGGTCAGGGTGAGTGTTCAGGTCCCATTTCAGGATGAGGGTCCAGGTTCATGTACAGCTTGAGGATTCAGGATCATGTTCCTGTTCAGGGTGAAGGTGAAGTTTCAGGTACAGGTTCAGGGTGAGTGTTCATGTTCATTGTGAGTATTCAGGTTCAGATTCAGACTGAGGGCTCAGGTTCAGGTTCCTGTTTGTACGTGCCCAGCCTCGACCAGTAAGGAAGACATGACTCTGGGAAGATCTTCTTCATTCAGTTTTAATCAGGATCCTTGAACATGCTTCTTCTGACCCTCGCACTCCAGGGGACCCCTGCACCAGCTTAAATCCCCTTGTGCTAACCAACCCCAGTGAGCTACATGGACCCTGTAGATTGGCTACTCTAATGGGGAAGCAGACAGGCTGAACAGACTTAACCAAATAAGGGCTTGTTTAGACCAGAGAGTGCTCACCAACAGGAAGGTGTAAGGCCAAAGCCAGCTCCATCTTTAAGGCATGGCACTTCGCAGGTCTCTACACCTGTTCACGTTGAGTTTCAGGTGTAGGTGGCGTGTGAGGTTGCAAGTCCAGGATCAGTTTCAGTATCATGATAAGCTTAGGTTCTAGGTTCAGGTTCATATCGAGGGTTCAGGTTCAGCTTCGGTGTGAGGGTTCAGTTTGGGGTACATGTTCAGGTCCAGGGTGAGTGTTCAGGTTCAGGTTCAGAATGACGGTTCAGGTTCAAGTTCAGGGTGATGTTTCAGCTTATGTTTCAGGTTCAGATTGAGGGTTCATGCTCAGGTTCAGGATGAATGTGTAGGATCATGTTCAGCTTCCAGGTCATGGTTAAGGTTCAGGTCAGGTTCAGTTTGAGGGTTCAGGTACAGGGTTTTGGTTCCATTTATGGTTCGAGCTGAGGTTCAGGTTCAGTGTGAGGAATTCAGATTCAGGTTTCAAACTCTGGTTTAGTGTGATGGCTCAGGTTGAGGTGCACAAAGAGGGTGCAGGTGCAGACTCAGGTTTAAAAATCAGGCTCAGGTTCAGTGTGAGTTTTAAGATTCAGGTTCAGGGTGACAGTTCAGGTTGAGGTTCAGGGTGAGTATTCAGGGTCAAGTTCATGTTCAGGGTGAGGGTTCAGGGTGAGGGTTCAGGGTGAGGGTTCAGGGTGAGGGTTAAGGGTGAGGGTTCGGGGTAAGGGTTCAGTGTGAGGGTTCAGGGTGAGGGTTCGCGGTGAGGGTTCACGGTGAAGGTTCTGGGTGAGAGTTCAGGATCATATCCAAGGATAGTGTTCAGGGTTCAGATTCAGGTTCAGCGTGAAGTTCAACTTCAGGCATCAGATTCAGTTTCATCTTGAAGATTCAGGTTCAGGTTCAGTTTCAAGGTGAGGGTAAGAATTCAAGTTCAGGTTAAGGTTGAAAGTTCACGTTTATGTTCAGGCTGAGGGTTCAGGTTCAGTGTAAATGTGAGTGTTCAGGTTCAGTTTTAGGATGAAAGTTCAGGTTCAGAATTACAATGTAGGTTCTTGTTCATGCTCAGATTCAGCTTGGGGGTACAGGTTCAGGTGCAGGTTGAGGGTTTGGTGCTGGTTCAGGGCGAACGTTCAAGTTCAGTTTCAGGTTCAGGGTTCATTTTAAGGGTGAATGTTCAGGTTCAGGTTCAGGGGGAGATAATGTTCATGTTAAGGTTGAGGGTGAAGGTTCAGATTCAGTGAGAGTGTTCTGTGTGAGATTATGTTAAGGTTCAGGTTGAGGGTTCAAGTTCATGTTCAGGGTCAGGGAGACAGTTCAGCTTCATGATAAGGGTGAGTGTTAAGTTTCACTTTCTTTTACACGGTAAGGTTTCAGGTTCCGGTTCTGGGTGGGGGACAAGTTCATGTTTAGAGTGAGGGTTCAAATTCGGGGTTCAGGTTCAGTTACAGGGTAAGAGTTCATATTGAGTTACAGGGTGAGTTTTCAGATTTAGGGTTCAGTTTTGGTGCAGGTACAAATTTGGTGTAAGGGATCAGGTTCAGGTTTAGGTTTAGGTTCAAATTTCAGTTTCAGAGTGACTTTTTAATTCAGGTTTAGGTGAGAGTTCAGGTTGAGGTTCAGATTCAGTGTAGTGTGCAGATTAAACATTCAGGTTCAGGTTCAGTGTGAACATGAGGGTTCTTGGTTCAGTTTCTGATTGAGTGTTTGTGTTTAGGTTCATGTTGAGGGTTCAGGTTTAGCTTCAGTTTCAGGAAGAAGATTCAGGTACAGATTCAACTTCAGGGTGATGGTTAAGGTTCTGGTTAAGGTTCAGAGTGAGGGTGAGGGTTCAGGATTCAGTTTCAGAGTGAGTGTTCAGTTTCAGGTGCAGGTGGAGCATGTGGGTTCAAGTTCAAGGTTCAAGTTCAGGTTAAGGGTGCAGGTTCAGTTTCCTCATCAGGGCAAGGGTTCAGGTTCAGATTCATGGTGAGAGTTCAGGTTTAGTTTCCTGTTCATGTTCAGGGTAAGGATGAGAGTTCACGTTCAGGTTAAGTGTCAAAAAGAGTGTTAGGTTTCTGATTCAAGTTCAGGGTTCAGCTTCAGGGTGAGGATTCAGTTTCATGTTGAGGATTCAGGGTCAGGTTCATGTTCAAGGTAAGGGTTATGGTTCCTTATTCAGTTTCAACTCCAGGTTCAGGTACAGAGAGAAAAATTATGTTCAGCTTCAGGGTGATGGATATGTTTAGTGTTCACGATCAGGTTATGTTCAGGGTGAGGATCAAGTTCAAGGTTCAAGTTTGGGTTCATGGTGAGGATTCAGGTTCAGGTGTAAATTGAGGATTCAGGAGAGGGTTCAGGTTCCTGGTTCAGTTTGATCTAAGAGAAAAGAGTGTCTAAAAGATAGTATAGGAAATCGAGAAAGATGATTTAAAAGATGATGGGGACGACTGGCAGTAAAGGGGTTAACGATGGCAAAAATCTGGGCACTGTGTGTGCTTCCCAAAAGTTAGGTGTAGGTGCTGCTGGGGAAGTTCAAGAAAAAGGTGGGTGACAGGTGGTACCATGGACAAGCTGTAGGCATTAGGAAGGGTATTCCAAATATCAGGCCAGATGTAGCGCTAGAAGCAGCTAGTAGCTAGAAGCATCCTAGTAGCCTTGTCATCATATCCTGTCTGATGCAACTCTAGACCCAGGAGACTGTGCTTCCTGTGCACAGCAAGCCAAGCCCACGAGAACATGACTGGGACACCTTGACTCTGCTTCCTCCAAGTATTCACCTGTGCCAAGGAGAATGCAGGGAGATTACATACTGAGGGTCTAGCCCTGAGGGCTCCTCCCTAGGTACCCTTCACCCATGACAGAGAAATAAGAGGATATGCGGCCATGTTCTAAAATACCTTCTGTTTGATGGCTGTAGTGCACCCAGAATGGCAGTTTTCAGAGGACATTGTTGTACATGCCCTCAGCCCTTTCCAAAACAACAAAAAAAATAAAAAAAGAAACAAAAAAATCTTTTTGCATAATACTCCAAAATAGCAAAGAAACAACCAATCCTGTCCAGAAATGGAACACTTGTACTGCTACAAGTGTTGAATACCAAGGGCTGTGGAGAGAAATGGTGGGATGGAGAGATGGGGTCAAACAACTAATAGGATCATCTACTTCACTGCCCTAAAACAATTAGATTTTGGACAGCGCCATTCCTCAGAAGACTCCAACAGAGAACACAGGTAGGCTTACTGGCAAGTCTGCACACTACCCTTAGTGAAGCCTACAGAAACCTCAGGCCAGATTTGAAGCTCATGGATGTGTAAAATTGGACCTGAATTATGCCTCCTGTCCATCCAATTTATGTTGGAGGCCACTAGCCACAAGCAACTGAGTTTCAGAAGCTATCTGCTTAATCAGGGCCATCCATAATCACCTCAGTTGCCAGGCTGGCCTTTGGTGTACTATATCATTGCACAGTATGAAAACCCAAACTTCTAATCAAGCCTATCAGCCTGGATATGGACACCCAGTCTGATACAGGGCTGGTACTGAAGGAGGGTTGTGGTATCTAAGAGGACAGAGAAAATATGAAGGTGTACATGTGACATATGAATGATGACATCCCACCTAAATGAGGCACTAAGCTTACCACTGCCTTCCCACCTGGCAGAAGGCTTCACTGTCATGGACACAAGCCAAATTTCTGGCAGAAGTATGCACTTATGAGGGATCCAGTTTCATGATGTACAGATGAGAAAGGAAAATGGCCACTAGAATTGTTGGTCTTAAACTTCATGGTACTCCTCTGTAAGTGTTCAGGTGAAATGCTGCCTCACATTTTCTGTAGCAAGAACCAACAAGGAACACAGAACATCAATGACCTTGTCCTAGCAAACAGGGTGCCCAGTTCCCTTGATGTGCACACAATGACACATTAAAAGAATAAACATTCCATCCCACCTGCCCTATTGACTACCAAGGGCTGGCTCAGGGTACCCTACTTAACTATCTCCTAGATGACCATTGTTAGATACAATACTCAGGTCTGTTTCAATCTATCTCCTGTTCAAAACCTTCATCTACACACCTTTCACTGGACACTAGTTAGGAAACTTTCCTTTCTCCAAAGTCCTCGAGACCTTCTCATATATGGGACTTTCTTACCTCATGTAGATTTTAACATATCCATTTCCTGGAATAGGGAAAAGATATTTAAGAGGTCGGGAAAAGTCAAACTAGAAACCTAGGGAAAATACACAATTCTCAGTTCTCACAACAGAATGCTTAAAGCATATATTCTCCCCTGTCATTCACAGAGACTTCTCACAAATATCCAAGTGTCCCCACAGGATGCCCTCAAGGTACCTTCATCCTTTCCCTCCAGGGTGAAAGACCCATGTAAAAGAAACAAGTTTTCATAGAGGGAATTTACGAACACACCAACTTACCTTTAAAACATCATTCCAAACCAAAACACCTTAAAATGCAAACACTATTTTCTCTTTATTTTTTGTGTACACCTTCATAGCTACATCCTCCACTATATTTGCCTCCCTCTCTGGCACTATATACACACCCACCCATGGCATCCAGGGCAGCTAGGACTGTCTGCACCCAGATGATATACCATATTCAAAGAGAAATTCTTCTCAGTAAACAACAGAGACTCTCATGAACACTGACAGAATACAGAGGATCAGCTTAACACACTTGATGATGAACACCTTCTTGGGGACCACCTTGTCTAATATCTTTCAATTCTCACTCTCTACAAAGCTTCCTGAGGAAATCTGCCATAAGATTGCAAAGGTTCCTTTGTGAGTCCATTGGGTGGAGATGTGTCGAGAGCTGTGAGCTCAAAGACATGTCAGGCATTACACAAACACGAAATTTCTCTCTGTCTCTCTGTCTCTCTCTGTATGTGTGTGTGTGTGTGTGTGTGTGTCTGTGTGTCTCTCTGTGTGTCTCTCTGTATCTGACTCTGTCTCTCTGTATATCTCTCTTTCTCTCTATCTTGGGAGGAGATATTTACCAAATGGGAAGAGGCCAGGGTCCCAACTAGGGGAACAATGTCGATCTGAACAACCCAAGTATGGAGTGTGGAAGTCACTGGGGTCACCTTACAGATCTTCCTTCACATCCTGGCCTTCACTGCCCTCTACTATGAGAAGGACCTGCAACAGCACCAGAAGCATAGTTAGCATCATAATGGTTGCCAAGGCAGCATTGCTGGAGTTGACATCACAGTGTGTGGAGCTGCTCTCTCTCGGTTTTGCATTTGAATTCACCACAATCTCTGTTGCCAGAGTTCCTGCTCCTGAGATCCCAACCACCATAGCAACCTCATCTTGACTATAGTGACTTGGGGAGTGTCATGACTTCAGATGGACAGAGAAACTTATACAAGATCCTCTGATCAACTGATCATTAAACTACTGAATTTTTAAATGGGTGAACACTGTGTCCTTCATTGTGTTGGTTCTGATTCATCCTCTCAGATATTGCTTATGCAATACTGTCCAGTTTTTTAAATTATTTAGTCATTTAATCATTAAAATCTATTATTATGTAATCAGTTATCACTGGATCTTACAGTGTCCCTCAAGCTCTGTGTTCTGCTTCTTGCACCAATCATCTGCTATGTGCATCCCACAGCAGCTAAACTCTGAATATATGATCACAGCATCTTTTAAGTAATCTAATAAGTAAATAATGGGATTGTCCTGCATACTTGATTTCCATAAATGGAACCAAACTCCAGTCATTGTTTGGGAAGTAATACATATATAATTAAATAATGTCACACAATTAACTCCCGCGGGGGGGGTACTAGCCAGACTCCATTGATGAAGGAGGACATTTATCATTGATGTAATTAATTAGTATATAATTATAAAATAATTTGGTAATGAGATGGTGTTGCATACTAAAATCCCACATGGTGGAGTCAGGCTGAACTCTGTTTGAAATAATGATTTATTTAAATAATTAATTAAATACATGTTTTGAGGCCTTGCATATTAAATGTCAAATATGGCACCAAACTTGTGGTATCATATCTAAGGAAAGTTGTAACTATAATTATCTAACCTTCAGCTCCATCAAAGAATCAATAACAACATAATATTTCCTGAGTAAACAGGAAGTGCTATATAAGCCACTTCCAAAACTTTAGAAACAACAGAGACAGCTGGCAGCTGGAATAGTCAACCAAAGTTTCTTTGTAATGTTGGGGCATCCATTTTTGTCCTGTAGGCCTAGAATTTCTGGCCGATTACCCTGAGAAGCAGCAATTTGTAAGGACTGTCCCTTCCTTTCATGGAAAATTACAGAGATATTTTTAATATGAATCCTGCTTGCTTTGTTTGTACATCATACCATCACTAGTCAAGGCTAGGGTTTCTTGCCCAAAGGACTAGGATTGACACAATTAAACAAACTCCATATGGAGGTGCTTCTATGCGATCATTCTTTTATGGAATAAATTGGTGCTGCCTGGATCAAACATGTCTCGCTGTCATGAAAAGACTTAGCTTATTAAACACCTTAAATGCCATATCCTGTATGTCTTCGATGTGTTTGAATATCGTCTATCTATCGAAATATATGTTTTATCTTAAAAACATACCTAATATGACTACATGTTTGATTATCATAGATGACAAACTAGTAACCTGTAATCCTAATTATACACTCATTTTGAAAAATAGAAACATATATACAGTACAACAAAAACAATATTACATTTGTATCAATATAACAATGCCTTGTCAATGTAAAATATTTGAGGTTTATATTCCTTTGTGACTTATATGACGAACAAACATATCACATCAAATAACCAAAAAGTACCCATCCCATCTCTTGGGAATATGAATGTTTTATTCTCTGGAATTCTTCCTGTTGTTTGTGGGTGAAGTTATCTTTGGGAAATCCTCCTAATGTTTTTAGTGTAATTTTTCAGGGCTACTGAAATCCTATTTGTCCTTGTTGCATGGAAGATCTGTGAGCATGGTCATTTATGTGTCCTATAAATTTGTGTGTGTGTATTTGCTTCACTTTGTGACTGTGTAAAGCTACAATTATTTATTCATCTACTTTCTCCCCATATTTGCACCTACATCATTGGTCAAGCTGTTCTAAATTTAAAAAAATGAAGCAGGGCTTATTTTTTCTCAGTATATAGAAATGGATTAAGGTAGAGACCAATAATGATATTATCTTTATCCTAGAAATAAGAAAATTGGAGCACAGGAGATATAATTGAATACTCATCAATGCAGTTGAATGGAATAATGATGCTTTCATTTTCATGTGTAAATCACTATAGGCATATAGTTGTTTGATAGACTTTAAAAAATATAACTCAGAAAAGAACCTTCAATTTTTGGGAGAAATTCAGTGAGGCTATAAGGTTATTCCACTAGTGGGTATGCCTTTTAGCAAATGGGAAGTGTAGTGGAATGTAAAAGTATGTCAGATCATACATGTTTCCAGGCAACCCTGGTAGAATTCTATATTCTGGTATCATGGGCCAAGAACCAGAGACTAACTTAGATTGTATATTTTAGTCTCCCAAGATAAGTATCTCATACAATATTTAATGACAGCATTTGTGGCAATTGGATCTCCTAACCAAGTCATAGCCAAATCCCTGGAAGTTATTCTACACCTATTAATATTATCCAATTCAAGATTATCTAATATCAGAGGTTACAGTTTGTGGAGAAACAGTCCAAAGACTTTTGTTGAGGAATATCATCTTCCCCAAGAAGTAATACTATGGATTAAGAAGATAAAAGACTCAAGATTATTCAACAAAAGGTGAGTTTTCCAATGTTGACCTCCTTCAGGAAGGTGTTAATCCATTTGTTAGACTTGACTGAGGAATAATTGGATAGCAATTCATCTCCCACGAGGCAGCAGCCCAACTACAACTACCTGATATCTTCTTAAACCTTGGACACATACGGACATTTAATTATTTGCACATCTTACTGCTCACATCTGTGATTAAACTATCATCCCTTTCGTTTGGCAAAATCTTGTGGGTGTGCAGTAAATGACAAGTTGTGGGGGTGTAGTGTGGCAAACCATCTCATCCACTGATAATATAATTATTTAATCATTGAAATAGTACATTAGATAATCTATGATCATTGAATTTTTGCACAACATTGTGGCATTGTGGGAGTCAAGTATGCAAGGCCATCTAAATTTTTAATTCAATTACTTAAATCAATAATGATCCACCTTTGGGAAATAGTTCAATTTGTTGATTGATTATTTAGTTATAGAAAACAATGTTTATGTAATCCAGAATATCTGAAGGTTGGTGCCACCTTGTGGGATCAATTATGCCAGATGATCTAATTTTATAATTAAATTATTTAAATTGATAATTGGGTTTAATATGCAAGATCATCTATGTATACGTATAATTATTTGGATAAATGATCTTCTATTCTATGAAAAGTCTAGTCAAATTGCATCTTGGGGATTTAAGTATGCAATATTATCACATAATTTTTATTACTTTTACTTTCAAGACAATTTTATTTTTAACTAAAATAGAGTTATTCACCTCTATAATTGACATTGCTCAAAAATTTATTAAATATCATCTTTTTATCAGAGAAATGCTCTATGCATGAAAAATAACTGAGTTATATATCTGTAACTTACCTGTTTCCAGTCTATTTTTTCTTATTTTACATATCCCTCCCACTCTACCCCTTTCCTCCCCTCTTCCATCTCACCCCACTCTCCACTTGTAGGGTGATGCCTCTGGGAGGGAACAACTAAATTTGTAAAGTCATTTACAGTAGGATCTAGGCCCTCCCTCATGCCATCCAATAGGGTTCATCTACTCCTGTCTAGTAATTTGGAGTAGGGACTAGGACTTCTCTCCTATCTTTATGGAAAGGGAGAATCTCCCCATGGCGGATGTGCCCACACATGCCTTTTGCGCACAAGGAATGCATCCTGGTTCCACTGTCTGTGGTTTCTTAGACTGCTCAGCCCTTCGAACTGAGGCCTGTGTTTAAGATGTGTGAGTGAATCAGATGTTGGATTCACAACTATCAGTTTCAGGGCCCATTACCTTCTCCTACTTCAGGTAAGCTGTCTCTATGTGTTTCTCCAGCCTGGTCTTTTCCACCCTCTCTGATTCTGGATTTCATTTATGCTCAGTGTTTAGTTGTGAGTGATTTATTCCCACCACCTACTATAGGAGGGCTCCATGATGGTGGATAAATTAGTCATAAATGTCTTTATCAGGGAAGGGCATTTGTGGGAGAATTTCCACTGTTGATGAAATTATTAACTGTCCTCAGTCTTGTAGGTATGCTGGCGTCGTTTTCTCCAGGGTAGGCTTGCTAAATTTTGTTCTAAATCTTTCAGTTGTGCTGCTAATTCTCTAATATGACTCTTATCTGTTACATTTACATGAGTGCTTAGTAGTTTGAACTTTCCTACTAGCACTGCTTTCAAAGTGTTCTGTAAGTTCATGTATGTTGTGTCTTCATTTTCTTCGAATACTAGGAAAACTTAATTTTATTTTTTATTTCTTTGTTGACCCAAGAATGGTGCAAATACACATTTTTGGATTTAATTACTTTGTAAAGTTTCTGCATTTTGTGTTATTTAATTCCAACTTTGAGGCATGGTAGTCTGATAAGCTACTTGGGACTATTCCACATTTTCTTGAATCTCTTGAGATGTGTTATATTGCCTAGTATGTAATCAACTTTATAGAGGGTTTTATGTGGAGATAAGAAGAAGTTATATTGTTTTGTGTTTGGATGAACTGTTCTATAGATGTGTTTGACCCAATTGGAACATAACTTGTGTTAGTACCTTTGTTTCTCCATTAAAATTCACTATGGTGGTTTTGTCTAATGGTAAAAGTGCCTTGTTGAAATCTACCACTATTAGTTTGTGAGGTTATATATGAGTTTTTAATGTTAGTAGTTATTTATGTTATTTTTATTTTTATGAGTATGGTTGCCATTTTATTTGGAGAAAAGATGTTCAGAATTGAGATTGCCCAACACTTTTGCCATAGGATCATTTGAAAAGTCAACTGCAATGTAGCTGATATTAAAAGTTGTACAATGGCATTGACCATAGGATAGTAAACTAATAAAGTGCAACAATGCATCTCAGTTGACACCTCTTTCTTGAGCCTATGATATGGGCAGGATGATTTATATCACAGTTGTCAGGCAACAATTATGCTGTATCTGAATGCCACAATCTAATACACCCACTCATGCCCTCAGAAAATATCCTTCTGAACTTAGCCAGAAGGAAAATTTTTTCTCTGACTTCAACAACTTTTACTTCTGTGACCCCAAGTTACCTACTAAGGCTTTAGTCCAGTACACATGTAAGTAAATGAATCATTGTTAAATTCCGGTTGGTTTATGATAACATAGATGTATCCCTTATGCTATAGTTCTCATAATAGTGACAGCCCTAAGATTCTTATACATTTTTGTGAGTATTGGAGACCTCCTAGTGTTTCTTTGATACACGATACATTTTGGGATATTAGATATTGGACTTTTTAGGTTTTGATAAGTTTGTCATATAGGTAAAATTTTATAATAATGGAATAAATGTTCATGTATTAACTGGAGGATGTGTTGTCCATATACAGAGGGAGCAATATTGTAATCACATAATAATTTAATAATTATACAAAACCCATATTTCACAAAAAATTGTGTGACCTCAACATCAAGAGTAGATACTAGAATAACCTAGACCATTTGAGACCACAGGGAGGAGGAAGTTTAGAGAAGCAAGTAACAGCCAAGCATACTCTATTTGATTCTGTGTACACGGAATAACTCAGTTCTCTGCTGAATATCTTTAAAGTGACACAGTATATTTTCCATTGTACAGTAATTCGAATAGACCCCTTGCTTGGTATAATTATGCATCACTGTTTAATTTGCCTACCAAAAGAACTGGCGGGTAGTTTATGCTTTCTGCTTTCTTTTGGTAAACAATTTTAAAGTTGTCACCTGCATTTAAACTGTTCTTCACTGTGGTGTATAGGCTTTAAACGTTCAAACACCATAGGCTTTAAAGATAGAAATCTCACCTCCAATGCATGCTGACATCTAAGCATGCATATATAAGTTTTATAATGGATCAACTCTATATTTCAGCTCTTCACCTATGTTCTTCAACCAATGATCTGTTTTAAAATATTACACATTATTTGCACAGGGAAAAATTCCTTGACAGACGATCTGGAGCTACAAACCCAAGCATAACCACCAGAATACAAAGATGGAATACCCAATCTCAGGGTCTGTAGATAAACTAGAGGAAATAGATTCATCAACCAAATAAAATCTTAAGTCCAACAAATCCTAAACACAAAACATCCAGGAAAAATGGGACACTTTGAAAATGCCAAACCTAAGAATAATAGTCAAGGAAGACGATGAAGAAGCCCTGCTGAAAGGTTCAGAAAACATATTCAACAAAATCAATGAAGAAAACTTCCAATTTGAAGAAGGACACACCAACGAAAGTTCATTAAGCATACCAATCACCAAATAGACTGGACCCCCCCAAAAGTCCCCTGACCACATAATAAAACAACTAAGATACACGATAAAGGAAGAATATTATGGCACCAAAGAAAAAAAAGCCAGGCAACATATAAAGCCAGACCTATTAATATAGCAACTAACTTTTCAATGTAAATTCTCAAGGCCAGAAGTTTCAGGACACATGTTCTACAAATACTAAGAGCACACAGATGACAGCCCAGGTTAAAATACCCAGCAAAGCTCTCAGTCACTATGGATGGATATTTTAAGATATTCAAAGACAAAGACAGATTTTCATAGTATATATCCACAAATCTATTGCTACAAGAAGGAAGTTAACTACTCTCACAAAGACATAGGCAATATACAATACCACTTTTGCAGAACAAAAAAGAAAAAGCAGGAAAAATATGTTCACTAAACCACTACCAACAACAAATCTAATACATATAAAAATTCGCAATCAAAGGCCCTTACTTTCCCTGAAAAATAATGGTCTTCCACTAGGCTATAAGAAGGCCCATGCTAACAGAATGGACAAGAAGAGAGAATCCATTTTTCTGCTGCATACAGAAATCATATCTAAGCTTCAAAGACAGACATTACCTCAGGGTAAAGGGTTGTGAAAGTATCTTCCAATCAGATGGAAACAATAAGTTGTAGCTATTCTATTATCAAAGGAACAAAAAAGGGCATTTCATTTTCATCCCAGGCAAAGTCCATCAAAATGAAGTATCAATTGTGAACATCTATTCTCCAAAAATGAATGCAAGCCCATTCATAAAATCAATGCTACTAAAATGCGAATCTCACATACAACCTCAAACATTTATAGTGGAGACTTCTACACCCCACTCCCACCACTATACAGAACCACCACACAAAAACTTAAAAAGGAAACAAAGAACTAACAGAAATTACATCCAAATTAGTATTAGCAGACATCTATACAATATTCCATCCAAAGAGAAAAGAATATAATTTCTCCTCAGCTCCACATGGAACCCTCTCTAAAATTGACCACATACTAGGGAACATAACAAGCATCAACAAATCCAAAAAAAATGAGTAGTCCCCTGTGTCTTATTGGACTACTGAACTATGTGCAACTGCATCACTCCTGGGTCAAGGAAGAAATAAAGACAGAAAACAAAGATTTCCTAGAATTCAATTAGAATGAAGACACAACATACCTGGACTGATGGGATACTTTGAAACTAATGATACAAGGAATGTTCATTGTACTTTGTGCCCATATGAAGAGAACGGAGGATATTCACATTAGATAATTAACAACACAACTGAAAGCCTTAGGACAAAAAGAAACAAAGTCTCCTTGGAGGAGTAGAAGACAGGAAATAATAAATTTGAGGCTGAAATCAATAAAGTAGAAACTATGTGAGTATATGAGTGGTTTGGGTAATAGAATGTGACAGAATGGTACATCATAACTGTTGCCTGGCAACCCTGGTGGAATTCTGTATTCCCATATCATGGCCTCAAGAAATAAGAGTACCTGACATGCTGTGGTATCATTGGATAATTTACTCTCCCATGGTAAGTATTCTGTACAGCCTCTAATGAAAGCATATGTGGAATTTGATTTGGCAAAGAACAGCTACACCACAGTCTGGGATGGTGTCCTGCATTTACCAGAATTACACAAGAAAAGACTATCTAATTTCAGGGAGAAAAATCAGGAAAAAAATATCACAGACTTTTATTGATGAATGTGCTTCTCCTTAAGAAGTAAGACAATGAATTAAAAAAATTAAACGACTTAAATATATTTATCATTGGGAAAGTGTAGCACTGTTAATTTCCTTCAGCAAGGTTTTAATCTGCCTCTTAGACTAGAATGAGGGAAAATGTGGTGGGTGTTTATATCTAATTAGGCAGCTGCCTGATTCTTATATCGGCTTCACTCAAACAAATGGAAACACAAAGTCAATACCAAATTTTAAGATTGTACTTATTGTGGCTTCCATAAAGCTTGATGTCCATGTGACACGTTAAGCCCAGTATCGTTGTTCATGCCAATATATCACTGCCACATAATGAGAAGTCTTTGGATCTGGCTTGTGACCAAGTGTCAATGAGATTTGTGCAGAGATTTTCAACTCTGTGGAATCTAAGAGTGAGGTTCTCTTCAGCTTTCTGTATTTTTTCCCCTAAAGAATGATGTGATGCAATTTGTACTGGATGACTGCCCCATTTTGAAGGAAATGAGAATCTCAAGCAAATTTCAATACCAATACCATTCTAGTGAATCAAGCTTGAAGAAACATTTCTGGTTTACATTTTCTAAGTTTGTGCCTTGCCACATTGATAGATGACTAACTACTAACCTGTTTTCTTTTTTTTCCCTCTTTCTTTCTTTTTTATTATTTTACATGCCGATCACAGTTTCCCTTTTCTTTCTTCCTCCCTCCATCCCTCCCTCTCTTTTACAGAACCTCACATGCACCCTGGTCACCATCTCCTCCACTCCCATCCCCCCATCCCCATTGCACATGTAGGGCAATAATTTCCAGTTGGGGTCATGTAAATCTGTCAAGTCATTTGAAGTAGGGACTAGGGCTTCTCTCCTGTCTCTAGGTTAAGGGAGTATCCCTCCATGGGTGATATGTCTGAAAAGTCACCTCCAAGAATACATCCTATTTCCACAGTATGAGGTCTCTTAGACTGCTCAGAGTCAAACTAAAATCCAGATACATAGAGAGAGGACAAGACCAGGTTGCGAAACACATAAAGACAGCTGATCTGAAAAAGGAGGAGCTAATGCCCCCCCCAGACTGATAGCTGTTAATCCAGCATGAGACTGACTCAGACCTCCTGAATATGGGTCTCAGCTAGAAGCACTAACCTGTTTTTCTTAATTATACATTATTTTTAAATATGCTGCATAAGTGCAGTACCTTAAACAAGAGTGGAAACAAATATCCAGTACACCAAAACAACTTTACATTTGTATCAATAAACCAAAGCCCATATCAATGTAAAATAATTGTGGTTAGTATTCTTTTTTGTGTTATATTCCCCCTATATGAGGACAAATATCTATAGAACCAAAAATGTCAGGTAACCAAAAAATACCCTTCCCACCTATTGGGACTATGAATATTTTATTTTCTAGACTCTGGCCTGCTGTCTGAGGGAAAAGGCGTGTATTTTTTATAAAAGGCATGTATTTTTTTTTTATAAAAGACGTGTATTTTTTTATATTTTTTTACACTAATTCTCTAGGAGTCCAGTGGTAACCTATTGGTGGTTGTTGCATGGAAGCTATGTGAGCATCACTATTTCTTAGTATGATTGTCATATTTGTGTCTAATGTGTTTGTGTGTGTATTTATTTAACTTTGTGTCTTTGTGCATTGCTACAATTATTCACTCACCTACTTTCTCTCCATATTTGCACCTATAGCATGGGATCAAGCTGTTCCAAAAGTAAGAGAATGAATAAAAGCTTGTTTTCATTTCAGTAAATAAAAAGGGATAAAGGTAGAGGCCACTGATGTTATTGTCTCCATTCTGGAAAAAAGAAATTTGGAGCATATGAAATATGTTTAAATACTCTTCAATGTAGTTGTGTGAAATAATGATGTCATTATTGCCATTTAATAAAGATCAGGATAAACAATTAGGCCAAACAGAAGTTTATTAAGGGAGAAATAACTCACACCATAGTCAGATGTACGCGGCGGGTTCCAGTGGATCCTGAGCCTTCTAGTGTCCACCACCAAAAGGGGTGGCCTGACCTTTTCACAGCCTGTTCTCCCAGCTCCCATCTGGCCCTGTCTCCGCCCCAATGGGCATGGCCTAAGCCAAAGGTGAAAACAAGGTGAATATCTTGCTACAATTCCCCTTTTAGTCTAAAGAAAAGATTTGGGTTTGATACAAAACTATATACAAAACAGTGAATAACAAGTGTGCTCTAAGAAAAGAAAAATTGAGAACAAAACGACCTACATATCTAGTCCTAGGGTGAAGACATAACGGAGTTTACAATAGAGTTATCCTAACCTAGAAAGCTTAAGCCTAGTACCTAATCTATCTAACTAGTAAGAGAGAATAATAGTTGTGATGGTTTAATCTACAACCTCTCAAGACCTGAGAAGTAAAATAGCAATACTAGGGTAGACAGGAATAGCGGATGGGCAACATCCAAAAGATGCCTCGAAGACAGAAACAGCAAGCTACCTGGACAGTCACCCAAGGTCTCAGAGCAATGTTGGTACAGACAGTTTTGGCTAAGGCCAAGAGTACCTGACAGATCACAACAAAATAAGGGAGGAAGAAAGGCTGTCTTACCCTGACTTAGCAAGGTTCAGCAGTCTTCTGTTTGTCTCCTGCAAGCACATAGGACCGCATGTCCAGATCAGTTGTCAAGGTAGGGGCAGTTTTTTGCCTAAGAGGCCATGGCCGAAGTGAGTGAACTCCAGAAGGAGCAACAACAGTATCCAACATACTTTTGGGAAAGTGCATGGTGCTCTCAGGAGCAACAGTGTCTCATGTCAACGGAGTACTAATATTAAAACATTTAAATGCCATGTTCTGCAGGTCTATGAAGTGATTGGAGATTAAGCATGT
Organism: Cricetiscus sungorus; assembly: GCA_030556225.1. Lineage (NCBI taxonomy): Eukaryota > Metazoa > Chordata > Mammalia > Rodentia > Cricetidae > Cricetiscus > Cricetiscus sungorus. The sequence goes on along the minus strand of JANBXA010000087.1, from coordinate 334,728 downwards.
ATTTCTGACTAATCTCATGGGAAAAGGAAACACGGGTGAGGGTAATCTGTAATACTCAGGAACTTAGCTAAAAACCTGATTAAAACTTCCTTGAGTAAAGCAAGGATACACACCTAAACAATATAATTATGCACATGTAAATTCCTAAAGTAGAGGTAGAGTAGAAATGTCTAGACAAGAGGGCAGCAAGATAAATATCCTAAATTGTATTAATATACAAAATGTCTTGAACTCAAACAAAGTATACATACATAGAATATAGTGAGAATAATGTGCATAAAACATAAATGGAAAGATTTCACACAATATGACAAAATATAATATACAATTCTTCCAGTACATAGATTACCATGGATAAGAATATAGAACAGTGTAAGCTGAAATACTAAATATCTCATTCTTACTAAACAATTCACAAGAAGGTAGGTGAATCTACCTATATCATTCTGAACCATAACTTTCCCAACCATACCACATTCCTGTCTAAAAGAGATAACCGAGTCTAAATATCACCTTCAATACCCAGTCCCAAGTAATTAAAACCAACACTATGTAGATGAATACAGCGCCCTTTACCAGCAGGAAGGAGTTTGGAAAAAACAACGCCCAAATTCCCAAGTATTGTTTATAAATGTTTGTTTTTATATAAATGGGCTTGGTTATAAATGGTTATAACCACAAGCAATCTTTTTAAAGGTAAAAATGGAATTATGGTATAGATATGAATACTTTGCTTTGGAATGGATTTTCTTTTATTGATACAATTTAAGGTCAATTTTGTAATATGTATATTTCTCCTCTTGTTTAGGTATTGTGTTTATATAGCTCATTGCAAAATGTAAAGTACAATTGAGAGTTACCTATGATAATTAAAACTTGGAGTTAAGTTAGTTAGGATTTCTAGATATGCAGAGATGTATTTGAGATGAATAGGCATTATTCAAACCTATCAAAGACCTACAGAATAAGGCATTTAAAATCGTTTGAGATTTTTCTTGACAATGAGGCACAACTGCTCCTGGTACCACCACCTGCATCAAAAAGGAAGATGAACATTGAAGAAACTCGATTGGGCAAGGTATTGTTCTTCTGGACTGTTTGACTTTATGTTGTATAAACTGGATATGGAGGACCCACAGAAAGATGATTGTTGATGCAAGATGGACATTGCTACAGGATTCCTACTTCATGGAAGAGGCTGCCAGACAGCCAGTCAGTCTACAGGACACAGAGAAAAGTTTCCTGCCTTGTTGAGGAGTCTGGACACACACTATGGCCTATGGGCTGAAGATGGAACATTACAGAAGAATTTTTGGGTGACTGACCAGGCAATGAGTTGTCTCTGTCATTTCTAAAGTTTATATATTATCCTTCTGTGGTCTTTGATGGAGTTGAATACAGGTAGGTATGATTATAGTTTTCCTTAGTTAAGATTAAAGATAAGTTACATATATGACTTTAGACTCACAAAGATAGGATAGATGATATTTTCTTTAAGTCTTACAAAATGTTAATGGACTAAATATTGTTAACTGTGATTCTTATTTGATAACTGTTGAATAGTATATTTTGCTATGTTAAGGTTAAACCCCTTCTTTTACTTTAGACAGAAAAGAGGAGATGATGGGAGATGTTATTCTGTATATATGTTTCTCATACTGGTAAATAAAGCTCTGTGGCCAATGAGTTAGCAAGATAGGCGGTGCTAGGAGACAAGGAGGGAAGAGGAAATGGGAAGGAGGGGTCGAGATGTATACCTGAAAGAGAGAAGAAGCCTGCCGTGGCTCCCTGATAAGACGACCACGTGGAAATACTTAGGTAAGTAGAAATGGGTTAATAATTAAGACAGCGCTAGCCCATAAATAATAATGGTAATTGGCCAACAGGATTATATCAAATACTGAGTTTCTGAATGTTATTTGGGGCTGGTGCGGGTGTGGTCCCAGACTGGTGGCAGGCGGGATAGAGAAGGCGGGGAGGAACAACCTGCAGTAACATGCGTTCATTGTCATGTGTATATCACTATGAGATTGTAGTTGTTTAATAGACTTGAAAATGTGTATAACTCAAAAAAGAGTCTTGCATTTGGGAGAAAATTAGTGAGGCTATAAAGTGGGTGTGCTTATTTTAGCATGTGGGAAGTATACAAGAATGTGACAGAATTTTGGATCATAAATGTTGCCTGGCAACCCTGCTGAAATTCTATATTCTGGTATCATGGGCCAAGAAGGAGAGAGTAGTTTAGATGTAGTGTTTGCCCTGGATATTTTAGTGTTCCAAAATAAGTAGCTCATAAAACTTTTAATGATGTCATTTGTGGAAATTGATTCTTCTAACGAAGTCATAGACAAATCCCTGGAAGTTGGCCTACAGATATTAATATTACTCAATTCCAAATTACCTAATATTGGGAAATATAGTCTGTGGAGAAGAAGTGCAAAGACTTTTGTTATATCATCTCCCCTTAGGAGTAAAACTATGCATTAAGAAGATAAAGAAATCACAATTATTCAACAAATGGTGAATTTTTCATTGTTAGTATTCCTCCAGGAAGGTGTTAATCCATTTGTTAGACTAGAGTGTGGAATGATTGGATAGCAGTTCATCTGTAATGAGGAAGCTGCCCAATATCAATTATCTGATATCGTCTTAAACCCTGAATACACAATGACATGTATTCATTTACTCATTTTACTACTGAAATCTGTAATTAAATAGTAATTAGTTCATGGTGTTTGGCACAACATTATTGGAGTCAAGTAAAGGCAACTTGTGTGTGTCCAGTATGACAGACTATTTCATCTTCTGTTTATGCAATTACTTAATAATTAAAATAGGACATTAGATAATAGATAAGTTATCTAAGGAGCAGCACCCAGATCTTGAGGGATACTGTGAGATCCAGTAATTACTGATTACATAATAATAGATTTTAATAATTAATTGATTAAGTAATTTCAAAAACTGGATGGTTTCACATCATCAGTTCCTGAGAGTCTGCAATATAACTGAGCCATGAAGGACACAGCCATTAATGATTTTAAAAAATTCAATCATTTAATAATCAGATGATCAGAAGATCTTGTCTAATCAACACTGTCTGGCATGTGTCATGACACTCCACCAGGACACTGCAGTCATGATGAGGTTACCAGCAGGGGCTGTTGCAGCAGTAATGGAGATCCCTTCACCTACAGACCCAAGAGAGGGCAGCACCTCAATCTCTGTAATGTCATCCCCAACTATGCTACCTCGGCAACCACTATAATGCTCCCTGTGCCTCTGGTGCTGCTGCTTGTCCTTTTCATAGTAGAGGTCAGTGAAAACAGGGATGTGGATGAAAAGCTGCAAGGTGCTCTTTGAGATTGCCACACTCCACACTTGTCTTGTTCATATCATGATGCTTCCTCTAGGTGAGACGGACCATTTCTCCACTTGACCTTTGATTTTGGAAATATGCCCTCCTGAGAGACAGAGACAAAGAGAGATAGAGAAATAGAGATTGAGAGAGAGAGAGAGAGAGAGAGAGAGAGAGAGAGAGAGAGAGAGAGAGAGAGAGAGAGAGAGAACTTGTGTTTCTGCGTCACGCCTGGCAATTGTAGGAATTCATAGCTCCCCACATATCTCCACCCAATATACTGACAGGGCACCCTTTGTTATCTTACATTTGATGACTCAAGAAGCTGTTTAGAGTGGGAGAATGGGAAGGCATTAGATAACATAGTCACCAGGAGGCCAGGGCAGTGGTCTTTACCTAGCAGTCATCTTAGAAGATATAGACAGTGTAGTGTTGGACCCCTGTAGTCTGTCAGTTTTTATACAAAACTGGCTCTCTTTTGTGTAATTAAAAGCATTTCCCTACAAAATGTGGTATGTTGTCTGGGTCCAAACAGGCCTAGCTCCTTAGATACCATGAGTGGGAGTGTATATAGGAGCCAGGCAGGGAGACACGGATCGTGGAGGAGGCAAATACAAGGCAAGAGGGACACTTAGTGGCATAAGTGATTCTTCACCAGGTTTGTTCAGGGTCAGGGTGGTTGGTACCCTATACCAGTAATCACTCATTTGAAGGGATTGTACATGTTAATTTCCAGCCTCCACATTAGATGATGCTCTTAAGTGACTGTTGAATATATTCTTCACCCCTTGCAAACCAGAATTCTCTTACAATGCTAAGCCCAGCAGAATAAGCCTGGAAAGTCAAAGATTAAAGAGGACTGAACTCAGTAGTGAATGATGAAAATTATAAAAAATGAGAAGCTGAATGTTTGCAGTCAGCATGAAAATTGGAAGGTATTTAGGATAATTTTATATTACAGCTTCAAGTCTATCATGAATGGTGAGTTCCAGGAGGATTAATTGAGAAATATTGGCAAGACCACCCAGGAAATTTAGTGGAGCCATCCCTGTGTCTGTGATTATGGAGGGGATAAAAAGCAGGAAAGAAGACAGCCATTTTCAGAGGGTCCTACATGGCTGTGTTCAAAATCCACTAGGAACAAATTTTTCCACCCTGACTTCCATGATGTGAACACTGGCCTGAGAGGGAAGACAAGGACCAGTCTTATAAACATTATGGATAATGTTTATGGGAAGAATGTTTTTTTCTTTTCTTTTATTTTTTTAAGGAGACATGGTTTTCTGTGTAACAGCTCTATTTGTCATTCCAAAACCTCAGCACACCAGGCTTGCCTTATACTCAAAGTTTAAGCCTCCAGTTGCTGGGCATAAATGTGTGTACGATGACAGAGTGGTGATAGAATATAATTATTTATTTATATTTCTTGTTATTTTCTCTGTTTTTGTTTGTTTGTTTGTTTGTTTTAAGACAGGTTTACTCTGTCTTACTTTAATTCCTGTCCTAGACCTAGCTCTGTAGAAAACGCTGGACTCAACTCATAGAGATCTGCCTGCCTCTGCCCCTGCCCCGAGTGCTAGGACTAAAGACATGTGACACCAATGTACAGCAGTAGGAATAATTCTAAAAACATGAGAAGAATAAATAACAAATGTGTAGGAATGACTACCATTTCTTTGTTTATGGAAGATTATTTCCAGTAAGCAACATGCACTTGTGATGGTTATTCTTGTTTCCCAAGTACACCACAACTGGAATTAACTAAAGTCTTAAAATGGAGGTCACAATTCTGAGAAAACTTTTGCATTAGTCTGAGCAGGTAGACAAGGTCCAAGGGTCATTCGACATCTCTGACCAAAGCACGATGCCAGAGATCCAGGTTCCAAGGTGCACAATGGCAGATGAGGTAGGAGACATGTGGGAGAATTCCCTCTTCACAGACTGCTGCCTTGTGGTAGCTGGCCAGGAGTTCAGGGCTCACAAGTCCATCTTAGCAGCTCGGTCTGTGTTTTTCAGAGCCATGTTTCAACATGACTTGAAGGAGAGCAGAAAAAAACTGTGTTGAGATCTGTGATCTGGAGCTGCCTGTCTTCAAGAAAATGATTGGCTTCATTTACACCAGAAAAGCACCAGACCTTCACTGCAAGGCAGATGCTGTGTTGGCAGCTCCTGACAAGTATGACCTGGAGCATTGAAGGTCATGTTTAAGGATGCTCTCCGCAGGGTCTTCTCCATGGAGAATGCTGTCCACACTCTCACCCTGTCTGACCTGAACAGTACAGTGCAGCTGAAAACCCAGACACTGGGTTTCATTACAGCTCATGTTTCTGAGGTCCATGAGACCTCAAGCTGGAGACAATGGTGGTATCATATCTTTGCCTGGCTTTTACACAGGGTCTGTCCATGCATCCTGCACTCAAGCCCTTGAAGAGATCTTATGTCACATATATCTGCGGCCTAGAGGTGTCTTAATTATGTAATTAAATCATTAGATGGTCTTGCATACTTCACTCCTACAACGTGATGCAAATCCACTGATCATCGATTATCTAATGTCCTATTTTAATAATTATATTATTACATAATCAGAAAATGTGATGGTCTGCCACACTTAACACCTACACGATGTCTGTAACTTGACTCCCACAAGATTGTGACAAATTCTACTGATCATCGATTATTTAATCACAGATTAGTAGTAAAATGTGTAAATGATTGAAAGTATTTTTTGCAGGGTTTAAGAGAATATCAGATAGTTGATATTGGGCAGCTGCTTCATTGGAGATGAATTGATATCCAATTATCTCTCAGTGTAGTCTAACAAATAGATTAACGCCTCCCTGAAGGAAGCTAACAATGGAAAACTCACATTTTGTTGAATAATTCTGAGTTTCTTTATCTTCTTAATCCACAGTTTTAATTCTTAGGGTAGATGACATATACAAACAAAAGTCGTTGAACTGTTTCTCCACAGATGATAATTACTGATATTAGGTAATCTTTAGTTGGGTAAATAGTTTTAGCTGTAGTCCAACTTCCAAGGATTTTGCTATGAGTTTAGGAGAATCAATTTTCATACATGATGTCATTTAAAGTTTTATGAGATACTTTTCTCTGGGAGACTAAAATATCCAGTAATGACACTACATCTAAGCTGCTCTCTGATTCTTGGTTCATGATATCAGAAGAGAGAATTCCAGCAGGTTTTCCAGGCAACATTTGTGGTCCAAGATTCAGTCACATTATACTACACAGCCCACATGCTAAAATAAGCACACCCACTAATGGATTATCATTATAGCCTCACTGATTTTCTCCCCAAATTTCAAGTCTCTTTTATGAGTTATACTTATTTTCAAGTCTATCAAACTACTTCATGCCTATAGTTATATACACAAGACAATGAATTGATGAGTATTTAAAAATATTTGCTATGCTCCAAGTTTCTTATTTCCAGAATGGGCACAATACCATTAATTACCTCTACCTTAATCCTCTTCTATTTACTGGAATTAAAATAAGCTTCTCTTCATTCTCTTACCTTTAGAACAGTTAGTCTACATGTCATAGATGCAAATATGGGGAGAACGTAGGTGAGAAAATAATTGTATCAATGCACAAAGGCACACATACACAAATATATTGAACGTAAAAATGACAGGCATGCTAAGAAACAGCCATGCTCACAGAGCTTCCATGCAACAATAACAAATAGCTTACACTAGGCTCCTGGAAAATTACTGTAAAAGTAAGGAGGGACTTCTAAAGATGCCTTTGCCCACAAAAAAAGGAAAAAGTCTAGAGAATAAAATATTCATATGCCCAAGAGATTGGATAGGATTTTTTTTTGCTTATTTGATTCTGTATGGATGTTTTTCATTATTTAGGAGGATATAAGATGTAAAGGAATATTAACGTCAAATATTTTACAATGATATGAGCTTTGGAATATTGATACAAATGTAAGGTTGTTGTTCTTGTACTGGCTATGTTTCTACTGTTGCTTAAGGTATTATATTTATGCAGCTTATTTAAAAATTAATGTTTAATTAAAATACAGATTATTAGTGAGTCATCTATAATAAACATGTAGTCATGTTTATGATAAAATGATGAACATAGAAGAATCTCCAAGTGGAGATTGCATTCATTGTGTTAAAACTAGGCGTTTGGGCAAGAAATTCTTGCCTTGACTGTTGACCATATGCTGAAAAAAACAGACAAGCAGTATGCATATGAGAAACATTGCTGGAATTTGACAAAACATGATGGTAAATTCCTTCAAAATTCCTGTTTCACTGAAAAATATGCCAGATATTCTAGGCCTGCATGCCAAAAATGCATGCCACATTGTAGAGGAAATTTGGTTGACCGTTCAGGCAACCAGCTGTCTCTGTTGTTTCTAAGGATTTGGAAGTGTCTTACATTGCACTTCCTGTTTTCTCTTGAAAAATAATATTCTTATGGAATCTTTGATGGTATTGAAGACTAGATAGTTATAGTTACAGTTTTCCTCAATTATGATTGAAGGCAAATTAAGCACAGAGCTTTGGGCTCATCAAGGTGAGAATGTTCCTCCACTCTTCCTGAGGACATAAATGATAGCCTTTCTTGATCAGGCCAGTCATAATCAACACAACGATGTGTTGATTTTCAAATTCTTGTACCTTGTATACTATTGCCCATCTGTGCTTCTCACAAGAAGAAAATCAGACACTTACAGCACACAAGGCATTAAGGTTGTTTGTGACCCAGCAGTGCTTCTTTGATCATCTTATTGCAGGCTGGTGTTTTGGTATGGAGATGGCCTAGTGGCTGTTGGTAAATGAGGAGATGTGTATTTGTAAATGTTTAGAGACAAATGTCAAAATCCTAGCATCCTCATGTGTAACAGAACTAGTCATCATACACTTTGTAAGATGTACTATTCATTGCTTAAATAACTAAATAATGAAATGACATACCACAATTAACTCAAAAAAGTGGATCCAGACTCGACTCTTCCCCGAGTAGATAAGGACAGATTTGAATAAAGAAATAATCAGATGGTTAGGTGGGAGTCAATATTGACAGACCATCTAACCATTATCTGATTTAATAATCAGATAATCATACTGCCTTGCCTGATGAACTTTGTTGGGCTGATATCATCTGAAGACACTGAGTCTCTGCTCTGGTACAACAGGAGCTGTGATGATAGGACCATACCTGGGGTAGCAGTAGTGGCAACAATGTTGGTATCAGCTGCCAAAATGGCAACAACAGAGTTGTCACTAGCAGAGATGAGAGAGAGCTGCTCATCCATTTTCTGGGACATCATTGCTTGTGAGGACTTTCTGTCATTGCTTCTCCTTCTCAAAGTAGATCCCAACAAATGTGAGGGTTTGGAGGAAGAGCAGGGAGGCAAACATCTCAACCACTATCCATAACTTGGTGGAGTCCTTGTAATCCATATCAGTTGGCACCATGGAATCTTCTGGACTCAGTCATCTAGATCCCTAGCCCTCTGGGTGATGCACATGGCACTCAGAATCTGTGGTGTCAATGGCTGCATATTCAAAATTCCTAAACTCGACCATGACAGATAACAGCACTCTAACCTTAATCAATGATGACATCATCATTGAAATAATTATATGTGTCAGGAATTGATAACCTCACACTAATAAATAGGTGATGTAGCATTTAACTCTCAGGGAAGAATGGCCAGACTCCAGTCATTAAGGATGACATCACCATCGATTTCAACAATATATCAAAAAAATGTGATGATATTGCATACTTAACTCCCCAAGATGGATCTTAACTGGGCTATTCATGGAATCAAGGATGATTTATTTAAATAGTTATACAGATATGTATGATCTTGCATATTAACTCCTACCATCAATTTAAATAATTTAAATATGTAATTAGATGATCTCTCATACTTGATCCCACAAGGTGGCAACACACTCCATGTATCAAGGGTGACGTAACCATTGTTTTATATATCCAAATAATCAAATAATGTGATGCTATCACATCATCCACTTCCCCAAGGTGGCTCAAAACTACACTCATGAATGATGTTGTCATCATTGATTTAAATAATGCAATGACATAACTAAATAACTAGATGATCTTACATGCTTGACACCCATAACGTGGTCCAAAATCGGCTGATCATAGATTATCTAGTGTCCTATTTTAATAATAATATTTACATAATCCGAGGATGAGACTACTTGACACCCACAAGTTGTCTCTTATCTGACTTCCAGAAGATTGTACCAAACTCCATGGATAATCGATTATTTATTCACAGAGTAGTAAAATGTGCAAATGACTAAATGTCATTGTGTATCTAGGGTTTGAGATGGTATCAAATACTTGATGTTGGTCAGCTGCCTCATTAGAGATGAACTTCTACCAAATTTTCCCTCAGCCTAGTCTAGCCAATGGATTAACACCATCCTAAAGGAAGCTAACAATGAAAATCTCACTTTTTTTTAAATAATTTTGAATCTTTTTATCATCTTAATCCATAGTTTTACTTCTTAGGGAAGATGATATTCATCAACAAATGTCTTTGAACTTTTTCTCCACAGACTATGTTACCTGATATTAGGTAATCTGGAATTGGGTAATAGCTGTAGGCCACCTTCCAGGGATTTGGTGATGACTTGATTACGAGAATCCAGTTCCACAAATGTTGTCATTAATGGTAACAATACATCTAAGATTCTCTGTGGTTCTCTGTCCATGATACCAGAATGTAGAATTCTAGCAGTGTTGTCAGGCAACATTTATGATCCAACATTCTGTCATAATCTCACACACCTCTTACATGCTAATATAAGTACATCAAGTAATGAACTAACCTTACAGCCCCCTTATGTTCCTATAGTAATATACACATGAAAATAAGCATCATTTTGCCATTCAACTATGTTGATCACTATTTAACTATATTTACTATGCTCCAATTTTCATATTTCCAGAATGGAGACAAAACCATTAATGGCCTCTATCTCAATCCTTTTATATTTACTGAAATAAAAATATTTCTATTCATTTACTTAACTTTAGAACAGGTAGAAAACCTGGTATAGGTGCAAGTACGAAGAGAACGTAGGCAACTGAATAACTGTAGCAATGAAGAAAAGCACAAAGTGAAATAAATACACACAAACACATTGGACCCAAAAATGACAGTCACGCTAAGCAACAGCCAACAAGAATAGCTTACTCTCAACTCCTAGACAGTTACTGTAAAAAAATCAGGATGGTCTCATAAAGATGCCCTTGTCCACAGACAACAGGAATAAGTCTAGGAAATAAAAGATTCATAATCCCAAGAGGTAAGATAGGTATTCTTTTGGATGTTTAAGCACTATGGAAGTCTTTCATGATTTATGGGGAATTAAGAAAAAGTAATTTTAACCTTAAATATTTTTCATTGATATGGGCTTTTGTATATTGATTCAAGTGCAAAGTTGTTTCTGTTGTACTGCATATATATTTCTACTCTTGTTTAAAATATTGCAGTTATGCAGCTTATTTTAAAATGAATGTATTTTTAAAAATACAGTTTACTAGTTAGTCATCTATAATAATCAAACATGTAGTCATACTAGGTAAGTTTTCAAAGTTAAACAGATATATTTATATTGGGAGATGATCTACAAACACTTTGAATACCTATAGAATATGGCATTTAGGATGTTTAATAACCTAAGACTTTTCATGACAGTGAGACAAGTCTGCTCCAATCAGGACCAATTTTCTACATAAAAGAATGATGGGGATATAAGAACCTCCATATTGAGTTTGTCAAAACCAAATTTGATTCATCAATCAAAAATAGTCTTGAATCCAAAACATCCAGGAAATATGTGACACAATTAAAATGCCAAATGTAAGAATAATAGGCATAGAGGAAAAAAAAAGATGCCCAGCTCAAAGATGAAGAAAACATATTCAACAAATCATTGAAGAAAATTTCCAATTCTGAAGAAGGGCATGCCTATAAAAGTACAAGAAGCATAGCAATCATCACACAGATTGAACTAAAAAATTCCCGTTGTCACATAATAATCAAAATGACTAATAAAGAGAATAAGGAAAGAATTTTAAGGGCATCAATGGAAAAAGGCCAGATAACATATAAAAGCAGACCTATGAAATTACACCTGATTTCAATGTAGAAACTCTCAAGGTCAGAAGGTTCTGGATAGATGTTCTACAAATACTAAGAGCTCACGAATGCAAGCCTAAGCTACTATACCTAGTGAAACTCTCAATTATTATAGATGGAGAAAACTAGATATTCAATGACTAAGCAAGACTTTCATATATATATATATATATATATATATATATATATTAAATCCCACTCTACAGAAAGATTTGTAAGAAAAACTCCAACCAAAAAAGTAAACTACATTCACAAAGACACAGGCAAAAGATAATCCTACTTTACCTGAACAACCTCCACCTAATAAAGTAGGGCAATTATACTCTGACAAAAAAAATCTAAAACAAACAATAGTTATCAATCTATGGTCCTTGATTTCCCTCAAATTTAATTGTTTTAAATCCTCCTTTAAAAAGGTACAGGCCAACAGAATAGATACAAACAGAATTTTTTATTCTGTTGCATACAAGAAACAGATCTAAGCTTCAAAGACAGGCATTACATCAGGATAAAGTACTGGGAAAAATCTTCCCATCAAATAGACACAAGAAGCAAGCAGGTGTAGCTATGTTAATATCTCAAAAGTAGACTCCTAACAAAGATCAATTAAAAGCAATGGAGAATGTCTTTCATATTTTCCCAGGAGACATATATCAGTACAAATCTCAATTCTGAACATCTTTGCCCCAAATACAAAGACTATAACACTCATAAAAATAAAAAATAAAAACACTACTAAAATTCAAAATACAGATAAAACCTCACATCCTCATAGTGGTAGATTTCAACAAGGCTCTTTTACCATTAGACAAAACAACCAGACTGAATTTTAACATAGAAACAAAGGGGCTAACAGAAGTTATGTTACAATTGGGTTAAACATACCTATAGAAAATTCTATCCAAACACAAGGAGATGGATGTGTGCATCAACATGACAATGTATCATGGCACATTCCAACTAGATATACAAGCTATTTAAATCTAGTTTCCATCACTGGGACTTCTGCTTGAAAATCCCTTATTTACCTGCCAGCCCAAAGGCTCTCTCATGTTAATACACTAATAATAACTATTATAATCAGTGATTGTTATAATAGGTCGAGTGCATTGAATATTATTTGGATTGGTGATTGTATGGGATTTTCATTTAAGATGATGGAGACATTCCACTAGAGTATATGTCACAACCTCTATGCTTAGAGACAATATATACTGAAAGATGAAGAGAATCCCACTCTTGGATGACAGATAGTCCAGAAATTTATGAAAATCCTTGGCATTGAGCCATAGTCAAATGCCAACGCATCCCAATATGCAATTGTAATGTGTTGACATGGGTAGTGGTAAATTATCCTTGATTATCTCACAGACCCCATATTGAAAAGTGACAATGTGATATAACTTACTAGGAAGTCACACTGTCGATCTAGCTTTCTACAGTTCATGACAGTACATGTCCCACGTCACCTCTGGCTTAGCAAAAGAAACAGTTTAAACCTTGCCCAAAGGGGTAACAATGGAAAACTTACCCCATAGTGGGTAAATCTGACTGTTTTTATTTATTAGCATAGAGATTTTCTTCTTAGAAAAGAGAATATTTAAAAATATAAATTTTAAACAGCTTTTGCTTTGAATGGATTCTAAGAGATTTTTGTTTCCACAGAAAATGAAAAGCTGTGGATTCTTTTCAGACTAATGTGGTTTGATCAAACAACACCCCCTGAAGCCATGTCTAAAGCCAAGATTTGTATATCTTCTTAGGATATACATGACAGCGCCCCCTATCAGCAGGAAGTAGTTTGAAAAGAATGATGCCCAAATTCCCAAATATTGTTTATAAATGTTTGTTTTCATTTAAATGGGCTTGGTTATAAATTGCTATAACCACAAACAATCTTTTTAAAAGTAAAAAGGGAATCATGGTATAGATATGAATTCGTTGCTTTGGAATGGATTTTCATTTATTGATACAATTTAAGGTCAATTTTGTGATATGAATATTTCTCCTCTTGTTTAGGTATTATGTTTATATAGCTCATTGAAAAATGTAATGTATTTAGTACAGATTAGAGAGTTACCTATGATAATTAAAACTTGGAGTTAAGTTAGTTAGGATTTCTAGATATACAGAGATGTATTTGAGATGAATAAGCATTCTTCAAACCTTTCAAAGACCTACAGAATATGGCATTTAAAATGGTTTAGGGTTTTTCTTTCCAGTGAGGCACAACTGCTCCTGGTACCACCACCTGCATCAGAAAGGAAGATGGACATCAAAGAAACACATTATGGAGTTTGCTTCTAATATGTCAAGACTAGCCATTTGGGCAAGATACTGCTCTTCTGGACTGTTTGACTTTATGCTGTAGAAATTGGACGTGCAGGACCCACAAAAAAGTGACTGCTGATTCAAGATGGACATTGCTACAGGATTCCTGCTTCATGGAAGAAGCAGATATTCTACAGGACACAGAGAAAAATGTCTGACAAACTGTCAATACAGATGGACAGTTTAAAGTTTCCTGCTTTGTTGAGGAGTCTGGAGACACACTATGGCCTATGGGCTGAAGATGGAACATTAAAGAAGAACTTTGGGTGACTGACAAGGCAATGAGTTGTCTCTGTCATTTCTAGAGTTTATATATTATCCTTCTGTGGTCTTTGAAGGAGTTGAAGTTATGGTTATAGTTTTTCTTAGTTAGGATTAAAGTTACATATAGGACTTTAGACTTACAAAGATAGGATAGATGATATTTTCTTTAAGTCTTACAAAATGTTAATGGACTAAATATTGTTAACTGTGATTCTTATTTGATTACTGTCGTATGATATATTTTGCTATGTCAAGGTTAAAACCCTTCTTTTATTTTAGAGAGAAAAAAGGAGATGATGGGAGATGTTATTCTGTAAATATGTTTCTCATACAGGTTAATTAAGCCCTGTTGGCCAATGAGAAAGCAAGATAGGTGGGGCAATGAGACAAGGAGGAAAGAGGAAGTAGTTAGGAGGGTCAAGATGTAGACCAGGGAGGAAGGAAGGCACCGTCCAAGGCTCCCCGATAAGATGACCATGTGGAAGTACTTAGATAAGTAGAAATGGGTTAATAATTAAGACAGAGTTAGCCCATAAACAATAATGGTAACTGACCAACAGGATTGTTTCAAATACAGAGTCTCAGAGTGTTATTTGGGGCTGGTGCTGCTGTGGGCCCAGATCAGCAGCAGGCAGGCTGGTGGTCTGGCGGGCTGGAGGAAAACATACATGCTACAGTTATGAAAGACCACCATGGGGGAGAAGAGATTATCCTCTGTCGCCTAAAAAGGAATTTGATATTACTCCCGCTATCATTCCTGCCATTGCTGAGTTGATAACTGCAGCTGCCCTTGCAGCAATTGCTGCTGCTCAGATCGCTGCCAAGACAGAGACTGCTAACCAGCTGCCAGGCAGAATCAGTGAAGCTCTAGCTATGCAGATTTCCCTGCCTGAATGCTCATATTCAATTTGTACTCTCATGTTCAGATTGGACTCTCATATTCCGACCAAACTTAACTTAAATCAGCAAACTTCAGGAACAATTTGGGGTTTTCGGGTTGGGGTAGCAGGCCTACTCTCATGCTTTGTCATTTCTCTTGTGTCACCTTTATTTGAATGCAAATATCTCTTTAGGGGTCAACTGCCTCAATGCTAGCAGGGCCTTGTCTTTTGTAAACTTTACCAGTGTTTTGGCTCACCAGATAATAGAGGTCAATAAGATTACTCCTATTTTAGCAGAGGGCTGGTGGAATGTCATGTCCCAGGTAGGAAGATGGGTGTAGCTTAGGAGTGGTGCATTGTCTCTAGGGGACTTGGGGCTGGTAGCAGCTGGGGCTGGGAGTGTGACAGTTCTTTTAAAAAAAGGAACTCAAAAGGAACTCAGTCTGGCCCATGGCTCTCCAGACATTCATGAGGTCTGGTTATAAATGCTGCAGAAATGAGGGTCCCCAATGAAGGGAAACTTGCAGGAAAGCCCCCTGTGTAAGACATTGGGTCGCCAGGTCCCCCGTGGATGAGTAAGGCATGGCACACCCTGCATGATCTAATCCACTGGTCTCTCATAGAAAATAAAAAAGGGGGAATTGTAGAAATGAAGACCTTTGCTAAGAATTCCCTTCCTCCTGCTGCCCTCATGGCAGGCAGCTCTAACTGCAGGAAAACAAGAGACTTTTTACAACCTGAGATGACTAACTGCCCCCTTAGCTTCCCTCTCCTCCATCTGGTGTCTAGGTATATAAGCCAACTGCTGGAGTAAAAGTAAAAGAAGGAATAATAACGAGCCTTCTAAAAATCAAAAAAAAAAAAAAAAAAAAAGAACTGAACAACTGGTCTTGCAGAGGACTCCGGAGACAATTCAGGTAAACACAACAACTGAAGATATATGGGGATCCGACACTTCTGGCACCAATACCAACCCACAATCCCACACACAGACATACGTACTCACATAATTGAAAACAAAGTGATTTCTATTTTTCTTCAAAAAAAAAGTAGTACAACTGTAGATTAAGAAGATAAAAAAAACAATTATTCAACGAAAGGTGAGTTTTTTGTTGTTAACTTCCTTCAGGAAGGTGTTGATCCATTTGTTAGACTAGACTGAGGGATAATTGGATAGCAGTTCATCTCTAATGAGGCAGCTACCCAACTTCACCTATCTGATATCATCTTAAACCCTGGATACAAATGACATTTCATCATTTACATATCTTATTGCTCTAATCTGATTAAATAATCAGATTGGCACACTCTTGTGGTAGCCAAGTAAGAGACTACTTGTGGATGTTGAATACAGCAGTCTCATCCACTAATGGTGTAATTATTAATTATAAAAATAGAACATTAGAAAATTGATCAGTGGATTTTTGAACCACAGTTTGGGAGTCAAGTATGAAAGATCATCTAATTATTTAATTATGTAATTAAATTATTTAAATCATTGATGACCAAATTGTTTGTGAATTTGGTTTGGGGCCACCTTGCAGAAGTGGATGATGTGGTATTTCTGTTTGTTTGATTATTTAGTTTTATAAAACAATGATTACGTCATCCACAATACCTGACGTTTGGTACCAACTTGTGGGATGAAGTATTCCAGGTAATCTAATTTCATAATTAAATGATTTAAATTGATGATAGTAGTTAATATGCAAGATCAACTAAATATTTGTATATTTATTTAAATAAATGATCCTCTTTTCCATGAAGAGTCCAGTTAAGCTTCATCTTGCTGAGTTAATCATGCAATATCTCCACTTGTTTTGATTAACTGTTTTTCTATTATAAAGACAATTTTATTTTTACCTCAAATAGGGTTATTCACCTCCATCATTCAAATTGCTCAGAGAGTTATTTATAATTATCTTTTGATCAGAGTAATGCTCTAAGCATGAAAAGTAATTGTGAGTTGTATATCTGTCACTTACCAGTTTCCAATCTTTTCTTTCATTTTTTACATATGGATCACCATTCCTTCTCCCTCCCTTTGTTCTTCCCTCTCTCCCCCACTTCCATGTACTCTTGACCACTCTCCCCTCCCATCTCCCACCACTACACATATAGTGTGATGCTTCCTTGAAGACTCAACTAAATCTGTAAAGTCATTTGGAGTAGGATCTAGGACCTCCCTACACCTCTAGGTTAAGGTATCCCTCTGTCAGGATGTGCTCCCAGTGTCCAAGTGTGCAACAATGATATATCCTACATCCATGGTCTGAGGTCCCTTAGACAGTACAGGCCTTCTAACTGAGACACATATTCATGGGGTCTGAGTCAGTCCAATGCTGGGTTCCTACCTATCTGTCTGGGGACCCATTAGTTTCTCCTTGTCAATGTCAGCTATAGCTGTGGGCTTCTGTAGCCTGGTCAGGTTATCCCTCTCTGTATCTGTGTTCCAGTTACACTCAGTGTTTAATTGTTTGTGTCTGCTTCTGCTTCCGTCAGCTACTAGATTATGGCTATGTGACTATGTATAATGTAGACATCGTACTCATTATCAAGGAAGGAAATTTATGGTACTCTTTCGACTCTTGCTCAAATTGTTAGTTGGGATCAATCATGTAGGTTTCTGGACATTTCTCTAAAGTCAGTTTTCTCTTCAAGCATGTATGGCTACCTCTTTTATGGTGTTTCTCTCTCTCTCTCTCTCTCTCTCTCTCTCTCTCTCTCTCTCTCTCTCTCTCTCTCTCATGTATCTGTCCCCCGACTCAATCGTCCTTGTCCAACATGCTTTGCTTTCCTCCCCTTGCATTTCTCTTACCACCTTCTCTACTCAATTCCCCCCACTTCCAATATACTCAGCATATCATGTCACTTTTCCCTTCTGTGAGAAACCGTGTATGAATCTCTTAGAATCCAGGATATGCTGTTGATCCTTTATTCTAAGTCCAAAATTCATATATGAGTAAGAACATACTATGTTCCTCTTTTTGTGACTGTGTTACCTCATTCAGAATGGTTTCTTCAAGTTACATCCATTTTCAATCGAATTTCAAGATTACATCATTTTTTACCCACAGAGTAGTATATCGTTTTGTAAATATGGCAAACCTTTTTTATCAATTCTTCAATTGAGAGGCAACTAGGTTGCTTCCACATTCTTCTTATTAAAAATAATGCTGCTAGGAACATAGCTGAGCATATGTCTTTGTTGCATGGAAGGGGATCATTCGGGTATATGCCTAAGAGTGGGATTGCCAGTTCCTGTGGTAGACTGATTCCCATTTTACTGAGAAATTGCCATATTGATCTCCAAAATGGCTGTTCAAGTTTACACTCCTACTAGCAGTGTAGGTGTGTTCCCCTTTCTCCACTTCCTCTCCAGCATTGTCATTAATTGTTGGGACCCATTCCCCAACCCGCGGGGCCTAGTTATTCATGGGTCGAGGTGGGCTAGAACCTGAAAATAATGGGAGAGAAAGAAGGAAGGAGACCAAGCAGTGCATTTGTCAAGGTCTAACTTTATTGATGTAAAAAGGAGTTTTTAAAGCAAAGCTGGGAAGAAATGGGGAGGGATAACAGGCAGGGAGGAAATGGGGAGGGGTAACTTCTGCTAACTCCACGGTCCTGGTAATTATCCAAGACAATAAACATCAGACAATAAATGTCTGCTTATCTTAGTTCCTGGGCCAGGCCCATCCCAGTTCTGGGCACTTGGTTTATCTCAGTACCTGGAATGAGTGGAAGAGACCACCTGTTAAGCAGGTTTTTGTACACCAAGATAAGGCTCAATTAGAGTTCTAAGGTGTAAGCAATTCTGCAAGAGAATGTAACACAAGGTTGGCTCCAAATATCTCCCCCTAATTTATTATATTTTATGGAGGGTCTGTCTTAGGCTACGTGGTGGGCTCCCACAATTGGGACACTGAGGATGGGCTTGTCACTATGTGACAAATGGGTGGGACCTTTGTCTTAGGACACATAGAGTGCATCCGCCCTCAGCACTCAAGGACACAATCAAAAATCGGGCAAGAAACTCATGTAAGAGGAGTGGGCTCCTGAGAGACAGACCTATGCTATATCTTAGAACTCTAATTGAGCCTTATCTTCGTATACAGGAACCTTCTTAATAGGTGGTCTCTCCCACTCATCTCAGGTACGAGATAAACCGAATGCCCGGAACTGAGATAGGCCTGGTGCCAGAAACTAAGATAAGCAGACATTTGTGGTCTGATGTTTATTGTCTGGGATAATTACTAGGACACAGGAGTTAGCAGAAGTTGCCCCTCCCCATTTCCTCCTAGCCTGCTACCCCTCCCCATTTCCTCTCCACTTTGCCTTAAAAACTCCTTTTTTTCACCAATAAAGTTAGATCTTGACAAATCCACTGCTTGGTCTCCTTTCTTCTTTCTCTTCCATTATTTCAGGTTCTAGTGTACCTCGACCCATGAATAACTAGGCCCCATAGGTCAGGGCAAAGTGGCGCCCAACGTGGTGCCCGAGGGAGGGCTTTTACCAGAATGGTAAAATAAGAAGAAACATCCCTAAAGAAGAAACATTGGTGACACACACCGAGAAGAGTGCCGGACCCGCAGACCAGACATGGGAGCTGCAGGAAGGCGAGTTGGAATCACTGCTCATGAGCACGCCATTCCTGGTTTGTTCCTCTCCTCCCCTCCCCCTGCTTTCTGTTCAATAATAATGGTTTAATCATTGTCAATGAGGTAAAGTTCATTTGGGACTTTTAAGTACTCCTTTCGAGAAAGAGGAAATTGAGTTTCATGTAAAGAATTTAGATAGTAGCTGCATTACAAGAGATTTCAATTAAGGATGTTTTATTTCAACAAACTAATCTTCGCCTAAAAAAGGGGGGACACTAAAAGATGTATGTATGTATGTATGTATGTATGTATGTATGTATGTATGTATGGTGTGGCCACACAAATGCATGTATGGAATGTGGTTATAAATGTGTAAATCCTAACCAAAAAATACTATTTGAATTGCTTGAGATATGGTAAAAAGAGAAAATAGATTCACAGCAGTCCGCAGGAAATGGCCAAAGCCAAAATGGCCTGAGAGCCAGAGAAATCTGTATGGATGGTTCAAAAATGTTTAACAAAGTAGAGAATACAGAAATCTTCCTAAAGTTTGGTGTTTAAAAAGATATTAAAAGAATGGAAGTTAATCTAAGATTTGAGAAAAGCTATTGAGAAAAAGCCTCAGGGGACCACAGCACTGTCAGGCTCCTTGCCTAGAAAGGTGTCAGTGAAAATGCAAATGAGATCTTGTCCGCTAAAGAAAACTTTACAGGTCAGACTAGAAAAAGCTTTCAAAAGTATTTGGGACTTATGTTACATCCTAAAGAAATTAGGACTCAAGTATTTAAAATTAAAATTAGCTTGTGATCATTAAATGATTTTCAGAAATTATTGGGAAATGTTTAATGGTTACACCCTTTTTAAAAGCATCTACTGACAATTTAAAGACTTAAACGATATCCTTAAAGGATAGAGATCCCCCATCACCAAAACAGCTAGCTAAAGAGGGGAGATAAATTCTTCTACAATTGTAGAATGCAATCCTACATCAACAGATATGCTATATTGAGTATATAAAACCATAGAAGGCTTATGTGCTTTTCACATAACATAGTCTGACTTCTTTCTTATGGCTAGGGGACTATAGCTATTATTACATTTGGTTTCCTCAACCAAAGTGTTAAATCATTATTTTAAAACAGTAGATTGTATGGTACAAAATGCTGTATAGAGTCTATGAGATATTTTACCAGAGAAGCAAGCGTAACACATGTTTCCTCTACCAGATAGTAAGTTAATGGTTATTTTAAATCTTTACAACCTGAAATTAACATGGAAATGAATGTCTACTCAGATGGGGAGGCACTCCTGACTTAAGGAGCTAACTTGCTTTTATCATTAGAATTTCCCTTTCTCTGTATAGATTTAGGGCCTAAGTTTCCAAGCTTTTATTAATTATAATTTTTGGTTCATCAGCTTTTGCTAGGTTTTTGGAAAAAAATGATAATCAGTTTCCAGTTCATAGACTGTTACAATTTGTGCTAACACATTTTTTTTTATTCCCTAAAATTGTAAGGGTAAGCCTATAAAAATGTTGTTAGTTTCTCCTGATGGTTTTTCTAACGAAAAACAGCTTATGTTATTGATGGAAAAGAATATATAGTACAGACAGATTGATCTTCAGCTCAGATAGTTGAGTTACAAGCTGTTGCAATAGTGTTTCGGCTTCTAATAAATTATTTATTTAACTTATATACTTATAGTCATACTGTTTTCAGAGCTCTTCAAGTTTTAGAGATAGTTCCATACATTGGAATTAGTAATAATCAGGTTAAAATACTGTTTGTGGAAATTCAAAGTGCCATTCATTTTAAAGAGAGTCGCTGTGCTTTGTGTATCATATAAGAGCTCATTCAAACTTTCCCAACCCACTGGCTAAAAGTAATGAGTCAGCTGATGGAAAAATTAGCTCAACAATCATATACCTTTCATCATCAAAATAGGAATACTCTAAGAAAGTAGTTTGGTTTAACTACGGAGGCTGCTCAACAATTGACAAACAATGTAATGCATGCCCACAATATTTACCTGTAACTAACATAGGAGTTATAGGTAACTCAGGCCTGCTTCCTAATTATTTATGGCAAATGGCTGTTACTCATATTACAAAATTAAAATATTAAATATGTGCATGTAAAAGGCGATACAAATTCAGGATTCTTAATGGGCACTGCACAAACTGGAGAAGCCACTAAGCCTGTGATAAGTCACTTTTTAAAATGTTTTGCTTACATGGGAGTGCCAAAAAGACAGACAATGGATCTGTATATACTAGACAAGCATTTCAACATTTTGTGCACAATAAAAAATTAAACATATAACAGGAATTCCTTATAATCCTCAAGGGTAAGGAATTGTGGATCATGATCATAGCTCCTTAAAAATGCAACTTATAAGGAGATGGGAATAGTGTTCCCAGTCTCCACATGATGCATTAAATCAAGCACTCTTTATTTTAAATTTTTTTTTAATGTGGATTCCCATGAGCAATCTGTGGCAGGCAAGTTCTGATATGATGGAACTTAAGAGACTTTTACTCAAGTCAAATGAAAAGATCCATGCACTAGACTATGAAAAAGACTCAACCCTGTCCTAATATGGGGTTGAGGGGGGTCGAGGACATGTTTGTTTTTTTTTTCTTGCAGGAAGAAGATGAGTCCCAGTGCCTGCTAGACCATTTGGTGAGATGCATGAAACAGGAAAAAAAAAACTCGGACCTGAGACCTCAGGAGCATAATTCTCTCTCTCTTTCTCTCTCTCTCTCTCTCTCTCTCTCTCTCTCTCTCTCTCTCTCTCTCTCTCTCTTTCTCTCTCTCTCTCTCTCGGGTCATTCTTTAGAACAGGCAAGGCTTAAACCTATTGTTTTTTCAACAATGAGAGATTTGTGCAACACTCAAGAAGGAAGGCTGCTTTTTTACAGATCACAATGGAGTAACAAGAGACAGTATGGCTTAGGTCAGAGAAGGGCCAGAAAAATGAAAAAAAGAAGGAAGCAGTGAAAATAGGAACCAGGCTGGTTACCACCCTACTCACTTATCTCTTGCTAGATACTTAAAGTCTACTTACCTTAGGCTCTTAGGCCATTAAGAGGTTAACTGGCTTTTTCTGCCAACAGATCAAGTCCCTGGTGACAAAGCCTATCCAAGTTCAAGTTACAGGCTTGACTTCAAGTTATGTGGTCATGGTGAACCTGTAAAAGGTGACAACCCACCAGGACTTAGGGGGCCACTTCCCAGTGAAGCCTCCTTCTGCTATTGACAAACTAAAACATCTCCCATGGAAGTGCACCTATGAGTGTAATAAAGAGGCCACCAAAGGCACCTACCCTGTGTTTCATGGGAGTATACCTGTTTGCATGAAGTTGATGAAAGAAAAAAAAACCTTTTCTCCTCAAAAAGGCATTGTGGCATGGCAGACCAAGCAATCTCGCCTGAGAAGGCTGGGTTAGCCGGCTTGTTTCAGGATACATGTCACATAACTATATAGGGGAACCAGGATCCCTGCTCCCATTCGTGGTTACATGGTGTCAATGGCCCAACTTCTTACAAAAAAAAGAGAAATTGCCAGAAGTGATCATGGCATAAACCTTAGAGATTGCCAGCTTTTTCTTTCTTAGAATAGCCCATAGAGTTAAAAGATAGCTACCTCCAGTCCTTATCTACCTTCTCCCCTCCCCAACATCCTGAGAAGTAAAATTTAGGGCTTAAAAGATTGCAGTCAGGTTACTTAATAACACTCCTTATACAGTTATTTAGCAATTCCTGAGACCTCTTTCCCTGCTAACAACCTGCATATCTCTACTTGCATTTCCCTTTAGCAGATATCCTGCTTACCTTCAGTGACCTATAATTTAGAGCACCAGGAGGTCCAGATACCAGACAAGGACCTCCCTAAAGGTCATGGACGATTTTTGGCTATGTTATTATTCTTGGCCTCCCTTATGTGAAGGGATAGTCTTTTGGGAGACTTGGCTTATTCGAACAATTCCCGTCATTCCAGATGGCATACAGATTCCACTCAGGAAACCTCTGTTACACAGGCCTAAGTCTATGCATTTCTACTACTGAAGTTCCTCAATATATCCATCTTTGTAACACAACCATTTCTACCCACTTACCTCACACTTACATTGTCCCTCCCAACGATGCTTGACAGGCAGATACACATGGCCTCACCCCCTGCCTGTCCACAGCTGCCTTTTGTATTTTAATCAATCTTTTGCCTTGCCTGCTTTACTATTGCCCTGATGACTTCCTTCCCTTATGGGAGAAAAGGGACATCTCTCCCCTACTTAGGCATCGCAAAGAGCCTATATCTGCCCTCACCTTCTCTCTCCTCCTCATTCTTGGTGCCACTGTAGTGGGGACAGCCATTTTCTCCCTTGTTCTATCCAGCAACAGGTATTCTGAACGATGCTCAACTATTGATGAAGATGTCCAGTAACTTCAGAAGGGAAATGTCCCTCGTAGGCCTCCTGCTAGACCCTCTGCCAAACCTTCTGCGGAGGTCACAGGAGACTTTTATACTAAGAAACACCCATGCTCTCAGATCTTTTATGCAACAAGAAAAATTGCTTTCTCTGGACAACTGGACAATTATTGTAAATAAATCAGTGGGGTCTCCAAAGATACCTCTGCCTACAGACAAAAGGAAGAAGTATAGAGAATAAAACATACATATTTGCAAGTTGTGGGATGGGTGGTTTTTAGTTATTTGATGCTATGGAAGTTTGTCATCATTTATGGGGAATATAAGTTAAAAGGAAACATTAACCTTAAATATTTTAAAATGGTATGGGCTATGGTATAGTGACACAAATATGAAGTATTTCAATTTTACTGGATTATGTTTCTACTCTTGTTTAAGTTATTGCATTTATGCTGCTTATTTATAAATGACTGTATTTTCAAAAATGCATGTCAGAATTTAGTCATCTATAGTAATCAAATATAGTCATATTAGGCATATTTCAATGTTAAACATATATATTTAGATAAATAAATGACCTACATACACTTCAAAGCCTTCCAAAATATTGCATTTAAGATGTTTATTAAACTAAATATTTTCATGACAGTGAGACATGTCTGCTCAAATTAACACAAATTTACTTCATAAATGGATGATAGGCATTGAAGAACTTCCATATGGAGTGCACTTTCATTGTGCCAAAAAACTAGTCATTTGGGTAATAATCTCTTGCCTTGACTGCTGACAGTATGCTGTACAGACCCAGCATGCAGGATGCAAAGGACAAAGATGGCTGAACTATGTCAATACAAGATGGGACAGTTCTTCAAAATTCCTGTGTCACAGTAAAATCTGCCAGATATTCGAGGCCACAGGCCAAAAGTGAATGCCCCAACATTGCAGAGAAACTTAGGTTAACTCTTCAGGCAGGCAGCTATCTCTGCCATTTCTAATGTTTTGGAGGTGGCTTACACTGCACATCCTGTTTACTCAGGAAATATTATATTCTTAAGGAATCTTTGATGGAGTTGAAGACTAGATAGTGATAGTTATAATTTTCCTTAGTTATGAATAAATGTAAACTAAGAACAGAACCTTGCAGTCATCAACGTAGGAAAGATAATAGAGTGATTTCTCTCTAAATTTGCCAAATGTAAATGATTGGACATTAGATATAATTTATACTCGATAACTGTTCTTATTGTATGTAGGTTAAGTTAAATCTTTTTATTGAGGAAAAATGGAGAAACTTTGTGGAATATTTATTTACCTAGTCAAATAGGTATTACATTTGTTCATGCTCCATTTGTTAACTATGTAAAGATGTGTTAATTTTTTATTACTTAAATAAAATTACCCTGGGCTCAGAAAATCAGGGTTCACAACTGATTGAAAGGAAGTAGTAGAGAGGAGGAGCTTAGTATGGTTTTATTTTAGTTGGGGCAGTGTGGAAGGAGAGAAGCTTCCAAGATGACACCAAAGAGAGAATGTTAGCCAGTTGCTAATCTAACTGTCTGAGCCCACAGGTTTTCCTCATAGACTTAGAATCTTGAGTATTATTAGAATGATGGAGACTTGGTTAGAACTGACTTTAGCTTTGCTGTTGTCTGAGAGAATAAAATTCCCCCGAGGCAATGGCCTTAGCAGTCGTGCACTAAAATTAAACAGCACTACATCCATCTGTCTGCAACATTGGTGAGTGACCCTGCCCAGTCAGCTTAAATGCTTGCCTGATTCTCTGGTACTATTGGATGTGGAGGGTCCATCTCCCATCATTTCCCTTGAGTGAGTCTTCTGATCAGGTTTTACCTTCTGACTTCATTTGAAATTCCTGATACCGGAATCCTCTATCTTTTTAATCTATTAGCCCTGTACCCTGAACCATATAGGGACAACCCACTCTTCAGTGTGTACGTTTTTCATTCAGTCCTCCATAAATCCGTGGGTGCCATGGACTTCAGGTTGTGTCTCTACCTCACATGTGGGGAATGCATCACTCTCTCCACCTCACCTGTGGGAAATGCATCATTGTCTGTACCTCCAGGCTCTCCCTTGAGTTGCCTCATGGAGAATCTCCATCCCATAAACCTATTGTCCTGACTTAAGAGCCCTTAAACTAACCCACATTTTCAGTACATTCTGGCTTCAATATCCGTTTGTTAATCAATCCAAATGTAGCTAACTATACGTAACTTATATCCCAATATTATCTGGAACCCTTCCAAATAATGTAAGCCATCAGGATGGAAAAATATTTCCCATTTCTATTTCTTTTTTCTTTTCTCCAAGCCCTGCTGTTTTTGTCATGCCCCACTCCCTACACTGTGCAAATATCCTGTATTTAATTGACAAGCTATAGATTAGATTATTGCAAAATTTGAGCCAGAGCTTTAATTCAAAAAGTGTTATTTTTTAAGTATAAGATGGACAGAATGTAAAACCCTAGTCTTATAATATAAAATTAACTTATTTTAAACTGTTAAGAATAATTAATAAATTTGAATTAGTTGTTAATTGCCTAAAAAAATCAGAAGAGAAAATGTTATGTAAAACTTCTCTGGTTAACAAGTAAATGGCAAATAATTTATAAAATCAAAATGTATTATTTTTCTCAGGCAAAGAATATTAATAAATGCAATCATTATAGTGTTTGATCATGGATATTTAACAGGATTTGATATACCTGCCATTGTCTTAGTATACATTGTTAGATATTATATTTGTTCCTCTCAACAAGAACAAAAACTGGCAAATAAACAGAATTTAAACATTTATTTTTCAATGAGGTTCCAAACACTTGTTAATTGTAGAGAGCCTCGAAGTGCCATGCCATAAAGGTAGCGCTGGCTTCCACCTTCCACCTCCCCATGGGTGAGTGCTCTCTGGCATAAATAAGCCCTTATTTGGTTAAGTCTATTCAGCCTGTCTGCTTAGCCTATCTGCAGGGTCCATGTAGCTCACTGGGGTTGGTTAGTGAAAGGGGATTTAAGCCTGTGCATGGGTCCCCCAGGGTCCCACAGGTCAGAAGATGCATGTTCAAGGATACTGATTAAAACTGCAATAAGATTTTCCTGGAGTCACGTCTGCCTTGGTGAGGGCAGGCGCGGGGTACAATGTAAGAAATCAAATAAGTAAATAATTGGATGCTCTTACATACTTAATGCCCATAACATGGAACCAAACTAAATGATTGTCAAACAATTAATACATAGATAATTAAATAATGACACACAATTAACTTCCAAGTAAGACTGCCCAGACTCCAGTCATGAAGGACAGCATCATTCACATTTTAAATAATTAATATATAATCATAAACTAATTGGATAATGAGATGATGTTGCACACTTAAATCCCACATAATGGAGTCAGACCAAACTCTTCCTGGAATAATGATTTATGTAAACAATCAAGTAAACAAATAATTAGATAACCTTGTGCATAAATATCTACATGGTGGCACCAAAATCGTAGTTTCATGGCTGATTTAATGATCTATTTAAATAATTAAATAACCAAGTAATGATATGATGTCAAATCATCAACTCCCACAATCTGACTGCAAACTGACTAATGGTCTATAATGTCATCAAGTTTTTGAATAATTTAGTTACATAATTACATGTTCTGCCATACTTAATCAAACTAGGTAGAACCAAACTCCAGTGATCTTTGATAATTTAATGACCAATTTTATAGGTAAATCAGTATAACATCAGATGATGTGATTGTCCGTTACATTTGACCCCACAAGGAGGGTCAAACTCCAGTGGTCACTGAATAAATGATGACAGATTTTAATAACTAAATGTTTAAAAAATTAAATTATTTGATATTTTACACTTGACTTCTACAAGATTTAACGAAACTCCAGAGATGATTGATTATTTAATCATAGATTTGAACAAGAATATGAATGAGTAATGAGATAATATCTCATGATTCACCCATGGGGAGAAAGAAAATGATACCATCATTGATTTAAATAATTAAATAGTGAAATGTCTTGTCACAATTATCTCAAACAAGGGGTAAAAATCCACTTATATATCATCTAATGTCCTATTTTAATAATTAATTACATAATTAGAGGATGATACACTTGATATTGGACAGCTTCCTCATTAAAGATTAACTGCTATCCAACTATCAGTCTCGCAGGCAGCATCACAGTGGTTGCCAAGGCAGTGTCACCGGGGACGATGACATAAAGAGCAAGAAGCTGCTCTCTCTTTGCTGTGCAGGTGAAGCTGACCCCATCACTGCTGCCACAGCCTCTGCTGATGTGCTACCGTGCACCAATGCAGCCACATCATGAATGTAGGGACTCGGTTCAATATCATGAGATCAGCCCAACATAGTTAATTAGTCAAGATGCTGTGATCATCTGATGATTAAATTATTGAATTTTTAAAATCGGTAATGACTGTTTCATTAATGTGTTGGGTCTGGCACATACTTCCAGGAAGTAATGATGTGAAACTATCCAGTTTTTAAAGTAATTAATCATTTATTTATTAAAAATCTATTATCATGTAATCTGTGATAACTGGATCTACCAGTGTCTCTCATGCTCTGGGAGCTGCTTCTCGCACCAGGTGTCTACTCTGTTCACTGCACTTCAGCCAAAACCCTAATTGATGACCTCACCATCATTTAAGTGATCAAATAAGTAAATTATTAGATGGCTCTGCACCCTTAACTTCGATAAGATGGCACCAGTGATTGTCAATAAATTAATACATGTATAATTAAATAATGTCACAAATTTAAATATGAGGGGGTATGGGACTGACTATAATCATGAAGGATGACATTATCATTGATTTAAATATTTAATTTATAATTATAAAATAATTGAATATTGACATTATCTTGCATACTTAAATGCCCCATGGTAGAGTCAGACTGAACACTTCCTGGAATAATGGTTTATTTTTAAAATTAAATAAATAATTAGATGGACTTGCATATTAACTCCCACAAGATGACTCCAAACTCGAGGTATCACGGCTGACGTAATGATTAATTTAAATGACTAAATAATCATAACACATCATAAAGTACCACAAACTGACTCCAATCCTGACTTATGATCCATAAAGTTTTGGTAGATTTTAATAATTTAATTACATAATTAGATGATCTGGCATACTTTATCCCATAAGGTGGATATAAATTCTAAGCATCTTGGGCTATTAAATGGCCTAATTTAACACTTAAATAATTTTAACATCAAATGATGAGATGTTTTGGCACATTTGACTCCCACAAGGTTGCTCCAAAATGCAGTGACCACTGATTAAATATTGATAGATTTTAATAATTAAATTATTAAATAAGTAAATAATTGGATGGTGTTTTATACTTGACTTCCACAAAATTGGTTCAAACTCAATCATTGAATCTTTAATCATGGATTTGAACAATAAAATGAATGAGTAAATAATGAGAAATTGTCACATAATTTACTCCAAGGAGATACCAAAATTGTGTCATCATTTATTTAAATAATTATATAACAAAATGGCAGCAGGGTGGAATCAGACTCCATGCTTCCTTTAACAGATAATGATCCAGGGTTTTAGAGGACATCAGATAGTTAACTTTGGGTGGATGCCTCCATAGAGATGAACTCCTGTCCAATTATCCCTCAGTCTAGTCTAACAAACGATTAATACATTCTGGAAAATAGGTCACAGTGGAAAACTCACCTTTTGCTGGGTAACTCAGTCTTTTTTTTCCATGATCCATAGTTTTACTTCTTAGGGAAGACAACATTCATCAACAGAAACTTTGAACTGTTTCTCCACAGAATATACTCCCTGATGTTAGGTAATCTTGAATTGGGAAATGTTAAGTGCTGCAGTTCTAATTTCAGGGATTTGACAATAACCTGCTTAGGAAAATCAATTTCTGCATATGCTGCCATGAAAGCTTGTATGAGCCACTTATCTTCTGAGAGTAAAATATCCAATGATAACACTACATCTAAGCAGCTCTCTGCTTCTTGGGCCCATGGTTTGGGAATAGAGAATTCAAGCAGGGTTCCCAGGCAAGTTATGATCCAACATTCTGACACATTCTAGCATGCCTCCCACATGCTAAAACAACCCCACCCACCTATAGCCTCACATTATACCCTCACTGATATTTTTTTCAAATTGCAAGCTTCTTTTCTGAGTTATACTTATTTTCAAATCTCCTAACAAACAACTACATGGCTATATTGATATACACATGAAAGTGAAAGCATCATTATTCCATACAACGTGATTAGTGTGTACTTAAAGATATTTCCTATGCTTTAATTTTCATTTTTCCAGAATAGGGACAACACCATTCTTGTGCTTCTACCTTAATCTATTTCTATTTACTGAAATCAAAATCAGGTTCTCTTCATACTCTTATCTTTAGGACAACTTGACCACATGGCATAGGTACAATTATGGGTAAAAAGCAAGTGACTGAATAATTGTAGCAATGCACAAAGACACATACACAGAGAAATAAATACACACACATACCCAAAACAGCAACAACAAACACACAAGACACAAAAATGTCATTCATACTAAGAATCAGGCATTCTCACAGAGTTAACATGAAACAAGAACATGTAACTTACTCAGGATTCCTGTGCCCACAAACCCTGCCCCGTTCTTTTAAAGGAATATCACTTAAGGGATGCTAGGTCATTATTAGACTTGCCATCCCTGGAGTTTCCTCCATTTCCTTTCACAAATAGATTTATGCATGGATATACACTCTCTAACTTTATGACATCTTTCCAGGTTTAAATTTTAGTCTTATATCAAGACAAGGTTTCACATCAGTATAGCTTGACTTGTTCACATAATTCTCACATCCAGCTAACTCCACACTTCTATAGAAGGATAACAAGATATACACCTTAGAGAACTATTTGTTTGTATGTGTGTCATTAGTTTGTTTTGAGGAATGGCTGTTGGAGAGGATAATGTTTTTATTTTTCCCTCGATTTGTCATAGTCAAGGTTTCTCTGAATAGCTTGGGGATATTTCTTGGAATGCTCCCTTTAGTCTCAAAAGCCCTGCATTGTTTAAATGCTCTACCAACACAGAGCAGACAAAATATTTATATTTGGTAGAAATCTTTAAATTTTTCATTTTTGATTTATTTAAATTAAATTAGCAACCACCTAGTTTTACATTTCAATCATATTTTCCTCACCCTCCCTACATATGTGTCCCCCTCCCAAAACCCATCCCATCTCATTTTTGCTCCCCATCCATGGTGAGTTATTCTGTGGGTTATCTTTAAGTCTGTCATGTCATTTGGAAAGTCAGCCATGTGTCTAGGCTGACATATTATCTCTGTATGTATAATAGGCCCCCAAAGTCAATTCCTATAATACAAATGAATAATGATCAACTATCAGAGGCCACATACACTGCCCAATACTCCAAAATAACACACACTTTCAGAGTGACTTGGTTGGTCCTATGCTGGTTTCTCAGATATCAGATGGGCTTCATAAACTCTCCCTTTTTTAGGTCAGCTGTTTTGGTGGGTCTCTCCAGCCTGGTCTTGACCCATTTGCTCATCACTTTTCCCTTTCTGCAACTGGAATCATGGAGTTGGGCCTAGTGTTTAGCTGTAGGTTCCACGTCTGCTTCCAACGTCTCCTGGATGAAGGCTCTCAGATGACATATAAGGTAGTCATCAATCTCACTATCAAGGAAGGGTATTTAAGGTCGCCTCTTTACTATTACTCACATTGTCCGTTTTGGGTCATACTTGTAGATCGGTAGATACTTACTCCTATGTGGATTTTAGAAATACAGTAAAGTATTACCAGCTAAAATCCACACCAACAGAAAAGGTAGGAAACAAGGAAGACCCCAGGATAGAAATGTATAGTACCCCAAAGAAGGGGAAATGGAAAAGATCTCCCCAGCAAATTGGCAGCATTGGGAGCAAAGAGTGTTTTATGAGAAAGAGACAGAAATAAGAGGAGAAAAAAGGAGGTAATATGGGACCAGAATAATTGAGTCATTGAAAGAATAGAGAAGAGAAATGGAAGAGATACCATATTAGAGGGTGCCATTATTTGTATAATGAGCAATCTGGCACAAGAAAAACATCCAGAAATCTACCATGAAAACAAAAAGTTTTCAAAGTACAAGTTTTCCCTCACAAACTCTAAGTTTATGCAGAGCTTAAATGTTTGGTATTAGGAAAATTGAATAATATATATAGAAAATATTGAAGAATGTTTGCAATGAATTTCAACAATGAGTTATGCAAAACTGTAGATCTCTGTTTTGTGCAGGAAATTTAAGATTGGAAAATAAGGAGAAAAAACTTATAAGGTATAAGAAACATTAAAAATTTCATAGCATATTTATTATGAAATTTAAAGAACTCACACTAGAGAATCATGTGCTTCTATTTTCGAAGATGAACCTGTTTAAGTCTCAAATTTCTGCCTATCTGATACACTGAATTTTCTCATATAAAGCAAATAATATTTTCAAATTCACATAGTTTAACAGTTTCATTTTTGAATGTAAGTCTTTTCCCCAAAATTAATTGACTAATAATGGTACATGGGGTCCCCTTAGGAAGAGAAAAAGTCAATTCAGCAGTAAAGAACAAGGTCTCTTCAGCAAGAATAAAGGTTTCTTGTACCGAATTCACAGGGAAAGCTAAGTACCTTCACCTACTTTTATGACAGAACACTATTTTTATAATTAATCCAAAGCAAATAATATCAATTTCTCATGATTTTTCTATCTCTATGAAAAAAATGACACAAGGAGGAAATATGGTTAATGATAACAGAAGAGGTGAAGTTTTAAAATAAACCTTTATGAAATAATGTGATTTTCTATCCAAAGTCAAGAGTAAATAGGTAAAAAACACTATATCATACATTAAAAACATAAATTACTTAAAATAATTTTTCCAGCAAAGTGATATTTTACAATTCACATACATGAATATGAACATACATATATGTGTGTAAATTAATTTTATATACTTACTTTTATTCATTTAGTTATTACATGAAAAAATGAGCTAAAATAACATAAGAACTAACATATCAGAATGAAATGAAATAAACAGAAAAAACACAGTCTAAAATACAGCAAAAAAAAAAAAGAGTAACAGGGTTATGGTTCTTGGTCGTTGCTGAGTTTGTCCAGGTTTCTCTTTTCCTCAATTTAGTGTCAGCTTTCCAGAAGCTCCCTGGTGATGTTACACTATGTAGTAATCACCAAGTGGTAGAACAAAGATGGAACTTAGTTTATACATCAGAGTCAAATCCTCTCTAATGGTAAACATGGGAATTTCCTAATCCATGTTGAGATTTACAATCTAGAAAAACATTTGGTATTCTAGAAAAATTATTCTGCCTTGAAGGTTGGTTCAAATGGAAAACAGTAGCTGGAATGCTTTTTGAATTCCTACAGTGATATTACATCAAGCACTTATAACCATGATAAAAAGAAATGTCAAAAACTTAAAACTGAGTCAGATATTTCAAGATACATATTTCCTAGATAATCCATGATCATAATTAAAATTTGACACAGGTATCGCTTCCTATTTCACTGGTTTTAATCAGCATTCCTCTCATCATTGAAGTCTCTGTGTCTGCTAATGTTCAAATCTAGGAAAAATGCCTTTTGACATTTGATGCTTCACAACTATAGGCCTAATCATCATACCATGATAAATGGACCCCAAAACCAGATGTTAATAGTGGGAACACTGTGTGCTTGAAAATATATGTTTGGCATGAAATTTTTCCAAGACGTTCATATTGTTCTCTATTGATGGTTTTTTCTTGAGGATAAAAAAAAGGAAAAGGAAAGAAAGAAGAAATATTAGAACAAAGATAAAGGAAAGAAAGGTATGAAAAAGGAAGAAATATAAGAAATATAATTGGAAATAAACATGTACAATAGGTAAAATATAAAAGGATAAAATGTTGAGGAATGCAGAAAGATAGAAAAATGGAACAAGAACAGAATGACAAATGGTAGCATAGACAAATAATCAAAAATTTAATGTTAATTTAATTAAGTCTGTATATTTCTATATGTATTTTAAGTTACTGATAAAAGAGGGCACCTATTTACAGATAAAAGATTAAGCATAATGGTGGATAATTTAGTTGATGATCTCACTATCAAGGAAGGGCATGTATGGTAGCCTTTCCATGATTGCTCAAATTATTAGTTGGAATTGGCCTTGTAGTTCTCTATACCTTTCTTTAGGTTCAGTTTTCTCCTCAAATCAGTAATGGCTCCTTCTTTTATGCCACCCCTCTCTCACCCTGACCCAATCTATCTAGTCACACGTGTTTTCATCTCCTCCCCTTATATTTCTCCTAGTTCTCTCTCCATTCACTGCCCCCCATTTCCCATGTGCTCTGGGGGACTTGTCCCTTCCCCTTTTGTGAGGGACCATATATGAATTTCTTAGAATACACCTTGCATCCCAGTTCATCTGGTGGTGTATATTATAGGCTGGTGATCCTTTGCTATATGTCAAAAATCCATATATGTGCTAGTTCATACCCTGTTCCTCTTTTTGTGACTGTGTTACCTCATTTAGGATGGTTTCTTCAAGTTCTATCCACCTGCCTGCGAATTTCAAGATTTCATTGTCCCCCCCCCCCACAGAGTAGTATTCCATTTTGCAGATGTCCACATCTTCCTTATCCATGCATCAGTTGAGGGGCATCTAGGTTGCTTCCAGGTTCTTGCTATTACAAACAATGCTGCTATGAACATAGTTGAGCACTTGTCTTTGTTGCATGGATGTGGGTCATTTGGTTCTATACCTAAGAGTGGAATTGCTGAGTCCTGTGGTAAACTAATTCCCATTTTCCTGAGGAACCACCATACTGATCTCCAAAATGGCAGTGTCATTCTATTTTTAGCCTGTGTGAATGTCTCTGCTTTTACTAATGTTCACAATGAGGAAACACGGTCTTCTACCATATTCTGCAACTAGGAAAAATTCAAGCTTAATATGTGTAACAAACTACAGTGAATCCATCCAATTTGCATAAATAAAAAATTTTATTTTACTTCAGGAATCCAGAAATATTAAAAGTAATATAGTGAAAGAAAAAATAGAAACAAGAGAGGGAGAACAGAAAAGATGTGGAAAATAATCCTTCAATTCATTAGGTACTTTAAAAACTTTAGCAAAGGGCCTAAGAATTAAAAGCAGGCAGAGTGGTAACAAAATAGGAATATGCATAACTAAGAGAGTGGATAGAATATAAAGATTTAAAAACCAAAATGACCAGGAACAAAACAGCAATATTGATTGCTATAGAGCTTTAGCATTTGTTTAGGATGTACCTCAATCTTCAGAGAATCCGATGCCCTCTTCTCAACTCTAAAGACACCTGTATTCAAGTACACATACCTATAAAGAGATCCACACATACATAAATGAGTCAACATTATTAATCATAAAAAATAATGACACAACTTTTAAAATGAGATTTGATATTTTTATTTTCCTTTTGCATTTTTGTGGACTTGGATTTAGCCAAGGCACTCATCAGTAGAAATATTTTTGAATGTATTCATCATGATTTCAGGCTTGCAACAGGCACGCTAGTAGATTTTAAAAAAAATCTCATATGAGGGAAAAAAAGAAATAAACCAGCTCAAATACATGGTCCTCCCATGGCCTTTTATTGTTCAACAAATGTTATTCTCAAAAGCTCTCTTTAAGATTTCTCCTCAAAAGTTCTCTTTAATAATATTCCTCCATAAGCTCTCTCTAAAATTGTTGTGGCTCAAATGTCCTGTGATTACTGAAAATGAAATGAGAGATTTTTATAACTAAGTAATTAAATTATTATATGGTGTCATATACTTGAATCCCACATGAATGTGTCAAACTCCAATGATCATTAATTATTTAATCATAGATTTGAATGACAAAATTATAAATAATGAGAGGACATCCCACATTTAACATCAACAAAGTGGAGACAGACTCCATTGTTCCTCGAATACATGATAGATTTGAATAATCAAATAATCAGATAGTTAGATGATCTGGCACACTTGGACCCCAAAAGGTGTATCCAAACCCCAGACATCACAGATTAGGTAATGAATGATGTAATTAATGAAATGTAATTAATTGGATGATTTCACACCATCAATTCCTGGAAGGACTTGCCAGACATGACTCATGAATGACGCCATCAAAGATACTGTAAATATTCAATAATTTTATAATGAGTTGTGCATGCACTCTTGACTAATGATCTCTAATCTGCTGATATCATTGTGTAGTACAGAGTTTTTGGAGTTTTGACAAGGTAGCTTCAGAAGCTGGTATCCTTGAAATGGCTGCTGCTGTTTCACCTGCTGACCTAAGAGAGAAGCTAGTTGCACACTGTGATGTCATCCCTTGCAATGCGTCTGTGATGGTGAGGGACCACTCGTGCTGCTATTTTTTCTTCGCATCATAGACCACAGCAAAGACAGGAATGTGGAGGAAGGGCATATATTATCCACTGTGATTGTCACACTCAGTTTGGTCGAATTGTTGCACTTCTTCTCAGTGTACAGCATGTAATGTTCTGAACTCTTTTCTCTTAGTAACCTTGGACATCTGGGCACTGCTTCATATTCTCAGGCATCTGCTATAAAAACTACTGTAGAGAAACCCTAACCTCTTGGCAATACCTCAATAGATGACGTAATTTAAATACTAAATGAGTCAATAATTGGATGGTGCTGCTTAGTTAACCCCCACAAGTTGGCACCAAATTCCAGTGACCTGCTTCTAATGACCTGTTTTATTAATTTTAATAATGACCTGTTTTAATAATTATATAATCAGAGGATGAGATAGTCTGGAAGGTTTTGTTTCTTTCTAGACTCTCACAAGATTATGCCAAAGTCCAGTAATCACTGAATATTTAATCACATATCAAATGATATATTTGAATAATAAAATGAATAAATGGTTAAAAAGACATCGTGTGTAAAGTGTTTCATAGGATATCAGATAATTAATATTAGACAGTGGTCTCATAAGAGATAAACAGAAGAACTCCTGTCCTCAGTGGGCTAACTAATGACTGAAAACTATACTGAAGGAAGCCAACGATAGAAAACTCACCTTTTGTTG
Organism: Cricetiscus sungorus; assembly: GCA_030556225.1. Lineage (NCBI taxonomy): Eukaryota > Metazoa > Chordata > Mammalia > Rodentia > Cricetidae > Cricetiscus > Cricetiscus sungorus. The sequence goes on along the minus strand of JANBXA010000087.1, from coordinate 297,483 downwards.
AATAACTTTGAGCTTTCCTTATTTTCTTATCCATTGTTATGCTTCTTAGGGAAGATAACATTCATCAACAAAAGTCTTTGAACTGTTCTTCCATAAATTATATTCCCTTATATTAGATAATCTTGAAATGTGTAATATTAATAGCTCCAGGCCAACTTCCACAGATATGGCGACATGCTGTCATTAAAAGTTGGATGGGATACTTAGCTTGGGAGACGTAAATATCCACTGCTAAGATACCATCTCAGTGGCTCTCTGATTCTTGGCCCCGTGATATGAGAATAGAGAATTCCGTCAACATTGTCAGGAAGAAGTTATGATCATTTAACTTTCTATCATATTCTGGCGACAATTCCATTCCACATACTTAAACAACACCACCCATTCATGGGCTTGTATTATATCCTCACTGATTTATTCCCAAAAAATGGAAGCATCTTCTTTAAGGTTTTCTTATTTTTGATTATCCTACCAAACAATTACAAGACTCTAGTATTCTATACATGAAAGTGAAAGCATTATTATACCATTCAATTAAATTGATGAGTATTTGATCATATTTCCAATGCTCCAATTTTCCTATTTCCAGAACAGAGACAATACCATTCGTGTGCCTCTGGATTAAACCATTTTTTATTTACTGAGATGAAAATAAGCTTCTCCCTATCCTCTTATCTTTAGAACAACTTGACCACATGGCATAGTTGCAAATACTGGGAGAAAGTAGGTAAGTGAAGAATTGCTGCAATGCACAAAGACACACAGAGAAAAATAAATACACTAACACACAGTAGCAACCTCTCCCCACTCACACATTACAACAAACACATTGCACAAAATGGCAGTGATTCTAAGAAACAACAATGCCAGTAGACTTCCATGCAGCTTGAACAAATAACTTACTCTGAACTCCTGGAAAGTAATTGTAAAAAAAAAGAAAGAAAGAAAGAAAGAAAGAAAGAAAGAAAGAAAGAAAGAAATGAAGGAAGGGAGAAAGAAAGAAAGAAAGAAAGAAAGAAAGAACATGAGAAGACAGAATTTTTATGTGAATCTTTTCTTGTCAAAAAGTAATGAGAAATGATTTATGAAATCAAAATGTATATTATTTCTCAGGCAAAGAAGACTAATAATTGCAATCGTTAAAGTTTGATGATAGTTTATTTAACAGTATTAGATTTATCAAACATTGTCTTAGTATAGTGTTAGAAAATATATTTGCTCTTCTGAAAGTGCAAGAAATATGGCAAATAAATAGATTTTTGATGTTTTTCAATAAGGATTTTAACACTTGCAAATTGTAAATTAAAATGTTTTTACTTTGGAACTTTACAAGTACCCGTAAAAACACCTTCTAAATATTGAGATACTTGTTTTAAGGATAAATCCCCATTTTATGAGAGTACAAATTTTTAGTGAAGGTAATATTCCATAGTACTGCACGAAATTTTTAATTTTTTGATGCTGTATGGGCCTCTACTGGCAAGGACTGCCTTTACTAACACAAACTCCCACTGACACATAAATTGCACAGAGAATAGAGTATGCATCCATATGATACACAGCTGAACATCACCTCAATGACAAACCATCCCTCACTTGCTCTCCAACATGCCTTCCATTCCTTCTTCCTTCTTTTCCTTATTTCTTTCTTCCTGTCTACCTTCTTTCCTACTCCATTATAACTTCCCACTTCAACTTCTCCAAAACTTATCTCTTGCTACATATTTATTGTCCAAACAAAGTCAACATGTAGCCAATTCTTAGAGGCATGTTGTTACCAGTACCATGCTGGTAAGCAGACAATCATGTCTCATTTCTAATTAAACTCCTAAATCCATGCTTTGTTTACAAAGTTTCTTACAAAAATACCAATAACAACATGCTATCCACAATATCATCAAGCCACAGATCTCACTTTCCTCCACAAGATTCTAGTCCTGACATCATTTGCCACAGAATCCCTATAACAAAGTGAAGATTTGTATTTTGACCATATTGGCATCTATTTTTCTTCAGCATTGCTTGACATTCCCATGGACTCATGCTGCAAATTTACTCAAAACACAGTTTAGTACTATTATTGATTTGTGATTTCATACATCAGGTTTCTATCAAAGACTACTTCCTCATTCTCTTTTTATTTCCCCATTTCCACACCTGGGATTTTAATCCACAGGCAACCCAGTGCTAATCAAACCACTAAGAACTTTTGTATTGTTATTATTATTATCAGTATTATATTATTTTATTATCATTATTTTCAATATATTCCCTAATTTTGTGAGTAGCCATAGTATTCAAGGTATAAAGGATATACACTATAAAGGCTGCAAACTCACATTAATTTCCATTCCTCTACCTCAAGTATTCCTTTAAAGTTATTTTTTGTGTATTTTGCTAGAATTTACATATGAGCATGACAAGAGTGCCTAGTACTCAGCAAGGCAAGAAGGGGCATCATATTCCTTGCAAATGGATCTATATACTGTTGTAAATCATCATCTGTCATAGGGAACCAAACTTGCATCCTCCAGCAAAAGCACCTCTTGCTTTAAATATATAGCAATTTCTCCAGAACTTTATTAATGTTTATAACTGGATTCATATTATTTGTAACAAACTCAAAATTTGCATCTGCATGAAAGTTTTCTATTCACACTCATAACGGCTCTATCGATTATGGTATCTCTTTTCTTTCTCTCATCTATATCTCCCCCGACTTAATCTGTCTTCTTTCTCATTTTCTCCCCTTATTTGCTGTCTTTGTTCTCCTCTTTCTACATTCCACCAATTCTCAAAAATTTTCAAGATATTATGTCCATGTTGCATCTTTGAGGGACCATATATGTCTCTCTTAGGGTCTTCATTGTTTTTCAGCTTCTCGGGTGGTGTGGATTCTTGTCTGGTTATCCTTTGCTCTATGTCTAAATTCCATATATAACTGAGTACATACAATGTTTATCTAATTGTGACTGGTTACCTCACTTGAGAATGTTTCTTCTGGTTCAATCCATTTAACTGTTTATTTCACGACTTCTTTCCTTCAAACACACCTGTGGTGAGTAGTACTCCATTGTGTAAATATACTACAATTTCTTTATGGAGTTTCCTTCCATGTTCTTGCTTTTACAAAAAATGTTGCCATCAACATAGACAAACAGCTATTTTTTTGCTTAGATGTGTATCTATTCGCTTTATGCCTTAGAGTGAAATTTCATAAATGATGATATAAGAAAAAGCATTAACCTGGTTCTTGTTTTGCTGATTGCTGAGTTGGTCATCCTGCCAGCTTTCCCTCATCCTCACTTAAATGAAAGGACTCGAGAATCTCCCTGAGTAGCTTACTGTATGAATTAATCAAGTGTTAGAGGAAAGATGGGGCTGAATATATATATCCCATTCATATCCACTATTGGTAACCGGGGTATTTCCTAAGTCATGTAAAAATTTACAATATTTGGAACACTTAAAAATCATGAGAATTTTGATTTTCATGTCACTCCATAGAAAGCTTACTTCATGTGGAATATACTTGGAAGCCTTTTGAAATTTGGATTGTGATATTACTCCAAGTGAATGTGACTAATTTAAAAAGAACTGCTTAAAAATTAAAGCAGGTCCATTATTTCAAAATAGATGTTTGTTAGTTAATCTGAAATCAAAGAATTTTGGACAAAGTAATCTCTTCCTATTTCACACAATTTAAACACCATTCTCTAAAGCATGCAGGAATAAGTGCTTGTTAATATAAAGAAACACATTGTTCTTTTGTAATTTCACAATTACTGGAAAATTAGAACCATAATAATCACACAATGACACAGGGATTCAAAAACACTATGGAAGTAATGTTTTCTTAAACAAATTATGTTTAAATTTCAGATAGACCTCCATTTGACGAGACTCATTTTCCATCCTCAACTCTCAAGGTAGAGGGAATAGAGAATATAACAAAAGAAAAAAGAATCTAGTATTTGATCAAAATAAAGGAAGAAAGTCACAAAGAGAGACATGTAAGAAAATAAAATTAGCCTACATTTGACCTCTTTTGTTATCACTTCTCCATATCTGCAAATAGATATGAGTTCAGCTATTGTTAAGCTTTGGGTGTCTTCTTCTGTTTCCAAATGTTAATACATGAATGTTTATAGTATCTAGTAATTTAGTTATGAATGTTAATATCAGAAATGAGCATTTAAAGTAGCCTCTCCACTGCTGTTCAGATCCTCAGTTGTTGTCTAGAAAATTGATTTTCTCCTCACACATATAATGTCTCCCTCTATTATGACATCTCTCTTCTTGCTCTCATCTATACGTCCCCTGACTCAATCATCCTGATCTCATATGTTCTTTCTCTCCTTCTTTCTCCTAACTTTTTCTCTACTCGAGGTCTCCTAATGATCCTGATATGCTCAGAAGTTGCTGACCCTTTCTCCATCTGTGGGCAACGTTGTATATTTCTCTTAGTTTCTTCCTTGTATCCTAATTTCTCTAGTGGTGTGAATTGTAGGCTGGTGATCCTTTGTTCTATGTCTACTATCCACATAGGAGTGAGTACATACCATGTTCCACTTTTTGAGACAGGGTTACCTCACTCAAGATATTTTCTTCAAGTTCAACCATTTGACTGAGAATCTCAAACTTGTATTTTCCCCCCAATGGATATTATTCAATTGAGTAAATGTACAGTACATTCTTTATCCATTCTTCAGTTGAGGGGCTTCTAGGTTGTTTTAGGGTAATTGGTATTACAAATAATGCTGCTATGAACAAACGCCTTTGTTGCATGGAGCTGGATCATTTTGGTATATGACTAAGAGTTGGATTCCCGGATTCTGTGTTTGACTGATTCCCATTTTCCTAAGGAGCCTCCATATTGATCTCTAAAATGTCTCTACGTGTTTGTACTCCCACCAGCAATGGAGAAGTGTTCCCCTTTCCGAAATCCTCTCTAGCATAAGTTTCCATTGGTGTTTTCTTATTTTAGCGATTCTGGAATAAGTCAGATGGTATCTAAGAGTTGTTTTGAGTTGCATTTCCATGATAGCTAAGGATGATGATCATTTCCTTAAGTGTCTTTCAGCCTTTTTGATTTAGTCTATGGAGAATTTTCTCTTCAGTTCTGTACCCCAATTTTAATAGGTTTATTTGGTGCTTTGGTGACTAGTTACTTGAGTTCTTTGTATATTTTTGAGATCAGCACTTTGTCAGATGTAGGGTTTGTGAAGGTCTTTTGTCAATCTGTCATTTGCCATGGCCATTTGTCATTTCCTCTTGTCAACTGTGTCCTTTGACTGAGAGAAAAATACTCAATTTGAGGAAGTACCATATATTAATTGTCAATCTCATTGTCTGTGCTACTGGAGTTATGTTCAGGAAATGGTCTCTGTACCAGTTTGTTCAGGCTTACATCCCACTTTCTGTTCTAAGAGGGTCAGGGTGGCTGGATTTATGTTGAGGTACTTGACACATTTGGACTTGAGTTTTGTTCATTGCAATAGACATGGATCTGTTTGCAGTCTTCTACACAACATCATGCAGTTGTGCCAGCACCATTTATTGAAGATGCTGTCCTCCTTCCATTGTATAATTTTAGGTGCTTTGTCAAAAATCAGATGTTCCTAAATTTGGGTTAATATAGAATTTTCATTTCAATTCCATTGGTATATTTTTGTGTCAATACAAAGCTGTTTTCAGTACTGTAGCTCTATGTAAAAGCTTGAAGCTTGAAATTCCTCCTGAATTTCCTTTATTGTCCAGGGTTGTTTGGCAATAAAGGGGCTTTTGTTTTTCCATATACAATTGATTACTATCCTTTCTAGGTCATTGAAGAATTATCCTGGGATTTTGATGGGGATTGCACTGAATCTGTAGATTGCTTTAGCAAGATTGCCATTTTTTAAATGTTTATCCTACCAATCCAAGAGCATGGGAGATCTTTCCATTTTCTGGTGTCTTCTTTAATTTCTTCTCTTAAAGACACAAAGATCTTGCTATATATTCCTTTCATTTGATTTGTAAGTATTACCCCAAGATACTGCCACAGACTGTGCAATGGGTTATGGGTCTGCATGGAGACCAAGACTCAGATGCTCAGGTTAGGAGTGGCTTCGGCGTGACACACACAAACACCCTTGGAGACGTTTCTGAACTGCTGCAACTTTTACTTCAGATCATCAGGTTTTTATGGAGAAAGTTCAAGGAACAGATCTGTGGCCACAATTCAAAAAATTACAGATATCCTACAGAAATTAATGTACATTAGTAATTTACTTGAAGCATGAAATCACAAGTACATAGCCAGGAAACTCCTTCTATTTTGGCCTGCCTATGATCAGGCTGCCAGACACTTGGTTCACTGAATTTATTGAAAAGTCATTTTTTTTACATAAAACTTTCAACAGCATTGACAAGAACTCTTGTACTGTTTTACTGAGTTTAGAGAATAGTCATTGCCTCTGAACAGTAAACTTTCAACAGCATTGAAAAAAACTCTTGTTCAGTTTTACAGGCACTAAGATCCCCTAAAGACAAGTTAGAGCTTTGTAGTAAACCCCACAGCAGCTTTGCTGTGGGTGGGCTATTTTCAGACAGGGTCACATTGCGGGCAAGTTCATACAGCTTCAACCCTATTAATTCCTCAGGCCTTGAGCTGACACCTGTTTACTCAACCGGTGCCTAGGGTCTTGTGGTTGAGGGCACAGAATGACATTCACCTGCTGATCAATGGTCTGAAGCTTTCAATTCTTGAAACTATATCTAAATGTTCCCTAGGCTTCTTTGAACTAACAGTGGAGCTACAGGCCAAAACACTCATGATCAAAAGAATTGTTGTTAACATAGCACAAAATACAGCCAGCACCCATTTCAGTCAGCCAGGCAAGCAAGCACCTGCAGGGACCTGGAACACTTTTCTCCAGAAGGCGTAACCTCTGGACAGGTAGCCATTTGTGATTCATCTCAGCCATTGCTACACTCTCCCTACTTGGGGTGGTGTGGCAAGATACTTTATGTTGTTTGTGGCTATTGTAAAGTGTGATGTTTCTGATTTTTTTATCCCATTTCTCTTTGTAGATATTAGAGCTACTGATGTTTTTGAGGTTATAATGTATCATGGTAGTTTGTTGAAGGTATTTGTCATGTGTAGAGGTTCCCTGATTGAGTAATTCAGATCACTTATGTAAACTGTCTCATCATATGCAAACAGTGATAGCTTGACATCTTCCTTTCCAATTTTTATCCAGTGATCTCCTTTTATTGTCCTATTGCTTTAGCTAAAACATCAAGTACAATATTAAAGAGATATGGCCAGAAAGGGCAGCCTTGTCTTGTTCCTAATTTTAGAGGAATCATCTTAAGCCTTTGGCTGTTGGTTTGTAGTATATTGCTTTTATTAAGTTTATGTATGATTCAGTTATCCCTGATCTCTCCAAAATGTTTATCTTGAAAGTGTATTAAATTTTGTCAAAGAATTTTTCAGCATCTAGTGAGATGATCATGTGGATTTTCTTCTTCAGGTTTTTTATATGGTGAATCACATTGTTAGATTTTCCTATGCTGTACCATCCCTGTAAAACATGGATGAAGCCTACTTGATCTTGGTGCATGATTTCTCTGATGTGTTCTGGCATATTGATCCCACAATTTGAAAACAAACTCCAGTGATATTTGATTATTGAATGACCTAACTTTGTAGTTAAATAAGTATAACTTCAGATGATGTTATTGTCTGGCAAATTTGACTCCCATAAGAAGGGTCTAAACGCTAGTGATCACTGAATACATAATGATATATTTTAATAATTAAATGATTAAAAAATTAAATAATTGGATAATGTTTTATACTTCTACAAGTTTGGGCAAAACTCAAGAGCTCATTGAGTTTTTAATAATAGATTTCCATAAAAAAGGAATAAATAATAAGATAATGTCTTATAATTCACCCATAGAAAGATGACAAAATTAAGTCATCATGGATTTAAATTACTAAACAGTGAAATACCATGCCACAATTAAACCCAACAAGGTGGATCCAGACCCTACTCTTTCTCAAGATGAGAAAGACCAATTTGGATAATGAAATAACCAGATGGTTAGATGGTCTGGCACCCTTGAATCCCACAAAGTGGCACTAAAATTCAGTGATCAGAGATTACACAATTAACCATTTCAATAATTAAATGATTAAATATTTAAATAGGTGGACATTTTTGCATCATGAATTCTTGGGAGGGCACCAGACCTGATAATGAATGATGTCATCAAGGATTTTTAAAATTCAATATTTTAATATGCACATAATCAGAATGTCTTGCCTGATGAATTCTGTATTCCTGACATCATCATGGACCAATGAATCTCTGCTGTGGTGCTGCAGGAACTGTGATGATGGGCCCCTAACTGGGGTAGCAGTAGTTGCTAAAATGTTGGTATCAGCTGCAGAGATGGCAACAGCAGGGGCATCACCAGCATGGCTGAGAGAGAGCAGCTCTTCTTTTTTGTGGGTCATCATCCTTTTCTGAGGTCTCTGTGATGATGACAAGCTACTTGTGCCACTGATTTTCCATCTCATAGTAGATCACAATGAATGTAAGGCTGTTTAGGAAGAATAGGGAGTCAAACACCAGAACACCATGCTTACCTAGGTGGAGGCCTTCTACTTCTTTTCAGAGGGCACCATATAATATTCTGGACTCAATCTTCCAGCATCCCTAGCACTCTGGGTGATGCATATGGCATTCAGTGTCTGCTGTGTCCATGAGTGCAACTTCCCTAAACTTGTCTCTGACAGATAATTGTGCCCTAATAGTAATCAATAATGTCATCATCATTTAAAGAATGTAATTGATTAAATAAGTCAGTAATCGCTAAATCTCACAATAAATAAATAGGTGATGTGGCATTTAACTAACAGGGAAAAAATGGCCACACTCCAGGGATATAGGATGACACCATCATCAATTTAAACAATTAATCATAAAATTTGGTGATATTTCATATTTAACTCCCTATGATAGAACTTGACTGGACTCTTCATGGGATAGTGTATGATTTCTTTACACAATTATACAAATATTTAGATGATCTTGGACATTAACTCCTATTGTCACTTTAAATAATTTAATTATGTAATTAAATGATCTGGCATACTTGATCCCACAAGGTATCACCAAACTCCAGGCATCATTGTTTTATATAACTAAATAATCAAACAACGAGTTGACATCTCATCATCTGCTTCCCCAAGGTGGCTCCAAACCAGACTCATGAACAATGTTGTCATCATTAATTTAAATGATTTAATTAAATAATTATAAAGTCGATAGTCTTACATTCTTTAGTTCCACATTTTGGAGCAATAATCCACTGATCATTGATTATTTAATGTCCCATTTTAATAATTAAATAATAACATGATGAGAGGATGAAATGTTCTGCCATACTTGATATCCACAAGATGTCTCTTACTTGACCTCCAAAATATTGTGTGAAATTCCACTGATCATCAATTATTTATTCACTAATATGAGCAGTAAAATGTGTAAATGATTAAATGCCATTGTATATCCGGGGTTTTAGCCAATATCTGATAGTTAATGTTGGGCTGCTTCCTCAATGGAGATTAAATGGTATCCAATTATCCCTCACTCTAGTCTAACCAATGGATTATCATCTTCCTGCAAGGAGCTAGCAATGAAAACCTCACCTTTTCTTGAATAGTTGTGAGTCTTTTTATCTTTTTAATCCATAGTTTTCCTTCTTAGGGAAGATGGTGTTCATCAACAAAAGCCTTTGAATTATTTCTCTACAGACTATATTCTCTGATATTAGGTAATCTTGAATTGAGTAATATTAATAGTTGTAGGTCAATTTCCAGAGATTATGATATGACTTGGTTAGGAGAATCAATTTCCATAAATGCTGGCATTAAAAGTTTTAGAAGACGGTTATCTTGGGATACTAACATGTCCAATGATTTTACTATATTTATGCTGCTCTCTGGTTTTTGGTCTATGATGCCAAAACAGAGAATTCAAACAGGGTTGCCAGGCAACATTTATTCTTCACATTCTAGTACAATTCCTCCCACATGCTAAATTATGCACACACTAAAGGATTAACCTTATAACCTCACTGATTTTCTCCAAAAAAATACAGGGCTCTTTTTTGAGTTATCCTAATTTTCAAGTCTCTCAAACTAAAATATGCCTATAGTGATATAAATATGAAAATGAAATCATAACTATGCCATTCAACTACATTGATGATTATTTAAACCTAATTGATATGCTTCAGTTTTCTTATTTCTAGAATGGAAACAATGCCATTAATTGACTCTACCTCAATCCTTTTCTATTTACTGAAATGAAAATAAGTATCTCTTTTATAAAAGCTTGATCACATGGTATCTCATAGTTGCTTTGATTTGCATTTTGCTGATGACTAAGGATGTCGAGCACTTTCTTATGTGTCTTTCAGCCACTTTTTATGCCTCTATTGAGAATTCTCTATTCAGTTCTGTACCAATTTTTCTGATATGGTTATTAGGGTTTTTGTTGACTAGTTTCTGGAATTCTTAGTATAGTTTGGAGATCAGCTCTCTGTCAGATGTGGGTTTGGTGAAGATATTTTCCTATTTTGTGGAGTACCATTTCTTCTTGTCGCCTATATCCTTTGATTATTATGTGTCAAGGGTTTTTTTTTTTTAATTTTTTGGTTCTAGTCTTTTTGTTGTTCTCTATGCTTCTTGTACTTTCATAGACTTACCCTTCCTCACATTGGAAAAGTTTTCTTCCATGATTTTGGTGAATATGATTTATGCACCTTGGAGTTGAGCTAGTTCACCTTCTTCTATGCCTATTATTCTTAGGTTTGCCCTTTTCATGGTGGCCTACATTTCCTGGATGTTCTGTGTTAAGAATTTGTTGGCTTTAAGAATATCTTTGGTGAATGAATCTGCTTCCTCTACATTATCTTCAGCTCCTGAGATTCTCTCTTTTATCTCTTGGTATCTGTTAATCATGTTTACATCTGTAGTTCCCCATTGTATTCCAAATTTTACTATTTTCATTATTCCCTCAGTTTGTGTTTTCTTTAATTTGTCTATTTCAGTTTTCAGGTCTTGAACTGTGTGAATTGTTTCCTTCCTATGTTTCATTGTTTTTTCTTGGCTTTCCTTAATTTCTTTAAGAGATTTGTTCATTTCTTTCATTTTTGGCTTGGTCTTTTCCTGTATCTCTTCCAAATTTTGTTTGTATTTTCTTCCATTTCTTTAAGGTATTTTCTCATATCATCTTTGAGGGTATCCATTATTTTTATGAAGGTATTTTAAGTTATTCTCCTTTGCTTCATCTGTTTTGGTGTGATTAGATCTGGTTGGTGTAGATTCCCTACATTATGGTGGTGATATACTGGTCTTTCTATTGTTACGTGTTTTCTTGAATTGCTGTGTTAATCTTGCTTCTTCCAGTGCATTAAGGTAGATTCTTTATCTATGTATCCTACTTTCTCAGTGTAGGTGTGTCAGGGGTCCTAAGTCTGTAATTCCATCTTTGATAGAATTTCAGACTAAATAGTTATAGTTAAAGTTGTTTTTTTATGACAGAAGATAAATTAGGCACAGAGCTTTGGGTTCCTCATGTAAATTGGAGCAAACATGTCTCACTGTCATAAAACAACAGGTTATTAAACATCTTAAATGCCATATTCTGTAGGTTTTCAAATTGTTGGAAGATCATCTATCTTTCTAAATATATCCGTTTAACCGTGAAAACATACCTAATATAACTACATGTTTGAGTTTTATAGATGACTAACTAGTAACCTGTATTTCTTTATTATACATACATTTTTAAATAAGCTGATTGAGAAACTTCCGCCAGATTCTCTGTCCTGTGATGTTTTAAGTGCAAGTTGTACTCTCTGCACCCAAGGGCAAACCTGTGAGTAACTTTGATCTGTGGGCTAAATTTTCCTAGAGCACTGGATTAACGGTGCTGTGTGTAGAAGCATCATTTTAGTCAACATCAACGTGCTTTTGTTACATCCATCCAAAGGTTTCTGAGCTTGGAGAGACCTAGCTTCTATAGTATCATCTAGACATTTAGCACTGCACTTTACCTTTATGTATGAACTTCCATTGTGAATGTTGTAAAAGATATCTCATGTGTTGGGTAGCACTCCACTTACATGTCATTATGTACAAAGTTAGAATTGTTGATATAAAAGAATTACCAATGCAGCTAGTTGTTGGTGGTGTATGACTTTAATCCCAGCATTAGGGAAGCAGTAGCAGGTTGATCTGTGTGAGTTGAGGTCAGTGTGGTCTACAGAGCTAATTCCTGGACAGGCTCCAAAGCAATACAGAAACATCTATCTGTCTTGAAAAACCAAGAATAAAATAAATCAGTCAATGATTAGGCTGTTTAGCAACGAATAATACATCTTAGAAAGTGTGTGCTGACCAGGTCTGTTATACACAAGGATGCTAGGATTGTGACATGTGTCTCTAAATCTTTACAAAGACACATCCCCTCATTTACAAACAGCCACTATGCCCAGCCCCATATCAAAACACCAGCCTGCAATACGATTATCAAAGCAGCACTGCTGGGTCACAAACAACCTTAATGCCTTGTATGCCATAAACGTCTGGTTTTCTTCTTGAGAAAAGCATAGTTCTGCCAGATGGGCAATAGGATACCAGGTACAGCTATTTGAAAATCAAAACACTGTTGTGTTAAGGATAATGATCCTTATCAAGCAAGGCTATCATTTATCCTCTTAAACCCTGCATATACAATGAAATTTAGTCATTTACACATTTTACTACTAAAATGTGTCATTAAAAAATTGATGATCCACAGAGTTTGACACAATCTTGTGCGAGTCAAGTAACAGACAACATGTAGGTGTTGGGTATGGCAGACCATTTCATCTTCTCATTATGTAATAATTTAATTATTACAATAGGACATTAGATAATCAATGATCAGTGGAGTTTTGCACCATGTTGTGGGAGTCCGGTAAGCAAGACCATCTATTTATTTAATTATGTAATTAAATTATTAAATAAATTATGACAACATCGTTCATGAGTCTGGTTTGAAGCCACCTTGGGGAAGTGGATGATGTGATATCAATTCATTGTTTGTTCATTTTTTTCTATAAAACAATACCTAAAGTTTGATGCCACCTATTGGGAACAAGTATGCCAGATCACCTATAATTATATTATTTAAATTAATGTTAGGAGTTACTGTGAAAGATCATGTAAATCTTTGTATAATTATTAAAATAAATCTTCATTTATTGCATAAAGATTACAGTCAAGCTTCATCATGTGATATTAAATATGCAATATCATCGTATTTTTTGATTAATTGTTAATGTCATGACTGGAATCTGGCCATTCTTCCCTGCCAGTGAAATGCCACATCATGTATTTATTTATTATGAGTGTTAGCAATTACTAATTTAATTATTTAAATGATTATAGCATTAATGATTATGGTTAGGGTGCAGTTTTCTTTCATGATAGAGGTTAGGGATTTAGAAGTTGCAGCCATGAACACAGCAAACTTTGAATGTCATATGTATCACACAGAATGCCAGGGATGCTAGCAGAGTGTGACCAGAAGATTCCATGGTGCCAACAGAGAAGAAGTACAAGGACTAAAATAAATTAACCATGGTGGTCAGGGTGTTTACCTCCCTACTCTTCTTCCACATCCTCACATTCGGTGTGATCTACTATGAGAAGGAGGAGCAATGGCACAACAGGTGCAGCGCCATCACAGAGGCTTCGCCAGGGTTGATTTCCAATAACACGGATGAGCTCCTCTCAGCTCTGCTTATAATACCCCTGCTGCTGCTATATTTGTAGCCGATACCAACGTTGTAGTTACTACTGCTACCTCAGGTATGGTTTATACATCACAGCTCCTACAGCACCACAGCGGAGACTCTGTGGCTAACGATAATGTCAGTTCTGCAGAGTTCATCAGGCAAGACAGTCTGATTATCTGATTATTAAATTATTGAATATTAAATATCTGTAATGACAGCATCCTTCATCAGGTCTGGCATGTCCTCTCAGGAATGGATGATACAAAACAGACCAACTACTTAAATATATCATCATTTAATTATTAAAATGGTTCATTAAGAAATCTGTGATCACTAAAGATGGGTGCCAATTTGTGGGAATCAATGGTGACAAACCATCTAACCATCTGATTATTTAATTATTCAAATCTGTGTTTATCTAATTCAGGAAGAAGGGAGTCTGTATCCACCTTGTTGGACTTAATTGAGGCAAGACATTTCACTATTTAATGACTTAAATCAATGGTGGTATCAATTTTTTAGCTCCCTAGGGGTGAATTATGAGACATTATCTCATTATTCATTCATTTTATTGTTCAAATTTTTGACTAAATAATCAATGACCTTTGGAGTTTTACACAATTTTGCAGAAGTCAAGTATAAAGCACCATCCACTTAATTTTTTTAGTTATTTAATTATTAAAATCTATCATTATTTATTCTGTGGCCTCTGGAGTTTGGCGCCTCCTTGTGGGAGAAGAAATGAGTCAGATCCTCACATCATCTGATGTCATACATATTTAACCATAAATTTAGATTATTAAATAATCCAAGATCACTGGAGGTTGGTACCACCTTCTGGGATCAAGTATGCCAGATCATCTAATTATGCAACTAAATTATTTAAACTGATAATGACGTTATGGACCATAAGTCAGTTTTGCAGTCAGTTTGTAGCAGTTGATGATATGACATCATCCAATTACTTGGTTATTAATTATTTAAATTGATCATTGCATCAGCCATGATACCTAGAGGTTGTTGCCACCTTGTGGGAAGTAATATGCAAGGCCATCTATTTATGTATTTATTTAATTTTTTAAATATATCATTACTCCAAGAAGGGTTTAGTCTGATTCCACGATGTGCGATAAAAGTCTGCAACACCATCTCATTTTTCAATTATTTCATAATTGCATATTAATTATTTAAATCAATGATGACTTATAACGGAAGTCTGGCCACTCCTCTCTGGAAGTTAAATGTGTGCCATTATTTAATTATCTAAGTATTACTTTCTAGAAAATCCCTGGAGTTTGTTTCCATCTTATGGAAGTTAAGTTAAATATAATACATTTAAATAATTATTTATTTGACTACCTAAACTATGGTGGGAGCATCAATTAGGGGTTTGGCTATTGTGCAATGTAAACAGCAGATAGATGATTGGTGCCATAAGCAGTGCCCAGAACATGAGAAATACTGGGAGATCCAGTGGTTACTGATTGCATAATAATATATTTAATAATTAAAAGATTAAATAATTTAAAAAACTGAATGGTTTTGCATCATCAATTTCCCAGAGGATGCACCAGAACCAACCTATGAAAGACACAGTCATCACAGATTTTAAAATTTAATAATCAGATGAGCAGTGGTCCTTGACAATGAACTCTGTCAGTATTGTTAGAGTTATAAGAATAAAAGCTGGAGAAGGGGTTGAGGTGATTTGGAATAAGGGTCCCAAGTGAGTTGGCTCCCAAGGTAAAGGACTGTAAGACCCAGGAGAGAGTGGACCCTGGTGCTCCCTCTCGGGAAGGGTGCTTCCCTCCCCAATCACTCATGAGAAGCAGTCTTGATGCAAATGAATGAGGTCCTTTATATTCCAGTATACTGGGGCCATCAGCCATACGCCATGCAGGGTAGAGGTCTGAGTGACCCCAGGTACAGAATTGAGACAGTTTTTATAGGGTTACAACAAAGCCTACACATCATGAACCAATCACCTCATAGCATCCAGTGCACACCAATTAATTTAAACTATCCAAGCCTGCGCTTAGCCCAGGAAGTCTGCTTTCACACAGGCTTCTGAGTGTGGTGACAAGGCTCATTTCCCATGTATATTCACTCACAGGCTGCCGTAAACATTAAAGTAGGATTTAAGACTCCCAGCTTCCTGGGGTCACTGGAGATTAGGCTCAATTTTCCCACCATAACATTCACCACTTCTTCTCTTGTTAATAGTTCTAATCTTAGAACTGGGAGGACTATAGGCGACTTTTTCTTTGCCCAGAAGGCTCTTGTACTGTTTTCCAGGTACCATAATCTGGACCATACTTATTGGCTCCCAAGCAAAAGTAACGATTTTATTAATCATATAAGGTCCATCAGTAAGCAGCAAGAGCAAAGTCATTGAGGGTCCCATCAGAGCAGGAACTGGGGTGGTCATCCAAGGGGACTTGTTGAACCATCCCTTAACCCAAGGGGAAGCAGAGGCCCCCTACTTTAAAAATAATAGATCTAACCCCTTACAGTTGGATTTACCTTTCTCTGTAAACTGGAAGGATTCACCTGGTTGAGGAACCCGGGCCCACAGGATAAAGCTTGAGCTTAAGGGGATTCTCAGTCTTTTTGGCTTTCCTTTCAGGATCTGGGGGTGGCACTAGTTTGACATGGGAGCAATGGATCCAAGTGGGTATTCCTTTGACCTTCACTGCTGTAGGCGTGGTCAGGAGCATAAGATATGGTCCTTCCCACCCAATCTCAAGGTTTCCTACCCGGTGACACCATACATATACCGAATCTCCAACCTGGAAGTGATGTGGGACTTGCAGATCTCTTTCTGCTGAGTAAGCCTCCTGGAGCTGCATCCATGCTCGCTGTCTCACCCACTCTAGTGACTTGAGCCTAGTGAACAGGGGCTGGGAGGACATTGCATCAGCACCATGTGCAGAGACAGTTTCCACCAGTGGAGGGGGCCCTCCACAAAGCAACTCACAGGGGGCCAGCCCAACCTGTTCATGGGTGTTTCCAACCCTGAACAGCATGAAAGGTTCTAATCTTAACATAGCAAAATATACCATAGAAGGGTTATCAAACAAGAATCACAGTTAACAATATTTAGTCCATCAACATTATGTAAGACTCAAAATATCATCTATCCTACCTATGAGAGACCAAAATCCTATATGTAACTTATTTTTAATCCTATCTAAGGAAAACTATAACCATAACTATCTATCTTCAACTCCTTCAAAGACCATAGAAGGATAATATGTAAACTCTAGAATGGCAGAGACAATTCACTGCCTGGTCAGTCTCCCAATGTTGTTCTGTAATGTTCCATCTTCAGCCCATATGCTTCTTCCCTGGGCTACATCTCGACTCCTCCCTACTCCTTCCTCTTTCCTCCTTCTAGTCTCCTAGCCCTGCCTATCTAGTTTTCTATTGGCCACAGAGCTTTATTAACCAGTATGAGAAACATATATACAGAATAACATCTCCCATCATCTCCTCTTTTCTGTCTAAAGTAAAAGAAGGGGTTTAACCTTAACAGAGCAAAATATACCATTCAACAGTTATCAAATAAGAATCACAGTTAACAATATTTAGTCCATTAACATTTTGTAAGTCTTAAAGAAAATATCATCTATCCTCTCTTTGTCAGTCTAAAGTCCTATATGTAACTTATCTTTAATCCTAACTAAGGAAAATTATAACCGTAACTATTTGTCTTCAATTCCATCGAAGACCACAGAAGGATAATATATAAAGTCTAGAAATGACAGAGACAACTCATTGCCTGGTCAGTCACCCGAAGTTCTTCTGTAAAGTTCCATCTTCAGCACCATAGGCCATAGTGTGTCTGGCAGACTCTTCAGCAAAGCAGGAAACTTTAAACTGTCCACCTGTATTGGTAGTTCGTCAGTCATTTTTCTCTGTGTCCTGTAGACTGTCTGGCCGTCTGGCAGCCTCGTCCATGAAGCAGGAATCTTGTAGAAATGTCCCTCTTGAATCAGCAGTCACCTTTTTGTGGGTCCTCCATGTCCAGTTTCTACAACATAAAGTCAAACATTCTAGACAAGAGAAGTACCTTGCTCAAATGGCTAGTCTTGCCATATTAGACGCAAACTTCGTAATGAGTTTCTTCAATGTCCATCTTCCTTTTTGATGCAGGTGGTGTTACCAGGAGCAGTTGTGCCTCATTGTCAAAAAATCCTAAACCATTTTAAATGCCATATTCTGTAGGTCTTTGAAAGGATTGAAGAATGTCTAGCCATCTCAAATACATCTCTATATATCTAGAAATCCAAACTAACTTAACCCTAAGTTTTAACTATCATAGGTAACTCTCTATAATCTGTACTAAATTATACATTACATGTTCCAATGAGCTATATAAGCACAATACCTAAACAAGAGGAGAAATATACACATCACAAAATTGACCTTAAATTGTATCAATAAAAGAAAATCCATTCCAAAGCAAAGTCTCTTGGAACTTCAGCTTGCCTCATGCTTTGTTCTTGAGAATTGCTTTGAATTCATAATCCTGCTTCTCCAGCATGGTACTTGGGAGAAAACCCTACACATCCTTTCAGTCTAGCCATTTATTGGTCAGTGAGAAGGAAAATAGACTGGAAAATGAGTGAACTCCTAAGATTTCTGATTAATGTCGGTTTTATAAATGAAGAGAGATCTGTGCAAGGTTTGAGTTCATGACCAACAATGATACTGGTGGAGTCACAGTGCAGAAAGGGAGAGGAAGAATGGAGGTTGAGATTTCTTCCTTCAACAGTAGTTGAGGTGAGCAATGAGGAATTAGGAAATAATTCCTGGATAACACTTAATTGTTCTGGTTGGCCTTTTATTGGAATCCACAGATGAGGGCTACCAATAATCTTGATAGAAGAGAGACGTTGTCATAAATATACATTTCTATAGTTTCAGTATTCAGCCAAAACAGGTCTGGGTGAACTGTTGTGGACTACGTAACAGGACTGTTATTTTTTTATGTGGTTTTGGATGTACAGTATCAGAGAAAAAGTTTGAGAAATCCTTGGTGTGATCTGATAGAAAACCCTATGTCTGAACACATGGCCATGAAGCTCTTTTCAGCTTTTCAAAATAATTTTTTTAGGTCATGACTACATCATGTCCTTATATTCTTTTCTACTTTCAAGCACTACTAGGATTCTTCAATTTTCTATAATTTACCACATGCTTTTCTAAAACAGGATTTACATACTAAAATCAGTGAGCATTTGGAGGTTTCATATATTTGGCTACAGTATTTCCAAGCTATGAGGTCAATGGTTACTGCCCTGGAACAATGAGTGTGTAACAAATTGTGCACAAAAAGGTCACTGTGATTTGCAAAATGAGAAATTTCTATTCCGGGACAGTAGAAGAATGTATGATAACACACAAACTTTCTTGCCTCGGCCCCTGTCTGCTGGGCAGGTAGTGAAGAACTATGAGGACTATGCAATCTGAGTCATTGATTTCTGATCTCCTGGTAGGGGAGCTGCCCAAATTATAGGCCCAACTGGATGGGTCCTTCCAATGAAGGACTCTGAGAATGCTTATTTCCACGATTCTCTTCTCCTTCTGCTCTATCGAGTTGTAAGAATGAACACAGGTTACATCATTGTGAGTGTAGGGTCTTCAAAGCAAGTCTGCTCATCTGCAATTTCTGCAAAGATGGTTGGACCATGAGACAGACTGTGGTTCTTTTGGTTCATGTGGTGACCTGGGCAGTTGCCTTCATCCTCTGAGCCTTCCTGTCCATGTATTTTTTGTTATAAATTGTTCATTTTCATTGGATTGTATTCATTTCATGTTGCAAACTTACCATGTATAGGATCTTAATTGTGATGTGTCATGTTCCCAAAGACCATTATTTAGCTCTTTATTTATGTTGGTTTTATTGGTAATCGATGGAAGAGTTTTGGCTCACTAGATAAAGCATATTGTGTATCTTGGCAAGAGACTCAGCAAATCTTTCTTTGAGGGATGACCAGAGGTCAGATACTGACACTCAACTTCACATAATAATCTACATCCCATAATCTGTATGACCATACAAACCATTTTCTCTCATGCTCAAACATAAAAATATATCTGTAAACTTGGTAAATTGGTAAAGATTTATACCATCACTTCTATCACCATCAATTCTAGTCATATAAACCACAGTTTAGCTTTGACACACTACACTGGAAATTGTAAAGCTAATTCTAGTTGGTCTTAATAATCAAAACCTGGATTTAGATATGTGGTTAATGATGAGAGATGATAGAAGCATAGGAGCCATCCCCTAGTTCTTACTTCTATTGAATCCTCAGACCAAAGATGTGGGTGATTCTGATCCTAGAAGTCTTCATTAGAAAACAATGAGTTTCTGTCTTCCCTTATATTTCTCTCTCCTCCCAGCCATATCTACCTCCCAAGTACAGGGATAAAGGAATGAGCCACCACATGTCTCTTTGTCCCTTTTAGACTTGATTAATCTGGTGTAGCCTGGGGCGGCCATGTAATTAGAGAGATCCACCTGTTTATGTCTCCCAAGTGCTGGGATTAAAGGTGTGCTCCACCAAGGCCTGTCCTCTCGAGCTAACTACTGCCTAGCTCCACACTCTGTTCTCAAAGCAAGTTTGTTTTTTTGTTGTTTATGTGTTAAGATTTGTTTAGTGTTTGTTTGTTGTTTTGAAACAGGGTTTCCTTGTATACCTTTGGAAGTCAATTCAAGACACAGAAATTAACTAGCCTCTGCCTCTCAAGGGATGTAATTAAAGACATCTGCCACCAGCACCTGTCAGGCTTCATTTGCTAAAGCAAAAACCTAATACAACACTTGGAGGAAACCTTTACAGTCTCCACAAATTTAATGCCATGTGGATCCTGCTGGGTTCATGGCTTTATAGCTTTAAAGCCTATTTCTTTGAAATAATCGTGTATACTGAAGGCCAGCTGAGATATCCACACCCATAAACCAAACAAATACCAAATTCTTCAAATTCCATTGGTCAGCACTATTGAAGTACTAGCTGGCCCAGAGCCTCTGAGACATTCCAATAAAACCACTTTCTACAGACACAGAGAGATATGTTCTCCCACTCCTGTTTGAACAGAGAACATTGAATAATGCAGTTGTTTCCTCATCTTTCTACTGAGAAACCTGTGCTGGTTCACCATAGTGATCATATATAGAGGCATTTTTTCCCAGCCCCACTCTTTCTGATATTCAGTTTACCATGGAGATGACACTTTTTGTTATTATTTATATGTTCAGAATTTGTCATGAATTTCAGGAATAAAACCCCAATACAATGGTCCTGTCACCAAGACATTTGTCAGGAGAAAGATTTATCATCTTGTTTGTGATATGGCTCCTGCATTTCCCTCATGGATGTCTGAGGGGCCTGTGACAACCAGGTAAAATGTGACCTCAGGTCTCTTGACCCCAGCAATATGACACAGGACAAACATCACCTGACCTGTTGTGTCCTAAAAAGTTTCTCTTGATTGTTAATATTCCGAGAAGCCTTCCATCTGTTAAAGATGAGAAGCCTTTCAGTTTTCATTGTGTAATGGTCTGCAAACTCTGCACATTGTGTGAAGTAACAAAGAGAGTTGAAATGACAGGATGAAAGTACAGCTTAACTCTCAAATGACCATTATAAGTTAAACATTTAAAAACAGACCATCATCATGTATTTATAAATCATCCTAGCTTTCATTCAAAGCCCGGGAAAACACACACACACAGACACACACACACACACATATAAAATAGCTTGGTCACGATGAGTGTTTTCTGAAAGTTATTATTATTCATAATCACCCAGTTTCTAAAGAATGTTCTTATCCACAACAGTCTGGGAACTATTAAGGGTTATCCTGTCCACAAAGAAAATTAATAACTAAAGACGGAACTCATAGCAAAAAAGGGAAAGACAGAGAAAACAAGAGTTTTTAAGATATAGATATCTCCCTGACTGGAAAGTACATTCTTCCAGCTGCTCAAGGACAAGGCTAATGCACCCACTGGTCCTTGAGAAAGAAAATCTACTAACTTTGTATGTGTGCTAAATCTCTGTAACCTAGGAAACCTTACTAACCATTCCATGTTTTGAATTGTCCTATGACCTTGCTTTTAGGCCTAGTGAAGATAAAAGGCTAGCTTTGAAACTGGCCTTGTTAGCTTTGATGTAAATCTTATAAAAGCTATCTCAATTCTGAACTAAGGGTCCTCAGTCCTCTACCTCTGCGTGGCATATGATTGTGGACCACAGTGCACTTGGAATAAAAATTACTCATGCTATTTGCATTGAGACTGATTCTCTTGAGTGATTTGGGGTGTCATATTTCCTGAGTGGGAGCGTGAAGATCCATGCTCTGCAAGACTTTCAGTTCCCAACTTAACTATATCTTGAACTAAATTAACCAAAAATGCAAGGCAAAATTGTGAGAAATTTTTTGATTAATTTTAAGTAGATAGAGCATCTTTAAATATGAACTTTGGGGGTGCAAGGACTGTATTAATCATTTGTGGTTGTCCCGTTTGGTGGGGTCTCTCTGTATTAACCTATGTTTGCCCCTGAGAAGAGTAGTGTGGATTGAGAAATTCCACATAAAGCCACTAAGGAAGACAGAGAGACAGAGTAGACATAGTAGAGGAATCCAGTGAATAATGAATGCCCCAAGTTTATATTTCAACATTCTTAATACCACAACAAAATGTGGGAAAAGTCACCAGGCTTCTTTATCAAAATACAAGGAAGAAACAGACTTTCTCTAATTCTCCAATCATTTGAGAACCACACAGTATACTAAATCTCTTTTTATCTGCCCAAGAGTGTTAGGAGTAACCACACCTCAGACCAAGTCTTTTGTTGTTCAGTTTAGATATCCTTGTCTAAGATCAAACATCCTATAGTAGTCACACCTTAAAATTTATGGCCTTATGACTTTAACTTCAGAAGAGTAAGGATAGTTTTGAAGTCTTTGTCCTTAAGCCAAGATTAACCAAACCCAATTTTATGACCCCCAAACAAAAATCCCACACAACCATTTAGTGTGTGTACACACTAAATGCCTTTACACACATAGCTTTAATCCAGAACTTGAGCTGAGAAGACACACCTTTAATTGGGCTACACCCTCCAGAGTCTTAGTATAAAACACCATGAAGAAAGAGAGCTGTTTCTATTTGACTGCTTGCCCTAACCGTGAAGGAAGTCCATTGCTTCACTGGCATTGGAGAATACTTATTCTCACTTTAAGCATTTACTGAAGACCAGCCAGGAGACTCATCTAACCTCATAGACTGTGTAAGTACTGGATCTTAAGTCTTTTCCTTCATAGCTAGCCATTGTAGTATTAGAATGACCTTAGGACAAGGTCGGTCGTTGTAATGAATCCTAGTTTTTTTTTTTTCACATATTGAGAGATTCATTCCAAGTGTTCTCTTACTCTAGAGATCCTCCTTACTACAAATTTCCAATACAAATGTATGGAATATTATAATTTTTTCAAAAGTTGTATGTAAATGTCAAAGTTGACCTACTGCCCTAAGAGTAAATCTGTAGAAATGGAGTTATATTGCAGTTCTCAACAGCCTAGACAGCCTTCTCTGAAACCTACATTTTAACCTGTAAAGAAAACTTCAGAGATACCCAAGATTTCAGACCGATGCAAAAGTGAATAGAGAGAAAATTGAAAACAAAAAATTTAAAAATTATCTCTGATTGTAACCTCCAGGTGGAAGAAGAAAAAATCCTACTCTTCACTTTGTGTAGAGGTTAACCTTCAAACAAGCACAAGCAGATATGTCAGCAGAATTGGCAGGGGAGAGCTGAGACTACACACCAATCAACATACAGAAATTCATCTACAAGTGGACCATCAGCAACGTCCGTTTTTGCATGGAGAGAATGCCAGGGAAATTCATTAGAAGTCCCACTTTCTCATCAGGATCCAATGACACACACAAATGGTGTTTGAAAGTACAACCGAATGGGGTCGATAAAGAAAGCAAAAATTACTTGTCAGTTTTCTTAGGGTTGCTCAGCTGCCCAAAGGACCCAATATGGGCAAAGTTCCAATTCTGTATTATCAATGCCGAAGGAGAGAAATCCCAAGTCATGAAGAGCCCAACATACTTCAGGTTTCTGCAAAACCAATACTGTGGATTCAAAAAGTTCATCCTTCAAGATTTACTCTTGTCGCAGGAGCCATGGCTTCTCCCAGACTATAGACTCACCCTCCTCTGCAAGGTGAAAATGGTACAAGGTTCCTTCGACAACTCTGAACAGAGCACGATTCCAGAGATCCAGACTCCATGGTGCTCAATATCAGATGAGCTAGGAGAGCTGTGGGAGAATTCCCTCTTCACAGACTGCTGCCTGGTGGTTGCTGGCCAGGAGTTTAGGGCTCACAAGGCCATCTTAGCAGCTCGCTCTGTGGTTTTCAGAGGCATGTTTGAACATGACATGGAGGAGAATAGAAAAAACCGCATTGAGATCCATGATCTGGAACCACAAGTCTTCAAGGCAGTAATGGACATCATTTACACTGGAAGAGCACCAGACCTCCACAGCATGGCAGATGCTGTGCTTGCAGCTGCTGACAAGTATGGCCTGGAGCGTTTGAAGTTCATGTGTGAGGATGCCCTGTGCAGGGACCTCTCCGTGGAGAATGCTGCCCACACTCTCATCCTGGCTGACCTGCACAGTGCAGGGCAGCTGAAAACACAGGCATTGGATTTCATTACAGCTCATGCTTCTGAGATCTCTGAGACCTCAAGCTGGAAGACAATGGTGGGCTCATATCCCCATTTGGTGGCTGAAGCATACAGCTCCCTGGCTTCTGCTCACTGCTCTTTACTGGAGCCCCCTCCCAAATGCCTGAAGCAATCTTAGTATTTTCTCAGCTGTGACCTACAGGTGCGTTCCAGAAGCAGCAGCCAGTTTTGGTACAAAGGACTCCTGGGTAGAATGTGGGACATGTGTAGCATTTTTAGAGATTCTGGGCAAAGACAGGATGGGGGCTCAGGCCTTTAATAAATTAGTTGAATGGCAGGTTGGGTAAGGGGGAACACTGCTTTCTAGCATAATCTACCCAGTTGCTGTACTTGTTTGCTTTTTGGAAACTGAGTGGAATACTGGGATCTAGTACAGTTGTTTGTCCCAAGCAAATTTCACCAGGGTTTTTTTGGAGGATTCTGTGTGGATTAGACTGAGCATAGCATATGATCAAGGATTTACAGAAAATGAGGAAGCAAACATGAAAGTTTGCTTACA
Source organism: Cricetiscus sungorus (assembly GCA_030556225.1). NCBI lineage: Eukaryota > Metazoa > Chordata > Mammalia > Rodentia > Cricetidae > Cricetiscus > Cricetiscus sungorus. Next base: position 272,350 of record JANBXA010000087.1, on the reverse strand, counting down.
AGAGACCTAGATGGGCAAGAAGATACTTTTTTTTATTATCCACCCTTTGTGTGTTGGGAATGGAGTGTTGACTCAGTTAGTCCTCTTCTAGAGGACCAGTTCATGAGTTCAGTTATCAGTATACAAGTGTGACTTCTCAACCTTGTCTAACTGGAGACCCAGAAGATTGAAGGTCTCCTCTTATTTGTGTTCGTGCATCCATGTCTGTTAACCAAAGTCAATATACATTGTGAATAAAAATTTTACAATAAATTTTTGGATTAAGTGTTGTTTCTGTTTGAAGAACCCCCTTTTAATCCATTCAACTCTTCTAGGCCCTGGGAATTTGTGCAGAATCCTGAGGACCACACCAGTCCCAAAATCCCTCACACCCTTCCTTTGCACTTACAGTTTGCTTGGAAAATGACATCAGCCCCTCATGCTTTTATGGAAAATAAGATGTGGGTGGCAAAGGTAAAGATGGCAACTGCATCTGGCAGAGTCTTTGGATAGACTGGTCTTTGCAAAAATCTTTATTGGTTTTGAAAAATGGAAATAAAATTGGTTCATTGAGAGTCCATACTTCTCCACCTAAAATGTGGTTCTGTCTTTAGATATTGAGAAAATGATTCTTTTCTCTCCACCATTGTCAGTATGAAAACTTTTCTGAAAATAGGTTAATGTCTGGGTCTCTGCCTCTCCTCAGTTGTCCTCCTCTGCCTGACTATTTTGGTTCTCCTTTGACAACTCTTTCCAAATTGTGCTGTAGTTATAGTTGTATAGGTTAATCCAAACCAAGCTCCCTGTTTATTTAAGCACCAAACATTAATGACAATATGCCCGTGTGTGTTGTACTCAGGTTATAAGTATTATGGTGGTTGGGTTATAAGAACTTTAGTGTTTATCCTGGTGCGACATTGTCCAATTTTTACAGATGATGGGAGAACTCAGCAGACTAGTCTCTGTACATGAGAAATGCTCGGGTAGACTAGGAATAAGGACATTTATCACAACTCCAGGAAAAGAGGCAAAATGGGTAGCACTCTTTTTATTGAAGAAGTGTAAAGCCCACCACCCCAAATATTTTGAAGCAATTCATGGAATTTTAAATTTCCACCATATTTGGTTTTCTCTCTAATGTGGTTTGAGATAATCCAGGATAATGGGAGTATTTGCAATTTAAATTGCAAGTTTTAAAACACTCAAAATGCAAAGGAAAGTGTTTACCAAGGTTTGTGGTTATACCAGGTGAAATTTGGTAATGTAGGAACTTGGCTGAACTTTCTCACCAGGAGTCAATGACAAACAGTAATTCCGTTTTACAGCTTGCTGACTTAGCAGATGGAAAAAACACAGATTACCTGTCAGTTCATTTAGTGTTCCTCAGCTCTCTGGAGAGTTACATTGTGGGATAAACTCTGGCTACAGTAGTATAGTGGACCCAGACATAACCCTGGTATTCAGGAACCAGATGTCATCCTGTTCCGTGGCAGCACAGGCCACTCAGACTGGCATGACCCTTTATGTAGATAGAGTATTCCATTTGATGCGTGACAATACTTTTGTATATCATTTTATTACTGCCACACTAAATCCAATAGATTCTGTGTGATGAGTTCCCCAGATTGAGGTGCCAACCTCAAATGAAGGAGGTCTCCTGGAAATTGTTCTGGAATAATTGGCCTGAGGAAAATATGGAGCCATGGTTCTCTTGGCAAACTCTTTTACTCTATTCTTTTTCTCATACTATCAAAATGCTCCTGAAAGCCTATGCAGGCATTTTAAACAAAAGATACAAATGAGTAACAGTTCCTTGAAATGTGGTCACCGACCATGACCTCATCTCCAGGTAAGCCAACACTTTTCAAATCATTCATGTCATTCACATAAAAACAAATAGTATTGATGAAAATTTTCCCAACAGTAAATCTTCATATGGTTGTAAATGTGTAATTGAAAGGAGGTTTAAACATTTTGTAAAGAAAGATTTTGAGAAGAAAAAGTCAAAATAATTCAATATATCAAAGATTCTTAGAGCTAGGCAACAAATATTAAACAATATCTGATCATAAAGATTTATTAAATTGATCTTCGAAAATAGGTGGTTAGCAGTGGTTAACCTTGAATGATTTTCTGATTTATTGTTAGCTTTGAATTAGTTGTAGGTTACTGTACCTAACAATGATGATGTCATTTGTTCTATCTGAATTTGCTTCATTGAACACAATCTCTGAGAATCTATTCTTTATCATGGATAAAAAGCCGTGCTTAAAAAGTGCAAAATACACTCAGATTCAAATTGTCTCTGTTTGTTTCTGTTTGTCACTACGGAATCCGTACCCACCTTGTCTTTAAGGACCCTTGCTCCAGAGACGCCCATACCTGGCTGGGGTTGTCCATGGCAAAGTACAACTTGAGTCAGGAATGTTCAGATCTTCTGTGGGTTTATTTTATTGTTCTGAAGTGTTTGAACTATACACGGCTGCTATACAATATTATTTTAATGTGTATTACTTTTGTTCATGTTGCATATGTTTAAATATTTCTAGGTGTGAGGTTTTTGTCTTTCTAAAACACCTGGTGTTCTAAAAAAGAGCTGTACTTTCTCTAAATGAAAATGAAGCTGAGAAAGGACATTAAAAGATATGTAAAGAATTTTGTTGACATTTTGAAGCAGAATGCTGTTAATCTGTGAGTTGCTTTTAGAAGAATGTCCATTTTTAGATGTTAATTCTAGTGATCAATGAGCATGGGAAAGCTGTTCTTTTTCTGATATCTCTAAGATTTCTTCATTAAAGATTTGAAATTTTAAACATATAAGCTTTCCACTCGTTTTGTTAGTTACTCCATGATATTTTATATTAGAGGGTATTTTCAATGATTTTATTCCCAGTGTGCTTCTCATTTGCATATAGGGGGACCACTGAATCTTGATCATGTTTTATCATTATCTTATTACTGAAAATAGATTATTTTTTCAGGTAACGAATCTTAGCCAGGGTTTCCACTCCTTAGCTTTTTTTCAAGCTAATTTGGTGAATGTGTTTATTAGCTATAGGAATTTCCTTGTGGGATTGTTTACCTAAATTTTTTGTACTATGATATCTTCTACAAATAAAGATTCTTTTACTGTCAGGTGTCTTATTGATTTACTTAAGGCTAGACTTATTATAGTTAATAGATAAGGGGAAGTGAAAACCACAGTATTAATCAAGATTTTGTGGAATTGTTTGTGTTTATTTTCATTTATGCTGATGTGGACTATGGACATATTTAAGACTGCCATTAGTATATTTAAGCTTTCTATTTATGTGTCTGTCCCTCCATTACTTTTTTCATGATGGGGTATTGAATTTTGAAGAGAACTTTTCTTGCATTTAATCATGGGATCATGTGATTCATATATTTTTTGTGGTTTGGTCATTTGGGATTTATATGGTCTATAACATTTTTTTAACTTTTGTATATTAGGCCATCCTGGTGTTTCTCATTCAAAAGTCTAGTTCATCATGATGAAATAACTTTGAATAACCCTGTGATTTATTTTGCAATCACTTGATGGTTATTCTTGCATCAGTGTTCATACTGTTTTGTCCTATGTTTTAAGTATCACTGTATTACACTCATAAAATGACTTGGACAATGATCCATTGTTTATAATTGCTGGAATAATTTGAGGAGGATGGGCAATGACTCTTCCTTGAATGTCTGGTAGATAACTGTGCAAAACTATCTCACACAGAATATTGTTGATGTTGATTTTTTGTTTGTTTGTTCTGTTTTTGTGGGGTGATTTTTGTGATCATTCTATTATACCAGAATTTACCAGTGCAGTGGATGGCATATCTGGAGGGACTTCCTCAGGTTGGGCTTGACACTCTCTTTCTCAGGAAATGCCAGGTGACTATAAAATTGTTAGAGTAAACTTTTACCATTGTATCATAGCAAAAATCTATGGCTTTGGGTTAAATGGCATGAACATATTTTCCAAGGTCTGGTTTTATACCAATGAAACACAATTTTAAGTCTTTAGAATTCAATCAGAGAATATTGAATGAATTGACCAAGTTGAATTAGTGAAGGAGGAATAAAAAATTTATAACAGCTGCAGGTTTCCACATCCTTTGAAATGATAACCTGTTTCAAAATGCTGGACCAGTAAAGTCCACAGAAATTTAAGGCCTCCTGTAAACTGTTCATAGTGCTGTACCAGTTTATCAATGCTAGAATTCTGAATCTCTGAGTGTACATCTGAAACACTATTTTTCCTGTAATATGAAGCCTGTGAATGTGGCAGAATTGTCAGTGTCTTTAAGAGGAAACATGAGGGATGAACTAATGAGCTCCCTAAGTGATTGTAGCATTGTGGGTGTGAGAGAAAACTGTTATCTGGTAAGGCTCTCAGCACTCTAGTAATGAAACTCAACAAATTTTGACAAAGACAATTACAAGTAAAAGTGAGACAGCTTTTCACCTGCCTAAGGAAGATATACCAGATTTCTGTGCAGTCACTGGGAGACAGAATTTCCAGTCTTCAGCTGCCAAGCACAGAAGGTCTGACATACTTTCCTGTGTGGTATGAATTTGGGAAGTGTGACCTCTTCTTGGCAAAGCAGATTAAACAATCTCATGTGTTCTTCCTATTTACAGTCTGTGCAGCGACTTGGCAAAAGCTAAAGAACAAGTCTGTTTTACTTTTATATGTATAGTTTTGTTATTTTTTCTTATTTTCATATGGATACCAGTTCTCTCTTGTTCTTAACCTCCAATGCACACCTCTCTTGGAACTCACTCCTTTCTCATATCCCATTTACTACCAAGGGAGACTCTTGCCTTCCAAAAGGAATAATCAAAATTGGTCAGGTTATTTGGGGAAGGGCCTAGGCCCTCGGTAGTGTCTCTAGGCTAAGTGAGTATCCCTCCCTAGGGAATGTGCTCCCAAAGAACTTTTGTGCACCAGGTCTACATCCTGTTGTCACTGTCAGAGGTCTCATAGATTTCTCCAGACATCCTGAGATACAAGTCAAGGTTGTGGGTTGGCCCTATGCTAGTTTCCCAGCTACATGTCTGGAGTCCAGGAGCTCCCCATTGTTCAGGCCACTTGTTTCTGTTGGTTTCTCCAGCCTTGTCTTGAGCTATTTACTCATCACCCCTCTCTTTATGAAACTGGATTCTAGGAGTTGGACTCAGTGTTTAGCTGTCATTGTCTGCTTTGCTTACATCAGCTACCTGATGAAGGCACTAGGATGGCAAATAAGGCAATCATCAATCTCCTTATTAGGGAAGGGCATTTAAAGTACCCACCATACTATTGCCCAGATTCATAGTTGGAATCATTGTTGTAGTTCTCTGGAAATTCCCTAGTGTCAGAATTCTTTTAAAACCTATAATCACTCCCTCTATTATGTTATCTTTTTTATTGCTGTCCTCCCATTCAATTCTTCCCCCCAATCAATCTTCCTGGTAACTCATATTCTCGTCTCACTTTCTATTCTCCCCATGCATTTCTTATAATTCCCTCTCTAATCACTGTCATCTCCTGCTCCCAATTTGTTCAGGAGATCTTGTCCCTTTCGCCTTCTGGGGAGGACCATATCTTTTTTCTTAATACAGTCCTCCTTGTTTTCTATTTCTTCTGGCATTTTAACTTGTAGGCTGGTGATCCATTGTTCTATGTTAAAATCGATAGATGAGTGAATACATACCATATTGGTCTTTTTGTGACTAGTTTACCTCACTTGAGATTTTTTTTTTTAAGTTCTATTCATTTGCTGCAAACTTCAAGATTCCATTTTTTTTCAGATGAGTAAAACTCCCTTGTATAAACACACTACATTTTCTTTACCTATTCCTCAGAAGAGGGACATCTAGGTTGTTTCCATTTTCTAGCTATTACAAATAATGCTTCTACAAACATGTTTGAACAGATGTTTTTGTAGCATGGTAATACATGTTTTGTGTGTATGCCTAAGAGTGAAATTGCTGGATCATGTGGCACTTGGGTGCTCATCCTGATATTCAGTCACCTAATGCCCCTATATTTGATTTCTCAATGACACGTCACAAGAATCTGACACTTCCACACAGAAAAAAAATACATATTTGAAAGTCCTTTGGTCTCAGAAGTCTGGAAATAACTTTAATTAAGGCAATTTCTGACTAGACACATTGGAATGGTGTGTGATGGGACTACTCTCCATAGTTTAGATTTTCTGGGAAACTTCACTGGGTCTCCACAGCCTGTTCAGGTATTCAAATATATGTTTGACAGTCTTGTGGTATTCTCTCTCTCTCCCACACACCCTCTCTCTCAACCACAACAAAATAAAAGCAGTCATCAAAAGCCTTCCATAATTGGAAAAAAATATTTATTTATTTATTTATTTATTTATTTATTTATTTATTTATTTATTTTTCCAAACGAGGGAAATTTCCAGTTTCCATTTCTGTTGTGGTCTACCTAAAACAAATAAATTTATCTTAACATATCTGTGTCAATCATAATTTTGGGGCAGCACTTCAAAGCTGGTTAAAAACCACATGAAGAATTATCAGTGTCATAATTTATAAAAATTTTGCAGCCGTCCTATTTCGTAACATAAAATATCTGTATTTAGTGGTAAAAAAAATATGATTATTATTTCCCCTTTGCTCTGGCATCTCCATGACTTAATGAGTAAATATGCTAATACATCAATGTATACTGATTTAATTACTATTTTCTGGCTTCTTGTACCAGTAAATATTCTTTCAATCTTAATGTACATATGTAATTACATGTTTCTTCTTTTCTATCTTTATTCATTCTGAAACATTCTATCCTTTACTTGTTTTACCTACTACAAATTTTCCATTTCTAATTTTATTTCTATATCTCTTTCTTTTTCGTGCCCTTTTTCTTTGTCTTTGTTCAAATATTAATATTTTTTTCTCATTTTCCTTTTGTTTATCTTTTAAAAATGTCCATCAAAGAGCATAATGTGGATTTTATGAAGTTTGCCAAACATAGTTACTTCAAGCTAACTGTATCGTTATTATTAATACATGGTTTTTGGGAACCTGTAGCATGGTGTAAAATTTAGGAATATATATATATATATATATATATATATATATATATATATATTGCAGATATACATATATTTTTTTTAATTAGGCATATATGTTTTTAGGAATATTATAATATATATATATATATTAATTAGGCATACATATATGTTGTTTAAAGAAATATTGTATATATTAATTATTCATATATATATATTTAGGAATATTATATACATATATTTAAATTAGGCTCAAATATTTTAATTAGGCACATATATATTTAGGAATATTATATACATATATTTTAATTAGGTATGTATATATTTTAATTAGGCATATATTTTTTTGTAATCTTGTATATATATTTTTAATTAGGCATATATATATATATGTGTAAGGAATATTATATATTTAGACATTTATATTAATATAATATTAGGCATATATATTAGGCATATATTAGGCATATATATTAATTAGGCATTTATATTTTTTAGGAATATTGTATATATATTTTAATTAGGTATATATATATATATATGTGTATTTAAGGAATATTTTATATATATTAATTAGGTATATATATATATATATATTTAAGGAATATTATATTTTTTTTCATTAGGCATATATATATATATATATATATATATATATATTATTTTGAGGAATATTGTATATATTTTATTAATGAATGTTTTTGCCAGTACTTGTGAACCATCGAAGGGCAGAAGGCAGTTTTTCCTCATACTGAATATTAGCATAAACTGAGATTTCAGATCTCACAAGAATGGTGTTAACACCCAGAGAAATAGGAAGAAAATCCCCTGTCCCATTTTTATTATGATTACAGATTAAGTAGCAAGTTTGTATCTTGAAATACATGATGCCATTTTATGTTTTGCAATGTTGGAGCTCCACTTTTGGCCTGCAGGTCTAGAATATCAGGCAGATTTTTCTGTGACCCAGGGAATTTAAGAACTGTCCCATCTTGAATTGGTAGAGTTCAGCAATCTCTGTCCTGTATATTCTGCTTGTTGGGTCTGTATAGCATACTGTCAGCAAGATATTATTGCTCAAATGACTAGTTTTGTCACAATAAAAGTAAACTCCATATGGATGTTCTTTGATGCCTATCATCCATTTAAAATAAATTTGTGCTGAGTGAAGAAGACATGTCTAACTGTCATGAAAACACTTAGGTTATTAAACATTATAAATGTCATATTATCTAGCTCTTTGAAGTGTTTGAGGCTCATCTATGAATCTAAATATATATGTTTAATATTGAAAACATGCCTAATATAACTATATGTTTGATTATTATATATGACTAACTACTAACCTGCATTTCTTAATTATACATTCATTTTTTAAAAAGAGGCATAAGTACAATAACTTAAACAAGAGTAAAACATACATCCTGTAAAAGAAAAAAAATTACATTTGTATCACTATATCATAGCACATAGATTTTAAAAAAATATAGTTAACGTTTATTTTATTCTCCCTAAATGTTGACAAACATCCATAACCCATCAAATAACTGAAAACCGCCCATATCAAGCCTTACAAATATGTATGTTTTATTATTTTGATTTCCTATTTTTGTCTGTGGGCAAAGGTATCTATTGGAGACTCAGCTTATATTTTTTTACAATAATTTCCCAGGAGTCCAGAGAAAGCTATTTGTTCTTGTTGCATGAAAGCTCTGTGATCATGGATGTTTCTTAGCAAGACTGTCATTCTCATGTGTAATGTGTGTGTGTGTGTTTTGTGTGTGTGTGTGTGTGTGTGTGTGTGTGTGTGTATTTCCCTATGTGCCTTTGTGCATTGATACAATTATTCACTCACCAACTTTCTTTTCATGTTTGCACCTACACCATTTGGACAAGCTGTTCTAAATTTAAGAGATTGAAGAGAAGCTTATTTTTCTTTCAATAAATAGAAATGGATTAAGGTAGAGGCCAATAATGCTATTGTCTTCATCCAAGAAATAAGAAATGTGGAGCATAGGAAATATACTAATTCCACTGTCAAAGGTTCCTTACACTGTTCAGGCCTTCTAACTGCGACCCATATTCATGGGGTCTGAGTTGGTACAATGCTGGGTTCCCAGCTATCAGTCTGGGGTCCCATTAGCTTCTTTTTGTTCAGGTCAGCTGTCGCTGTGGGTTTCTGTATCATAGTGAGCTACTCACTCTGCATCTGCATTCCAGTTTGGTTCAGTGTTTAGCTGTGGGTGTCTGCTTCCATCAGCTACTAGATGAGGATGTGGATAAGTTAGTCATAAAACTCATTGCCAGGGAAGAAAATTTATGATATCCTTTCCACTTTTGCTCAAATTGTTAGTTTGGATCAGTCATGTAGGTCTCTGGACATTTCTCCAGAGACAGCTTTCTCTTCAAACCTATAATGGTTCCAGACACTTCAGCAAAGCAGAAAACTTTAAATGTCCATCTGTATTCGCAGTTTGTCAGTCACTTTTTTTCCCTGTCCTGAAGACTGTCTGGCAGACACTTCCATGAAGCAGGAACCCCACAACACTGTTCATCTTGTATCAGCAGGCACTTTTCTGTGGTTTCTGCAGTCCAGTTTATACAGCATATAGTCAAAAAGTCTAGACAAGAACAGTATCTCTTCCAAATGGCTAGTCTTGCCATATTAGAAGCAAACTCATTAACGTATTTCTTCTATGTCCATCTTAGTTTATGATACAGGTGGTGTTTCCAGGAACAGTTGTGCCTCATTGTCAAGAAAAACCCTAAACCGTTTTAAATGCCACATCCTATATTTATTTGAAAGGTATAAGAATGCCTATTCATCTCAAATACATCTTTGCATATAAAGAAATCCTAACTAACTTAACACCAAGTTTTGACTATCATAGGTAACTATAATCTGTATTAATTTATACATTAAACTTTTCAATGAGCTATATAAACACAATACCTAAACAAGAGGAGAAATGTACAAATCACAAAATAGACCTTAAATTTGTATCAATAAATGAAATTCCATTGCAAGGCAAAGTATTCATATCTATACCATAATTCCATTTTTACCTTTAAAAGGAATTCTTGTGATCATTAACTCTTTAGAAACAATATTTTGGAATTTGGGCATCATTCTTTCCAAAATAATTTCTGCTGGTAGTGGGTGCTGTCATGGGGATCCTAAGAAGATGCAGAAATCCTGGTTGTAGTGTTCTGCAAAGCTGTATTGTTCCATTGACGTTGCTTCAGGAGGTCTTGCTTGATCAAACCACATTAATCTGGAAGCAATCCACAGCTTTTCATTTTGTGGAAACAAAATTAGAAATCGTTTTCCCTAGTAACTTATCCTTGGATGTAAATTTGGAGTCAAAGCATTTTTTAAAAATATAAATTGGATTAATCCATCAGCATTTCTTTTATCAGTAGTTGTTATTTCCTCAGCAGTCACACAATTTAAAGATAATAGAACAGCACACAATATCCAAAGTTTCTCTGTGCTTTCCATCTTTATGTGGCTTTTTTATTATTCTATTTCTTCTACTTCTATTTTTCATATTTTGAGACAGGGTTTCTTTGTGTAACTTTTATTTGTCCTAGAAGTAACTCTGTATACCAGGTTTACTTTGAAATCACAGAGATCTGCTTGCCTCTTTCTCCCGAATGTTGGGATTAAAGGCATGTGCCACCACACTCAGCCACACTCTGTCTTTTATAAACCATTTTATTCTTTCTACTTTCCCATGCCTATTTATATTTTAAAGCATGCTGTAAAAGTTTAGATGTTTTTCTTACTCTGAATCTATCTTTATTGTAAATCTTTATCTTTTCCTGGTCATAAATCATTTATCTGGTAAACAACAACAGTGCTAAAATGAAAGCCACAGCTGTATAAGCCATGGTTTATCAAAGATGGCAGCCACCACTTTTCCTGCCAGAAGTGAAAGCTGCTCACTGCCTTGGTCTATGCTGCCATCCCGCAGCATGTTGCTGGCTTGAAGATGTGGTCAGTGCCATTGCCACCTCTCCTAAACACCAGTAAGTTGTTATTAGAGCTCTTTAAAAGCCTTTTTTTGTTTTGTTTTATTTTGTTTTGTTTTTTGCCTCATATGCTGAGTAAGAAAACATCCCTTAAAGGAGCCTAGAAATTTTCTGCTTGTCTCTAGCAAAACAAAGTCCAACCAAGAAAAATCCTGCTACCAAGAAATCTTGCTTGTCTTTGTTATTGTGTTTCTAAAATCCATTTTAAGCTTTTCTCAAGTTTTCAGTTGAAGTTCTTTGGACCATGATGGATGCCATAATGTTATGAGTAGTTTTTTCATCAGCCTGGAGCCACCGCCAAAACAGCCCCAAATAACACACAGACATGCTGTATTAGATATAGTTTTGTTGGCCAGTTACCAGTTTCTTAATGGCTAGGTCTGTCTTAAATATTAATTCATTTCTATTAATCTAAGTATTTCAACATGGTCTTATCTTACCAGGGAAAGGGGCTGGAATTTTACGCTGTAGCCCCTCCATCTTGGATCTCCCTACTACTTCTAGAATCCTCCTTGTCTCTTAGTCCCACATATCTTGATTTCCAATTGGCCAACAGATCTTTATTCATTAACTAATGCAAGAAACATATTTACAGAATGACATCTCCCATCAGTTGTGTGTATTTATTTCTCTTTGTGTGTCTTTCTTCATTGATACAATTATTTACTTACCTTCTTTCTCCCCATATTTGCATCTATACCATATGGGTAATTTGCCTTAAAGATAAAAGAATAAAGAGAAGATTATTTTTATTTAAGTAAATAGAAATGCATTAACCCAAAGGCACAAGAATGTTATTGTCTCCATTCTGGAAATGTGACAATTTGAGCATTGGAAATATGTTTAACTACTCATCAATCTCATTGAATGAGATAGCAGGGTTTCACTTTCATGTGTAGATGACCATAGAAAAGTAGTTGTTTGAAAATTGAAAAACAAGTATAACTCAACAAAGAGGTTTTAGTTATTGGAAGAATATTAGGAAGAATATAATGTAAGTCTATGAGTGGGTTGGGTTATTTTAGCATGTGGAAAGTTTAGGACAATGGGACAGAATGTTGGGTCATAACTGTTGCCTAGCAACCCTTCCGGAATTCTCTATACCTATATCATGGGCCCAAGAAGCCAAATGCAGTATAGATGTAGGTTTGTCAATGGATAGTTTACTATTCCAAGCTAAGTATCCCATACAACTTTGATGGCAGCATGTATGGAATTTGATTCTCCTTACCAAGACATGAACAAATCCCTTGAAGTTGGCCTGCAGCTATTAATACTACCCAATTCAAAATTAACTTATATCAATCTGTGGAGAAACAGTTAAAGACGTTTGTTGATGAACATCATCTTCCCTAAAAAGTAAACCTGGATTAAGAATATAAAAAAACTCACATTTATCCAACAGAAGGTGAGTTTTACATTGTATACTTCCTTCAGGAATGTGCTACCCTTTTTGTTAGGCTAGGCTGGGGGATAATTGGACTGAGGTAGTTAATGTCTAATGAGACAACCAATGAATATAAACTATAAGATATCCTTTAATACCATGGATACACAATATCATTTAATCACTTTCACATGTTATTATTCAAATCTATGACTAAATAATCAATGATCATTTGAATTTGGCACAATCATGTGGGAGTCACGTAAGAGTCACCCCTTGAAATCAAGTGTGCCAGACCTTCTCATCCTCTGATTATATAATTATTTAACAATTAAAATAAGACTTTGTATAATCAAAGATCAGTGAAATTTTAGGTTATCTTGTGGGAGTTAAGTATACAATACTATCAAATTTTTTAAATCGATGATGACCACATCAATCATGCATCAAGTTTGGCACCATCTTGTAGTAGTGTGATGATCTGTTCTCATATCATTATTTGATTATTTTGTTATATAAATCGATAATTGTGCCATCAATGATATGTGGAGTTTAACACCACCTTGTGGGAGTTAATATGCAAGACAATTTAAATATTTCTATCTATGATTGTTTAAATAAATGATTCTCTATTTCACAAAGAACGAAATCTGCCTTCCTTTTTGGGAATTACATATGGGACATCATCACATTATTTTATTATTTCATTATTTAAAAAATATAAGTGTTTAAATTTATGATGATGTCTTCTTTTATGACTGGAATATGGCCAGTATTCCTTGGCAGTTAATTATCTGACATGACCTAATTTTTTTTTTAATTTTCTGAGTAATTATTTAAATAGATCCTTACTTCATGAATGATGACTGTAGTTTGGTGCAACCTAGTGAAAGTAAAAAATTACTGACATGTTTGATATTTAAATGATGATGACATCCTTTATTACAATTAGAGTGTGGTTATGGAAGGAGTGAGGTTATGGGCTTGGAAGTGGCAGCGATGGATACAGCAGAAGCTGATGCTGTACTCTGTGCCAAGATTGTGAGGGAAGCTGGAAGATCGAGTCTAGAAGATACAATGTTACCCCCACTGAGAAAATGTACAAGTACTCCACCAAGCTGAGCATGGGTGTCTGGGTGTTTTCCTCCCCGCTCTTCCTCCACATCCTCACCTTCATTTAGATATACTAGAAGCAGCTGCACAAGAGGTTCCAGCTCCATCATAGAGGCCTCACCAGGGATGATATTAAAGACAAGAATGGGTTCCTTTCTCTCAGCTATGCTGGTGAAGCTCCTGGTGTTGCTATCTTTCCATTGTAGCCACTATTAACTCACTATCTGGGAACTCATCATCATAGCTCCTGCATCACAAGAGCAGAGACTCAGTGTTCATCAGGCAAGAAAGTTTAATAAATTCATTACTGAATTGCTATACTTAAAAATTCCATGACGACAGCATTTTCATCAGGACTGGCAAGGCCTCCCAGGAATTGATGATGCAAAAGAGTCCAACTTAAATATTTGATAGTTTAATTATTAAAATGGTTCATTATGTAAGCACTGATAACTGAAGTTTTGAGCCACCGTGTGAGTGTCAATGGTGACAGACCAAGTAATCGTGTGTTTATTTAATTATTCAACTCTGTCTTTATATACTTAAGGAAGAGTGGGGTCTGGTTCCACCTTGTTGGAGTTAATTGCGGCGTGTCATTTCATAATTTATTTAGATCAATGATGATAAAATTTTGGTATCTCCCCAGGTGTGAATTATGACATATTATTTTGTTTTTAATTCATTTTATTGTTCAAATCAATGATTAAATTGTCAATGATCTCTTGAGATTGGCCCAATTTTATAGAAGTCATATAAAACACTATGCAATTTTTAATATTTTTAATCATTTAACTATTAAAATCTATAATTGTTTAATTAGTTATCACTGAAGTTTGTAGCCTCATTGTGGAAATCATATGTGGCAGACCATATCATCAACTGATGTTATACATATTTGACTATTAAATTATGTCATTAATTAATCAAAGATAACTGTAGTCTGATTCCACCTTATGGGATTAAGGATCGCAAATCATCTAACTATGTAATTAAATTATTTAAAGAGAAAATTACCTTATAGATCATAAGTCAGGTTTGAAGTCACCTGTGGGAGTTGATGAGATGACATCATCTCATTACATGGTTATTTTGGCATTTAAATAGATAATTAACTCAGCCATGATACCCTGAGTTTTGTGTCACCTTGTGGGTGTTAATGTACAAAGCCAACTATTTATTTATTTATTTATTTATTTATTTATTTATTTATTTATTTAAATTAATCATTATTTCACTAAGAGTTCAGCCTGTCTACACTATGTGATATTTATGTATGCAACGTCACCTTATTATCAATTATTTTTTAATTATATGTTAATTATTTAAATTGGCCATGATGTCATCTTTCATGATTGGAGTCTGGCTAGTCCTACCTGGAAATTAATTGTGTGGCTTTATTTAATTACCTAAGTATTGCGATTTAATAAGGATCAGGATAAACAATTAGGCCGAACAGAAGTTTATTAAGGGAGAAATAACTCACAACATAGGCAGATGTACGTGGCGGGTTCCAGCAGATCCTGAGCCTTCCAGTGTCCACCAACCAAAAGGGGTGGCCTGACCCTCTCCCAACCTTTTCTCCCCGCTCCCATACGGCCCTGTCTCCGCCCCAATGGGCATGGCCTAAGCCACAGGTGCAGACAAGGTGAATATCTCGCTACAATTCCCCTTTTAGTCTAAAGAAAAGATTTGGGTTTGATACAAAACTGTATACAAAACAGTGAATAACAAGTGTGCTCTAAGAAAAGGAAAATTGAGAACAAAACGACCTACATATCTAGTCCTAGGATGAAGACATAACGGAGTTTACTATAGAATTATCCTAAGCTAGAAAGCTTAAGCCTAGTACCTAATCTATCTAACTAGGAAGAGAGAATAATAGTTGTGATGTTTTAATCTACAACCTCATCAAGACCTGAGAAGGAAAATAGCAATACTAGGGTAGACAGGAAGTGTGGATGGGCAACATCCAAAAGATGCCTCGAAGACAGAAACAGCAAGCTACCTGGACAGTCACCAAAGGTCTCAGAGTAATGTTGCTACAGC
Organism: Cricetiscus sungorus; assembly: GCA_030556225.1. NCBI lineage: Eukaryota > Metazoa > Chordata > Mammalia > Rodentia > Cricetidae > Cricetiscus > Cricetiscus sungorus. The sequence continues at coordinate 256,744 of JANBXA010000087.1, read as the reverse complement.
CAGTTTTGGCTAAGGCAAAGAGTACCTGACAGGTCACAACAAAAGCAGGGAGGAAGAAGGGCTGTCTTACCCTGACTTGGCAAGGTTCAGCAGTCTTCTATTTGTCTCCTGCAAGCACATAGGACCGCATGTCCAGATCAGTTGTCAAGGTAGGGGCAGTTCCTTGCCCAAGAGGCCATGGCCGAAGTGAGAGTGAACTCCAGAAGGAGCAACGACAGTGTCCAACATACTTTTAGGAAAGTGCATGGTGCTCTCAGGAGCAACAGTGTCTCATGTCAACGGAGTACTAATATTAAAATATTTAAAGGCCGTGTTCTGCAGGTTTATGAAGTGATTGGAGATTAAGTATCTATTTCTGACTAATCTCATAGGCAAAGGAAACATGGGTGAGGATGATCTGTAATACTCAGGAACTTAGCTAAAAACCTGATTAAAACTTCCTTGAGTAAAGCAAGGATACACACCTAAACAATATAATTATGCATATGTAAATTTCTAAAGTAGAGGTAGAGTAGAAATGTCTAGACAAGAGGGCAGGAAGATAAATATCCTAAACTGTATCAATATACAAAATGTCTTGAACGCAAACAAAGTATACATACATAGAATATAGCGAGAATAATATGCATAAAACATAAATGGAAAGATTTCACACAATATGAAAAAATACAATATACAATTCTTCCAGTACATAGATTACCACAGTAAGAATATATAACAGTGTAAGCTGAAATACTAATATCTCATCCTTACTAAACAATTCACAAGAAGGTAGGCCAATCTACCTATATCATTCTGAACCATATCTTTCCCAACCATACCCTATTCCTGTCTAAAAGAGATATCCGAATCTAAATATCACTTTCCATAACCAATCCCAAGTAACTAAAACCAACCCTATGAAGATGAATACTATCCCTAAATTCCAAGATTGAGGAGAGGAGCATTGTTATCTTAAGATTACTTCCTGCTGAAATGGGACGATGCTTGCTCCATGGGATCCTGTAGGAAGAAAATGTTTAGCAACCAAATTTTTCAACAGAATTGGCTGTGACATATGTAGGTATTCATAGTGTGGCCGAAAATGTTTGACTGGAGTTCTATTTGGAACTCTGGCCTGGTTGTAATAAGAAGGTGCACCATTACAGCTAGCTAGTCAGGAGTTGTCTTGAGCAAAGCAGTCCCAAACCGGTTAAAGTGTGAAGTTTGTAGTTCAGATGCATCAGGGTGAGTAGAATGGAAATGTCCATTTGGGGCCCCATCTTCCTTCCGGAGTGTTCAAGGATTGCTGTTGGGAACTGTTATTATTCTTTGTGGAAAACTTAAATATCAATATCAAAGTAAAATTTTCAAGTTTTACGGTATGCATTAGGGGAAAGGCAACAATAAGCATTAACATGTATATGAGAAAATGAGGATTTCCAAGAGAAAAGTGCATATAATCATATGAGTCCTTAGAATTTTGTTTTCTTCTGCCTTACATCAATTGGCTTCTTGATATAAAGCAGAAACTGTGAATTCAATCTTAACAACATGCTTGAATTTAGAGAAGGAAAGCCAAATCCAACTCCAAAGCCAGCATTGATTTATATTAATCGGGACTACAGGAATACCAAATAGTAAAGAGAAATAGATTTCCGTATAGAAACAGTTTATTGGACTTAAATATTTTTACCATAAATAAGATTACTCTTCATTAAATGATTCTTTCTGGAGAGCTGTCTTCTGTAGGTACCTACATGCTCCTTGTCTCTTGGTTGTTTGAAGATAGGTGTTCTCTGTTTTACTGTAAAGACAATAAAGGAACACTTCCCCTAACTTTGAGAGGTCTCCACACATTTTGTGGGACCCAATTTGTTGAATGACATGTCATTCCTCTTCATTAAGATGTTTCTCTTGTTCAACTCGGATCTTGATCAACTTAGACGGTATCCATAGCTTTTCTTCTCCTGTAGATACAAATGTGAAACCCCTACCCCAACGAACACATATCCTGGTTTCCATTCTGAGGTGAATACATCCTTGAAGTACAACGGCTGATTTAGTTCAGAAGTTTTTTCTATTTTCCAGTGCCTTTCAGCAGCTGTTTGTCCTTTTTCATTAGCATTAATAAAATTTAATGTTAATAAAGCATTATGTAATCTGTGTTTGGTTGTCTTTGTTACTCCTGCCTGTCTATGGAGCATTTCCTTTAAGGTACGATTGGATCTCTCAAATACTGCTTGTCCTGTAGGATTGTGTGGTATATTAGTTATGTGCTTTAAGTTATATAAAAAAAAATGTTTCAATTTGTTGGAAACATATGCTGGAGCATTGTCAGTTTTTATTTGTGCAGGTATGCCCATAACGGCCATTACCTCTAATAGGTGTGTAATAACAGACTCAGCCTTTTCAGAGCTCAGAGCAGTAGCCCATTGAAACCATGAAAATGTATCTATAGTATGGTGCACATATTTTAATTTTCTAAATTCTACAAAGTGAAATACATCCATTTGCCATATTTCATTTCTTTTTATACCTTTAGGGTTACTGCCTTGTGGTAAAGGAGTTTGGTTATAAAATGAGCAAGTAGGACATTTCCTTATTTCCTTGGCTTGTTGCCAAGTGATCGAAAAGTCCTTTTTCAAACCTTTGCTGTTCACATGGTGTTTCTTATGAAACTCTGATGCTTCTAGCACACTTCCTATCAATAACCGATCAATTTCATCATTGCCTTGTGCTAGTGGACCTGGCAGACCCGTATGGGATTTAATGTGTGTTATATATATATAGGATGAATTCTCTTTCGGATAGTATCTTGTAACTGTATAAACAATGAAGTTAAGTCTGTACCATCAGGAAAAAATTCTGCAGTCTCAATGTGTAAGATGACTCTTTCTGCATATTGAGAGTCAGTAACTATATTGAGAGGTTCTGTAAAATCCATAAGTACCATGAGAATGCATACAATTCTGCCTTTTGTACAGAATTGTAAGGGCTTTGAACCACTTTACGTATTTTACCTGATTGATATCCTGCCTTACCTGATTTGTTTGCATCAGTGCAGAATGTATGAACTCCAGAGATAGGTGTTTTTCTTACAATGCATGAAGGATACAAATCGTTTTCTTTATGAATTTTATCCTTTCACTTTTGGGATAATTGTTGCTAATCATTCCCAAAAAGTTACTGCATGCTCTCTGCCAATATTCATTATGTTTCCATAAGGAGGAAATTTCCTCATTAGTCAAAGGTACTATGATTTCTGCTGGGTCCCTTCCTGTCGGTTGATTAAGTCTTAATTTGCCTTTTATAATCAGGTCAGAGATCTTTTCTATATTTGTTTTTAGTATTTTTTATTCTGTTTATGTGGTAGAAATAGCCATTCTAATATGATATCTTCCCTCTGCATCAAAATCCCTGAAGGATATTCTGTAGATGGTAATATAACCATAACACAGTCTAATTTTGGATCCACACGGTACACATGTGCTTCTAATGTCCTCTTTTCTACCCATTCTAATTTCTTTTCAGCCTCAGCTGATAGTATTAGTGGACTATTCAAGTCTTTGTCCCCTTTTAGGGTCATTTTTAAGTTTTTCAAATCATGTCCTTCTACTCCAATAATGGTTTGTAGTTGAGAGATCTCTCCTAGTAATTTTTGAAGGTCATTAAGTGTCTGGTAGTGATCTCTCCTAATCTGTACTTTTTGTGGTCTAATTTTCTGTAGACATATTTTATATCCTAAGTGGTTGATAGAATCTCCATTTTGTATTTTTTCAGGAGCAATTTGTAATCACCAACAAGGTACAACTTCGTTTACTTTCTCAAACATTTTTCTAATGTTTGTATTTTAGAATCAGCTAACAATATATCATCCATGTAATGGTAAATTCTGGATTGTGGAAACTGTTCACTAATTATTTCCAGGGGTTTTTGTACAAAATATTGGCACAGAGTGGGGATATTTAGCATTCCCTGTGGCAAAACCTTCCATTGATATCTCTTCACCGGTTGAGAATTATTATATTTAGGTACCGTGAAGGCAAATTTCTCTTTATCTTGTTCCTGTAAAGGTATAGTAAAGAAGCAATCCTTTAAATCAATAACTATAATAGGCCATTCCTTAGGTATCAAAGAAGGCAAGGGCATTCCAGGCTGTAGAGAACCCATTGGCTGAATAACTTTATTGATGGCTCTCAGGTCTGTGAGCATTCTCCATTTACCAGATTTCTTTTTGATAACAAATACAGGAGAATTCCAAAGGCTGGTTGATTCCTCAATATGTCCAGCATTTAGCTGTTCCTGTACCAGGTTTTCTAAAGCTTCTAACTTCTCAGAAGTCATAGGCCATTGCCCTACCCTGACAGGGTCCTCTGTTAACCATTTTAAGGGTAGGGCTTTTGGTTCCTCTGTTTTTTTCAGTACTTGCATTCTGGTTTTATACAGCCTGGATATTTGGTGTCTGTCTTGAATAGTACTTTATAACATTTTTTCCACAATCATGAGGTTGTTTATGGTTCCTATCCAGTACCGGAGGCATGTTAATCTGTGTATTCCATTGCTTTAATAGATCACAACCCCATAACTTTATTGCTATATTGGCAACATATGGTCTCAACCTTCCTCTCTGTCCTTCTGGTCCTACACATTCAACCCATCTCATGCTCTGTTTTACCTGAGACAAGGTTCCAATCCCTAAGAACTGAACATTTACCTCTTGCAGGGGCCATCTTGCAGGCAAGGATTTATTAGTTATGATAGTTACATGAGCCCCCATGTCCAGAAAACCTTCAGTCTTTTAATCATTTTAACTATCAATCTAGGCCTATGACGATTTATAGAAGTTTGCCAAAATATACGCTTTTTGTTTCCTTTTGTTTGTTTGATTCAAAATCCATCATTAGTATGTCATCTAGAGCGGTATGAGTTTTTACAATAGGCACTATATTTTCTAATCATCCTGTGGGAGATTGCCTTGCACTGTGACTGGGAATATCGAGACCACCTTTGACATGGGGGCCTTCGAGAGGGCCCCCCCAGGAGTTTCCCGATGGTAACGGGTTTCCTTGCTGGTCTCTGGTCAATCTATATTCATTGGTCCAATGTCGGCCTTTGCCACACCTTCTACATAACACAGAAGGCTGATGCCTTCTGTTCAATTCATTCTGGGAGTTTTATTTCTAGTAATAATGTGCCTACAATTTCTTTTTAGATGTCCTTTCCTACCACAGTTAAAATATCTGACATTGTGATATCTTTTCAAACCTTTGGAGATGGCTTCTCCTAGCCAAGCTGCTATGTCCCCATAGTTAGGATCTCTGTTATCTTGATGTCTTCTCAGATCTTTAGACATGGCCTCTCCTACCCAAACTTCAGTGTCACCACAGTTAAGACCTTTGTTATCTTGATGTCTTCTCATACCATTAGATATGGCCTCTCCTACCCAAGTTTCAGTGTTATTATCATTATATTCAATGTTGGCTGTATATAGAACCCAGTCATCTAAAAGTGCTGATCGAGTTTCTAAAGGCCAAAGCATTTGTTTGCATCGAGGGTTCACATTCTCATAAGCTAATGTTTTTATAAGTATTTGCCTAGTTTCTATGTCTGCTACCTCTAATTGCACTGCTCTAGACAATCTTTCTAGAAATGCAGTAAAATGTCCTCTTTGTCCTTGCCTTATCTTGGTATAGGATTCTATCGTTTCCCCTAATTCTGGTTTCTGGGTCAGCATAAATACCCTCACCAAGAATTTTATCTTGGGGAGCTTTATATCCTTTCTTTAAGCCCTGAAGTTCAAGAGCTTTTGCTTCCTCTCTCCATAAAGCCCTCCATTCTAATTGAGAGGAGTTTACAAGGACAGCGGATATCAGTTGATCCCAATCTTTAGGGGTTACCTTGTTATTCCTTGCCCATGATTCTATTAATTGCTTCACATATAGTGAGTGCATACCATAAGAGACTACTGCTTCCTTTATACCTTTTAAATCTTTCATACTTATTGGTTCCCACTGATAGGCAACACCACCTTTTGGGTGTGTTTTCATTTCTGGTTTTTCACTGACAGATAGAGGGAAAACTCCCCTGACCCCAAATGGTGTAGAAAATTTTAACACTCTTTCATGCACTGTTCCCTGTAGTTCTCCTTCTGACGTGTCAGTTTGATGGTCTTCTAAGGCCTGAAATCTATTCACCATTGTTTCTTTGAGTGTCTGAACTTCTTGAACCACATAAGTTGCTAGAGATTTCATTGCATTAGTCAGTTTCTTACTTTCTCCAACTATGAATGATTCCGTGCTTTTATATTCTCATTCTTAGATATAATCTGAATGGCATGTAAAATGCCTTCCAGAAACAATGTTCTATCTGTCCCAGCTTGTCATTATCCTCAGACATGGAACAGTTGTTATCTGCTAATTTTTCCATCTGATGTTCCAGTTTTTTAACCTTATTAGTAAATTTGTCCAACCAGGAACGAGCCGTTTCTGCGAGCATGTTAATGCATTGCATTGTTTCTGTTTTAGTTGTTGAGGTATCAGCTATGAAAAAAATTCTAGTTTCTAGTCGGTCATTTTTATGTTCCATGTTTTGCATTCTATCTGTCAACTCTCTATTGACATTTTCAATATTCTGAACCTTTTCCTCTAAACATTTTATATTTTGCATTCTAACTTTAAGCTCTGCATTGTCATGTTCAGTATTCTGAACCTTTATTTTCTAATAATTCTATGTTTTGCTTTCTAATTTTCAGCTTCCCATTGTCATTTTCAATATTCTGAAACTTTTTTCCTAAGGATTCTATGTTTTGTGTTCTAATTTTCAGCTTCCCATTGTCATTTTCAATATTCTGAACCTTTTTTTCTAAGTATTCTATGTTTTGCATTCTAATTTTCAGCTCTCCATTATCATTTTCATTATTCTACGTTCTGTTTCTCAGCTCTCTATTGCCATCTTCAATATTCTGAACCTTTTCTTCTAAACATTTTATGTTTTGCATTCCAATTTTAAGCTCTCCATTGTCATTTTCAATATTCTGCATTCCGTTTCTCAGCTCTCTGTTGTCATTTTCAACATTTTGAATCCTTGTTACTAACTCTCTTATGGTTTTTACAAGTTTTTTTTTAATTTGCCCTAGTCTCAAACCATTTCTTTAAAAATATAACAATGATGAAACCCATTGCTCTTACAAGAAAAATGTATATATTAGTTAAGTCATGATTTTCTTCTGTTAAAATTCCTTCTATAAAGGATGTAAAGGAATTCCTAAAGTCCTGCATTGTAAGATTATCCGCCATAGCTATGGGACAATTGATCTTACATATTATATCAAATCAAATTGCAAAGAATGTTGCAATTACCTTAGGTGTAATTCTGCTGTCCTGGAACTTTGGTTCTTTTACTTGTAGATTTCAACACCTCCAGCCGTAACCACCAAATAGCATTTGGCAGCAGATGATTGTTCTGATTTGGTCTCTGCAGAATAGTTCCTAACAAACTACTGCAAGCGAGAATTTGTTAAATGAATAAGTAAAAGGACCCTGTGTAATTGGTTGGACCACAGGGCTACGGCCACAGGAATCACATAAGCAAGTCGGGCGCCAGGGGAGGCGCCAGGTGGCGCGAATGCAATGTGGGGAAATGATCAAAATATGAGAATCAGTGAGGGGGGTTGTATGGCAGAGGCAACTGTCCCACAAAATGTGGTGTGTCCACCTAGTTAGGCAAGGAACCCTGCCCGTTCAGGAATGATGGGAAAAGGGAGGAGCTTGGCTTCTGCTGCCTTTCCCACCTCTACCACCTGGGCAAATGCCAGGTCCGGTGAAAATCCAAATCCTGCTTCTGACACCAGATATTGTGATTTAATAAGAATCAGGATAAACAATTAGGCCAAATACATGTTTATTAAGGGAGAAATAACTCACAACATAGGCAGATGAACGCAGCGGGTTCCACCGGATCCTAAGCCTTCCAGCATCCACCAACAAAAGGAGTGTCTCGACCCTTTCCCAGCCTTTTCCCCCAGCTCAAGTTTGGCCCTGTTCCAACCCAATGGGCGTGGTCTAAGCCACAGGTGCAGACAAGGTGAATATCTTGCTACAGGACCCTCTCTCATTTCCAATATCTTTGTAACTCTCTTACTCCCCCTCCCTCGATATCTCACTCCCTTTCCATCTCTCTTTCTCTCACTTCTCTCTCCCTTGTTGCAGATCACATCATTATGGCAGGGACTGCATCCTCCTGAGCTGTAATCCTTCATAGTTCTGAATTATTATCTGTGTAAGTTGTACCCCAGTAATATTCTCATTTATCATTTGTCTTGGGTCCAGTAAACTTATTAATACTGCATTTCCATGAATCAATTTTATTTTTTAAGACTAAAGTCACATATAATGTCTAACATGTTCACAAAATTGTTTACATGATGTGGGGTTTATTTTCCATGATTTCCTCCCTATTACCTGATATCAAGATAATAAAAATGATTTAAAATATATACAGGTTTATAGATACAGATGAACAAAATTATAAAAAGTTCATTGTCATGACCTATGTCAGTTTTCTGAGAACATACTGTAGGAATTCTGAAGGGTGTAACCTTCTTTTGAAAAACCATGAACAGTCACAAACTCACACACTGACATCACATAATTAAATCAAATCTCTAAACAGACTTCCATATGTGAATATTTTCTCTTATGAGCACTCATTCTGTAACCCATGTGTTGAGGATCTTAAACTCCTCAGAATTTTCCTCAAAGTTTTTGATCAGCAGGACCTTAGGGCCTCGGGGTGTCCTAATTAATTTTGTCTGGGCAAATCATCCTATCACTGATGGGAAGGGTAGTATGAATTCTTGGTATTCTAGGGCCTTGTGAGGGAAGTGGCCAGTGGTTAGCAAATTCCAGGTAACTGATAGTGGTCTGGGTTAGCTTTTCAGGTTGACTGTCCTTTATTTTAAGTGGGGAGTTTCCTTAACTTTGTTTTTTGGTCTTTCACTACTACTCAAAAGACCAAAGGAAACTCAAACAGGGAAAGTGTGATCTTAACACATATCTCAGGTGCCCATGATTCTGTGTGAAGAAAGTAAACACAGACTTCACAGCTTTCACAATTGTAACTCAAAGTGACCATTTAAACTATTGTTTTAGACCCTCCAGGTACTGTCAATGCTTTCAAACCCCATTTGTCTAGAGCTCTCTCTGCAATTAGAGGTGATCACTTCCCAAGTCTCTGCAACCCTTTATGCCTACTATGGTTTCATATAAACACAATCTCACTGATGCCCAATCCAAAAGTACATGGAAGAATGTACATACTGACACATGGATTATGACACAATATGTAGATATTTTTCACTATCTACCTGTCCAACACAATGCACACCTGAGAAATCTCTCCACACAAGAGACTCCTGTTACTCTCTAGAACTAAACTTCACTGAATTAGATCACTGTGACTAGTGGTAACAGAAAGTTAAAAGCATTCTAATAATGTATTACTTAGAGACGACTCACATCACCATTTTCTACCAGATTCTAAACTATCTGTAACATTTATAAGACAAACCTCAGAGTCGAATGCAATATTCTGAATTTGTAGAAATCAGACAGTCAGTTTTCCAAACTGTCTTCTCACTGCAATCCAAAGCAATGTCCATTTGTTCACACTGGACAGTGATATTAAAAGCATCACATTCTCCCAGGCCAGTGCTGCTGTCTCCTCCTACACAAGAAATGGAGACACAGGTAGGCTCAGAGGAAAGGGGCCACTGTCCAGTTAAGTTCTTGAATCCAAAGATGAACAGTCTTTCTCATGGTCCATCCATGACAGCACAACAGACGTGCTCTGAGCACCCTACACTCAGCATGTTGTAGTTTGTGTTCTTCCTTACAACTCACTACAACAGAAAGAAAATAGAATCCTAAAAGCACCTGACACTAGCACTCTTGATTGCTAACCCTCCCCAGAATCCCTCATTAGCTAGGGACAACCAACTGGGCCTCAGAATATTAGCTGCTCAAGTACTAGTAGAACAGAAACCAAATGGCTCAGACAGGACAGTCCTTGCAGCTTTACCCTTCAAGCCCAGGAAAAAGGGCCCTAGCCTCAAAAGTTGGTATTTTAGTAGACATTTCTTTCATCTTCCTGGAGCACATCCTACTCCTCATGCAAAGCACAGGGTCATTTGTGTGCATACTCCATTCATTACACTTTTCCCAGTTTATCTAATCCATTGTCTCATGGTGTAAAGCCTTCATCCAAACACAAGTCGCATTCACACAGTCGCTGCTGCTAAAGAAAAACAGGCCATGAATCAGACAATAAAAATTCTCAGTTCCTTCTCCTTCCCTCTTTCACCCATCCATGTCCCCCAAACACCATCAATTCCCATTATTCCCCACCAGTCCACAGGTTGGGTGACGCCTTCCAGGTGATGTCAACAAAATTTGGCAAGTCATTTAGAGTAGAGACTGTCTCTATGATAAGGGAGTATATCTCCATGAGGAATGTGCTCCCAAATTCCTTTTGTGCACCAAGGATATATCCTGGTTCCACTGTCAGAGGTCCCTTAGACTACCCAGGCCTTCTAACTGAGACCCAAGTTCAGGGGGTTTGGGACTGTCCAATGCTGGATTCCCAGCCATCAGTCTGTGGACCAATTAGCTCTTCCTTGTTCATGTCAGCTGTCTCTGTGGGTTTCTGTTCCTTGGTCTTATCCTAGCTCTCTGAATCTGAATTGCAGTTCAGCCCAGTGTTTAGCTATAAGAGTCTTCTGTTTCCATCAGCTACTAGATGAGTGCTCTATGATGGCAACTAAGTTACTCATCAATCTCATTATCAGGGAAGGACATTTATGACAGCCTTTCCACTGTTGCTCAAACTGTTAGTGGGGGTCAGGCTTTTAGGTCTCTGGCGTTTCTCTAGGTTCAGTTTTCTCTTCAAATCTATAATGGCTTGCTCTTTTATGGGATATATCTCTCTCTCACTCTCTTTCTCTTGTCTATTCTTCTCCTGCCTCTATCTTCCTAGTCCCACATGCTTTCCTTCCCTCCCTTTATCTTTCCCCTAGCTCCTTCTACACTTACTTCCCTACTCTGCCCCTTCTCTTTCTCCTAGATCCTTCTATACTTCCTATCCCCCTCCCAATATGCTTAGGAGATCTTGTTCCTTTACCCTTCTGTGAGGGACCTTGTATGAATCTCTTAGATTCCTCCTTATATCTTAGCTTCCCTAGTGGTTTGAATTATAGGCTGGTAATCCTATGCTCTGTGTCTAAAATCCACATACAAGTGAGTACATATGAATGAGGTACCTCATTCAGGAAGGTTTCTTCAATTTCCATCCATTTGCCTGAGAATTTCGATATGATGTACTTATAATCACATAATTTAATTTGTAATGTTGGAATGGTGTTTATGACCATATGCTCCAGAGAATAGGATTTATATTAGATGTTTCAAAACTGCCTCATACCTTTACTGTAGGGGGTGATCATGCTAAACCAGAAGAGTAAAAGTCTGGTTAGGCAGGGGAACAGCATTTTATTGAGATCTTTTATTTTGTTTGAAACACTGTAATTATAAAAAATTGATTTCATAATAAGGTCAGTCCTTTACCCATATTTTTATTTCCCTGGTTTGCGGACAGCAAGACCTGGCCAATCAGAAACTTTATGGAACATCTAAAATTGATTACATAATTCCACATTGATAATCTCAACTTCTGTTGAAGGAAGAAATTTCTCCCCCTTCACGTTGCCTCACCCTTTCTGCACAGTTGCTCCACCATCTTCAATTGGTCAATGACCTCAATTCTTGAACATGTCCTTCTTCATTTGCAAGTCCCCAAGAAAATCCAGAGTGGCTGGAGGTCACTCATTTACTAGTCAGTTTTTCTTTCTTACCGATCAGTCAAACCCCAGCCAGGAAGGAGCTTCAGGACTGTATTCTATGCACTGGCCTGTAGAAACAGGGTCAGGTGTTCAAAGAAACTCTCAATTACACTACATGAAGCAAATCTAAGCAATAGAAGACACATAAATCAATAATAAAAACATTACTTGAGAGACAAAGATTGAAACTATTAATGCCCTAGAAACATTGGTGAACAGAAACAAAGAGGAGAAACACCCTTAAAGAAAATACTTGAAACTGATACCATTAAGTGAGTTTTAAAATGATAAATATAATGTGCTTTAATATTTTAGAAAAACTTAGCTATATTGACATTGCAACAGTGTATTTTCTTCCCTTGTAGTGGGAATGACATTAATCAGAGAGAGATTAGGCAGACCATGGTAGGCACACATTTTAGTCCCAGTACTTGGGAGGCAAAGTAGGTGGATGCTTATGAGTTCAAGGCTTGCTCGATCTACAGAATTCTACAACAGGCTCCCAAATGTCAGATAAACCCTGTCTCAAAAAAAGCAAATAGACTGACTGATGGTGTTCATATACAGGAGTTGGCTGAGATCTGTTACCTGACACATAGAGTTACAGTCAACGTCTTGTTTCTCAAACATTTGAGCTGAAAAAATTGTGTCAAGCAGGATTAAACATATCTGCATAGGACAGTGGCTTAATTCCAAAGTCCTTCATTGGCTCATAATAACCTTCCCAAATTGAATACCTACTCTGCTTTGTGTTCATTCACATGACATTGATTAAATCATTCTGGGAGATTACAAAATGACTCCCCCAACCACAATCAGGACCTTTATTCATGATGGTGACCCCTGCAACTTAGTGCCTACCTTGTTTCCCCTACAGTGTACTGTATAAACTATGCCTCCTATTCTGGTCTGAAAGTAGAAGTAATGTTCCACAAGCAAATCCTTTTCATGTGACTGCATTGAATAGTTAACTACATAACTAAAATTAATAATTTTAAATATCAGATGTTGTACAGTCATTTTATTGAAGAATTTTGAAGGTGTAATATAAAAAATAGCAAGGTCATTGCCCTTGAGATCAACAGACTGGGGTCAAAAATCATCAGAGTCAACACAGAGTTTGTCTCAGAAGCATTTTTTAATATAAAATGGAAATGCAGCTATGGTAGAATGAATTTGTCATTCCAGGGAGAAATCACTTCACACATTTAGGAGATTAATAAAGAAAAATGTATGTTCCAAAACATGCCAAAAGCCACCTTGCAACCCTGTGATGCACACAGGAAAGCAATATTTTTTTTCTTTTTTTTTTCTGGTTTTTTCATGCTGTCTTTTTTTGTTTGTTTGTTTGGTTGGTTTGGTTTTTCAAAACATAGTTTCTCTGTAGGTTTGGAACTTTCTTTGAAAATCAACCTGGCCTAGAACTCACAGTGATCTGTCTGCCTCTACCTCCAAAGTGCTCGGATTTAAGCTGTGCACCACCACAGACCAGTATGGATTCTGATATCACAGATATCTCACTCTCCTCAGGGAACATATATACAGGGAGGCTCAGAGCACAAGGGCCACTGCTCTGGTCAGCACAAGCCTTGTTGTCCCTGACAATCTCAGCAGCAATGACACCTATGTAGAGCTGTTCTTCCTGCTTTGAAGCCTAGACACTCACCATGCTGTGTGGCGGAGGTTTACATTGGTGATCCTACAAGAGAGCCTGCAATTTGTTTTCATGATAACATCTGCACTTTATCCAGATTACTGATTACCCTTGTCTGTAAACACCAAGAAATGGCCAGTCAGGCCTTTTGTAAATCATCTAAAATTGATTACAGTCTCCACAAGGCTAATTTCCACAAACGGAAAGCAGGAAATTGCTCATGTTACTTCTGTCTCTCACCTCTTTCTGCACTGTGTATACACCAAAATAAAAGTTCTTAAATGAACTCAATTTTTTCATATCCCTCTCTTTATTTGCAATCCTCAATACCAGCCAGAGAGTTTGGTAAACATTCAATAAATGATCTGCCTTTCCTTCTCAATAAACACCCAAAGCCTCATCCTGAAGGATTTTCAGTAGTTTCTTCCCAGCACTGGGTAGCATAGGCAAGATTAAATGTGATCCATGGAATTTTCGATTACATAACCCTGTGTGTCATACTTCAACTCAATAAACCTTCCAAAATTGTGATCACACAAATCTAGTCTGCCTTCATTCACATGACATGAATTAACACACATTGAGTATTTAAACAGCAAAATCACTGAATATGCATTAGTTAAGATATTTTATTTTATTGCTGTGTACAAACACAAATATACTTCACAAGTCTTTTTGCTTTATGTTTTTGTTTTTTGAGAAAGAGTTTCTCTGTGGTATTGGAGGGTCTCCTGGAAATAGCTCTTATATACCAGGCTGTTCTTGAGCTCACAGAGATCCGCCTGGTCTGCCTCCTGAGTAATACTCTGCCTGTTAGGGAATCTAACCCTGGTCTCCCCAGTGACAGGCAGGAATGAGATATTCATCACTACTTTTTTAGGTTCTAAACTTTCTTTTTTGTATGTTATCCTTGCTATTCACTGTTTTCTATATAGGCTTTATATTAAGCATATATCTTTTCTTTCGACTAAAAGGGGAATTGTAGTGAGATATTCACTTTGTTCACACCTGTGGCATAGACCACACCCACTGAGGGTGGAGGCAGCACCAGACTTTATCTAGGGAAACTAAGTCTAAACTTGACAATACAACGTTCTAGCTTTATAAAAGTTGTTAACCTGTTATAAAATGTTAAGAAACACAAGTTACTAGCCAATTTTCAAATTAACTGTTGGTTACAATCAAACTAAGTATTAATGATTATTAACAGGGATAAAACTCACTCTGTCACATGTATATGTTGTAAAAGATTAAGCTTAAATCAAATAACTTAAACAAAGTTGTCTATTCAGATCTACTAAAGCAGACTCCTTACACTAAAGACATATGTAGAATAAGGCATTTAAAATGTTAACTAAAAAGCTGTAATAATATCAGACAAAGAATCAAAGATCCTACCAATGACTGTAGGCCTCTAAAGAAGATTATGGGGCAACATGAATTGTGATGACACTGACCAGGTAAAACCCAGCTTAGACTGTGTAGTGGCAGCAGGATATTGGAAAATTGTTTGCAACACCTTTGCCTACACAAAATAAGGTCAATCTTTTCAATATGCCTCTTCCACAGAGGAAAAAGAAAATAAAAAACAAAAACCTCTCACATTGTGTACTTGGTGAAGAACTGCTGCCCTCAATGCTATAGGCAATTGGGCATACCTAGTAGTATATGGATTGGTCCCTGTCATTGTTTTTAATAGATTAAAAGGTTACATAAAATATATCTTTGTAAGATCTCTGATAGTATTGATGGCTGGGCTAACCATAACTGTGTCAGTGTGGCAATATTAGTCAGCCTTAACATGGCTCCTAAATAAGGATCTAAAAATAAAGACATCTAAGACTTTTTTAAACATTTATGTATTTATTATGCAGACAGTGTTCTGCCTGCATGTATGTCTGCAGGCCCAAAGATGGAGCCAGATCTCATTATAGATGGTTGTGAGCCACAATGTAGTTGCTGGAAATTGAACTCAGGATTTCTAGAAGAGCATCCAGTACTCTTAACCTCTGAGCTTTCTCTCTAGCCCAAGACATATAAATCTTAAATATATAAAAAATAATATACAATATAAACATTCAGAGCTTAATTTTAATAAAGTTCTGATAAGCTAATAGAGCGTGACTCTCAGCTGTTTAGTCACAATCTCCAGGTTTTATGATTTATTTTGATTGTCATCTAATTGTAAATGTGAAGGATGTTTCATCAGGCCTAAGGCACCACTGACCAATCGATACGTGGATCTCTCTGGACAGAAGAAAAATGTGCAAGCTTTTAACCAAAATCTGTATTTTTTGCTAGGACTCAAAGCATAAGTACATTCCTGCTGTTTTACAGATATCCAATATCTACTTATACTACAATAAACATAGAGAACTGCGAAGTGCCACACCTTAAAGATGTTGCTGGCTTCCACCTTCCACCTCTCCAAGGGTGAGCACTCTCTGGCATAAACAAGCCCTTATTTGGTTAAATCTGTTCAGCCTGTCTGCTTCCACATTAGAGTAGCCTATCTGCAGGGTCCACAAAGCTCACTAGGGTTGGTTAGCGCAAGGGGATTTAAGCCTGTGCAGGGGTCCTTGGGGCTCCCGCAGGTGAGAGGAAGTATGTTCAAGGATCCTGATTAAAACTGCATGAAGAAGATCTTCCCAGAGTCGTGTCTTCCTTACTGGCAGGGGTAGGTGTGTACAAATGCTGGCCCACATGGGGAATTTTCAGATCAGAATTTCTTTGCAATCAGGGCAACACTGGTAAGTTCCCAAGGTAAGTTGGGACCAAATTAAGGCCCTCAGTAAAGAGGTCGATAAGGTCTCTGGTAAAGAGCAATAAAGTCCCAGGTAAGTTGGGACTAAGTTAAAGACCGCAGAAATAAGTGGCAATAATGTCTCAGGAGACGTTGTAATGAACCAAAAGTAAAATTTTCAAAATGGAAACTTCTCAGTCTCACCCAATTTTTCTGGCTCTTCAGGAGCTACTTTTGTCAAAGAAACTTAAAATAAAGAAAAGCACACTAGAAAGATTCCTGAGCGAATATGATGCCATTGCACCTTGGTTCACAGTTTCAGGAGACCTCACGCTAGCGTGGTGGGACAAGTTACTCAGGGATCTTGATTTTGCTTGGGAACAAGCGATGCTAAATTCCGGAGTCCGACCTGTTTGGAAGTTAGTGCATAGCTGTATTGAAGACCAGAGGTACTGTAAAGGGGTGATGGAAAAAGGAAAAGCTGCCCTACAAATGTTACCAGAAGAAAGATCAGAAGTGGTTGAGAGAACAGGAGAGTCAGGTACTGATGAAACAGATTCTGAGGAAGAATTGCAATCCCTTCTAGAAAAGGTTCAGAAACAATCCCTTAAGTGGCAGAGGGGGAATGGAGAGGAGAAACCGCGATGTGGGTAGGGGAGGAACTGTCCTGGAACAATGCCTTCAGCACCTTCTCCTGATCAGAGAGAGGAAGGGCGGGGCCGAGGTACAGGGTGTTCCTTTTGCCCTGAGGTCTGGAAAGCTGTACGAACTGAGTTAAGTCTGGCATATCCAGTTTTCCAGTCAATAGATATTTGGAGCCTTTAGACATTAAGGTCATTAAGGCTTTGGCTGTGTCTGTGAGAACATATGGAATTTCAGCTCCTTTTTCTGTAGCTCAAGTTGAAGCCCTAAATAGGCATAGCATGACTCCTAGTGATTGGAGTGCACTGGCTCAAGCATGTCTAAGTCCCGGGTAGTAACTGGATTGGAAAGCCTTTTTAATTGGCATGGACAGGCAGCAGCCAATCTGGCAGCCGGAAGCGCAGCATGGGACAGGGACATGTTGCTTGGACAGGGATGCTTTGACAACCAACAAATAGGATATCCAATACAAGTTTTTGAACAAGTAAATCGGATTGCCATAAAAGCATGGAAGTCATTTCCCAATAACGGAGAGATGAGTGGTAACCTCACTAAGGTACTGCAAGGCCACATGGAACCATTTTCCGATTTTTGGCCTGTTTGGTGGAGGCTGCAGGGAGAGTTTTTGGTGACCCCGATACTGCCATGCCACTGATTAAACAACTTTTCTATGAACAATGCACAAAAGAATGTAGGGCCACTATTACCCCGTATAAAATAAAGGACTTGAAGCATGGATGAAGGTCTGTAGGGAGATAGGAGGGCCATTGACCAACGCTGGCCTTGCAGCAACCATGGTTCAACTGACCCAGAGCAAAAAAGGAAGTCTGGTGCTTGTTTTAAATGTGGTAAATTAGGGCATCTTAGAAGACAATGCCCTGAAAGGGGAAATACAGGGGATAAAGAAAACAGCCAACACCCTAAGCAGCTTGGGCTGTGCTCCAGATGTAAAAAGGGGAACCACTGGGCAAATGAGTGTCACTCAGTGAAGAACATTAATGGCCAGCCTCTTACTCAAGGATAAGACGGTACCCATCCAATAAATGGGCTGCGGGGCCCATAACCCCAGGGCTCACAAATATATGGGGCAGTAGAGAGTCAGAACAAAGAATGGAGCCAAGATAAATGGCCATCCCTTCTGCATCCGAGGGACCGCGGAGAGCCACTGCGGGTTCCACAAGATTGGACCTCCGTTCCACCACCCGACTCGTATTAATACCTCAAATGGGGGTCCAGTTAGTAGAGACCGATTTCAAAGGACCCCATAAACCTGGCACTGTTGGTCTTCTCCTAGGCAGGTCATCTTCAGCTTTAAGAGGACTCAGAGTTCATCCACGAGTCATCAATGTAGATTACACTGGGGTAGTGAAGATCATGGTGGAATCCCCTAGAGGAATTTCTGCTATCTCCCCAGGAGATCAAATCGCTCAGTTTCTTTTATTACCTAGTCTTCATGAATGCTTTACAGCCTGAACCAGAGAGAGAGTGGTGGCTTTGGATCCACTGGAACAGATTTAACCTTTTTGTCTTTGGACTTGGACAAGTGGCCAGTGTTGGAGCTGACCATAGATGGAAAAATGATTTTGGGTTTTTAGATTCAGGAGCAGACAGAAGCATTATAGCCAGAAAAGATTGGCCTACTGGCTGGCCCATACAGCCTTCTTCTCAAACTCTGCAAGGACTTGGTTATGCAAAGGTTCTAGACATGAGTGCAAGGCAGCTACAATGACTAGGCCAGGAAGTACATTCTGGATTTGTGCAGCAATATGTGCTCGAGTTGCCAATTTCCCTTTTTGGAAGAGATCTGTTAAAAGATATGGGTTTTAAATTAACTAATGAGTACTCTGCTACTTCAATAGGAATGACGCAAGCCATGGGTTATTTACCTGGCCGGGGAATAGGGAAGCACCTACAAGGCCACCCTAGTTCTGTACTAGTGCAGCAGAGACAGGGGACACAGGGTCTGGGTTTTTCATAGGGGCAACTGAGGAAGGTATTCCTATTACCTGGAAGACAGAGGAACTGGTGTGAATTCTTCAGTGGCCACTCTCCTCCGAAAAGTTAAGTGCAGCGAAGTCCTTTGAGCTGAGAAACTATCATTAAATCATATTAAACCATCTGTTTCACCATGGAATACACCCATTATCATTATTAAAAAGAAATCAGGAAAATGGAGGCTATTACATGATCTACATGCCATTAATTAACAGATGCAAATCATGGGCCCAGTTCGGCGAGGGCTTCCACTTCTTTCATCTCTGCCTGTTTGTTGGAACCTTATAGTGATAGATATAAAAGATTGTTTTTTCTCCATTCCTTTGTGTGCCAAGGACAGTGAAAGATTTGCCTTCACTCTCCCATCCGGTAATCATGAAGAACCTGATCAGAGATTTGAATGGGGAATCTTACCACAAGGCATGGCTAACAGTCCTACTATGTGACAACTTTATGTTGGAGAGGCCATTGCCCCATTAAGAAGGAAATTTCCTGCCCTAAGATGCATCCATTATATGGATGATATATTGATTACGGCCAAGGATGAACAAGTTTTAGATCAGGCTTATGAAGATTTGGTTAAATTATTGGAAAAGAAAACGTTGTTTATAGCCCCTGAAAAGTTTCAAAAAGATAAGATTGTTAATTATTTAGGAGCCAAAGTGTATAAAAGACAAATTGTTCCTCAAAAGATTGAGTTAAGAAAAGATAACTTGAAAACATTAAATAATTTTCAGAAGTTATTAGGAGATATTAATTGGGTTAGGGGTTATTTAAAATTACCAAATTATGAATTAAAGCCATTATATAATATATTAGTAGGGGATCCGGCTCTTGATTCTCCTAGGCAATTGACTGCTGAAGCGAGAAAAGCCTTATGTAAAGTTGAAGAAAGATTACAGAATGCATTTCTATATAGATGGAAGGAAGGTCAAGCCATCACTTTGTGCATTCTCCCTACCTATAATCAGTCTACAGGGTTATTATGGCAGTATGGACCCTTGCTTTGGGTTCATCCCAAAATTTCCCCAGCAAAAGCAATAGAACATTATCCCACAGCAGTTGCTAGTTTGGCTCTTAGTGGAATTCAACAAAGTATTCAATTTTTTGGAATGCCCCCGGCGCTACTTGTGGTGCCTTACTCCAGTCACCAGAATAAGATCTTGAGCAGGACTATTGATAGTTGGGCCATATTGCAATGTAGGTTTGATGGAATGATAGATAATCATTATCCAAAGCATCCCATGATATCATTCTTTAAGGAACATCCAGTGATTTTTCCAAAGGTAACTTCCTCGGTTCCACTTAGTGGGGTGCCAAATGTTTTTACTGATGGTTCAAAAAACTGGTTGTGGGGCTAATATGATTGCAAACAAGCCTCCTGTTCTGTGTCAATTTCAGCCTGGATCCCCCCAAAATGTAGAATCGAAAATTGTAGTTGAAGTATTCAAAAATTGTTCATTTGCATTTAATTTGATTTCAGATTCAGCTTATGTGATAAATGCAGTAAAAATTTCAGAATTAGCAGGACCTATCAAAGTTAGTTGTGCTGTTTGTTCACTCTTACAAGAGTTACAAACATTAATTTAGTTGAGAAAGGAATGCTTCTATATCCAAAATATTAGAGCTCACACGGGTTTGCCTGGGCCCTTAAGTGAAGGAAATGACATTGTTAATCAGTGAACAAGGGTGGAATGTATTTTTTACAGCTCATCCTAGGACCAGGCTAGGCAATTCCACCAGCAATTTCATGTGAATGCAAGGACTCTTCAAAAGAAATTCCATTTGTCCAGAATAGACACTCGACAGGTGGTTTTAAACTGCCAACATCCATTTGGTGTGGGAATAAACTATAGAGGGTTAATGCCTCTAAAGATATGGTAGATGGATGTTACATACACACATTTCAGAATTTGGAACATTGAGATTGAGATATGTACATGTATCTGTGGATATTTTCTCAGGTGTGGTACATGTTATACCTTTAAGAGAAGAAAAAGCCTGCAATGTCATTGGACACTGTTTGGAAGCCTGGGCTGCTTGGGGAAAACCCCAACAGCTAAAAACTGATAATGGACCAGCCTATATGGCTCAAAGATTTACTTCCTTTTGAAAACAAATGGAAGTTCAGCTTGTCCATGGATTGTCCTACAATCCTTAAGGACAAGGGATTGTAGAGCGTGCTCATCGCACACTGAAAGAAAGTTTAATAAAACAAAAAGTGGAAGTAGGCCAAGGCTGAACTCCCAAGGAAAGAATATCTTTAACCCTTTTTACCCTTACTTTTTTAATTTTGGATGTTGATGGTCTTTCCGCCGCTGATCCCCATCACCGGCAAGGAGGGAACTTGAAAGGCTATGTGAAATGGAAACTTGTGATCACCAGGTTATGGCATGGTCCTGATCCGGCGTTGACATGGGTGAGAGGGTCTGTTTGTGTTTTTCCTTAGGAACGCCAGGAATCGTTATGGGTCCTGGAGAGGCTCATAACTAAGTGCAACAAACATGAAAAGCCTGTTGTTGCTGCTGATCCTCAGCCTGATTTTGGACACCAGTGCAGATGGAGCCCCAGTGGGTGATCCTGTCTGTGTTCCCAAAGCCCATGCTGATTAGGCACTCAGCTCAAGTTTTTCCTAGGTTTTTCAGTATCCTACCAGAATTATTCTTTAGCAGCCAATATGTCTAAACAGCTCTATCAGTATCTTTTAGGATATTGGTCTGCTGACTTTGATGACTTGATGGTACAGCTGCGAATGACCATCATTGCAGTGAATTCACCATGTATGGATGCGGGACTGGCTGCCGGATTGTCATCGTGGTTCCCATTGCCATGGATCATCTGAAAGAGTGGGCGGGAATGGGAGCCATGGCTGTCCTCTTGTTGCTTATCTCCTTTGTGGGCATGTGGTGCCTTTGCAAGATGAGGTTTGCTCAGAAGCGGTATGCAGCTATGGTTGTTCAGGCATTTACAGACATTGAGGCAGGACACTCTCCCCAAGCATGGCTCACAGTCATGAACAAGTATTGATCCTTCACACTCAGGTTTTATGGCTTGGTTCTGCACACCGACTTAGCTCTGGAAGTGAGCAACTCTGAGAAGGGCAAGTTTGGTTGCATGTGGGTTGGTGTCCAAGGCCCCATCTCCAGGAAAAATACCTGATGGGTGTGGCACTGACTTGGCTGACTACCAGGATTCAGGGTCATTACATTGTCCACTGCTTTACTGGAGACCAGACCACTACCCTTGCCTATTGCGTTATTAAAACAAAAAGGGGGAACTGTAGAGAGCTGCGAAGTGCTGCACCTTAAAGATGGCGCTGGCTTCCACCTTCGACCTCCCCAATGGTGAGTACTCTCTGGCATAAACAAGCCCTTACTTGGTTAAGTCTGTTCAGACTGTTTGCTTCAGTGTTAGAGTAGCCTATCTGCAGGGTCCACGTAGCTCACTGGGGTTGGTTAATGTAAGGGTATTTAAGCCTGTTCAGGGGTCCCCCGGCTCTCTTGCGGGTCAGAAGAACATGTTTCAAGGATCCTGATTAAAATTGCATGAAGAAGATCTTCCCAGAGTCGCATCTTCCTTGCTGGCAGGGGTAGGTGCGTACAGAAGTCTATGTGTCTTCTGGCAGTGGAAGCAGAATGTATCCCTGGTGCACAAAACAGTTTTGGGAGCACATTCCTGATGGACGGATACTCCCTTAACATAGTGGCAGGAGAGAGGACTTAGTTTCTACTCCAAAGGATAGTGAGAGAGAGGGAACTGTGATCCATATGTCAAATAAGAAAAATAAAACTGGAAACTGGTCAGTGAATGATACAAAACTCATAATTATTTTTCATGCTCAGAGCATTTCCCTGATACAAAGATGATGTGTAAGCAATCTTTGAGCACTGTGAATGATACAGGGAATAAACCTATTTGAGTTAAAAATAAAATTGACTTTAAAATTAAAATAAAAACAATAATAAAAATGTGATGATATTGCATAGTTAACTCCCCAAGATGGAGTTAACTGAACTTTTCATGGAATAGAGGTTCATTTTTTTACGTAATTATGCAAATATTTAAATTATCTTGTATAATAATTCCTGTCATCTATTTTTCCCTATCATCAATTTAAATAATTGAATTATAAAAGTAGATGATCTGGCATATTTAAACCCACAACATGGCACCAATCTACAGGTATTGTGGATGACAAAATCATTGTTTGATAAATCAATATAATCAAACAACCAGTTGGTTTCACATCATCTACTTCCATAGGTTACTCCAGACCAGACTTATAAATGATGTTGTCATCATTTATTTAAGTAAATTAAATTCATAATTAAATTTTTAGATGGTCTTGCATGCTTTACTCTCACATTTGTGGTGCAAATATCTACTTATCATAGATTATCTAATGTCTACTTTAATAATTAAACAATTATTTAATCAGTCGATGAGATGGTCTACCATACTAGACACAGACATGTTGTCTCTTACTTGACTCCCACTAGATTGTGCCAAACTATATGGTTGATGAATTATTTAATCACAGATTTGAGTAGTAAGATGTGTAAATGATTAAATGTCATTGTGTATCCAGTGTTTAAGAGGATATCAGATAGTTGTTACTGGGATAACTTCGTTAGAGATGAACTGCTATCCAATTAGCCCACAGTCTAGTCTAACAAATGGATCAATACCTTCCTGAAGGAAGTTAACAATAGAAAACTCACCTATTCAAATTGTTGAATAATTGTGAGTCTTTTTATCTTCTTAATCCATAGTTTAACTCCCTAGGGAAGATGGCATTCATCAACAAAAGTCTCTGGACTGTTTCTCCACAGACTGTAATCTCTAATATTAGGTAATCTTGAATTGGGTAATATTAAGAGCCGTAGCCCAACTTCCAGGGATTTTGCTATGACTTGTTTAGGAGGATCAATTATCACAAATGCTGTCATTAAAAGTTTTATGAGATACTTATTCTGGGACATGAAAATGTTCAATCTAAGTTGCTCTATGGTACTTGGCCCATGATACCAGAATAGAGAATTCCAACAGCATTGCCAGGCAACATTTATGATGCAACATTTTGTCACATTCTAGTACACCTCCCACTTGCTAAAAAGCATATCCACTAATGGACTAACCTTATAGCCTCACTGATTTTCTCCCAAGACTGCATGGCTCTTTTCTGAGTTATACGTATTTTTCTATTCTACCAAAAAAACTACATGCATATAGTGATATATAAATGAAAATGAAAGCATCATTATGCCAATTCAACTGCATTGATGAGAATATAATAATATATCCTATGCTTCAATTTTCTTATTTCCAGGGTAGAGACAATACCGTTATTGGCCTCTACCTTAATCCATTTCTATTTACTGAAATGTAGATATGCTTCTCTTCATTCTCTAAACTTTAGAACAACTTTAACAAATGTCATTACAAGTATTGGGAGAAATAGGTGATTGAATAATGCACAAAAGCACAGAGAGAAATACATACACACACACACACACACACACACACACACACAAACTCATTGGACACAAAAATGACAGTCAGGCTCACAGAGGTTCCATGCAACAAGAACAAGTAGCTTTTGCTGGACTCCAGAAAATTGCTGTAAAAAAATCAGCGGGGTCTTCAAAAGTTACTTTGCCCACAGACAAAAGGAAGAAGTCCAGAGAATAAAGCATCCATATTCCCAAGACATGTGATGGGTGGTTTAGTTATTTGCTGGGATATGGATGCTTGTCATCATTTAGGGGGGAAATAAGGTAAAAAGGATCATTAAATTTAAATATTTAAAATGGTATTGGCTATAATGATACAAATGTATTTTTTCCTGGATGTCTGTTTCTATTCTTGTTGAAGTTATTTCAGTTATGAAGCATATTTAAAAATGAATGTTAATGAAGATGTGAAGGTTAGTGTTTAATCATCTATAATAATCAAACATTAGTCATATTAGGCATGTTTTCAAAGTTAAACATCTATGTTTAGATAGGTAGATGACCTTCAAATACTTCAAAACCTCCAGAATATGAAATTTAAAATGTTTAATAACCTAAGTCTTTTCATGACAGTGAGACATATCTGCTCCAGTCAGCAATTTACTTCATATATGGATAATGGACATTGAAAACCCTCCATATGGAGTTTAATTTCATTGTGTCAAATCTAGTCATTTGGACAATAATCTCTTGTCTTGACTGCTGACAGTATGCTACACAAACCAGACAAGCATTATGCAAACGAAAAAGATCACTGAACTCTGCCAATACAAGATGGGACAGTTCTTCAGAATTTCTGTGTCACAGAAAAATCTACCGGATATTCTAGTTCTGCATGCCAAAGTAGATGCCCCAACATTGCAGAGAAACTTAGGTTGACTCTTCAGGCAGCCAGCTTTCTCCGTTGTTTCTAAAGTTTTGGAGATGGCTTTTCCTGTTTACTCAGGAAATATTATATTCTTATGGAGTCTTTGATGGAGTTGAAGATTATATAGTTACAGTTACAGTTTTCCTTAGTTATGACTAAAGGTAAATTATGATCAGAGCTTTGGGCTCATCAATATAAGATGGACAATATAGTGGTTTCTGTCTATATTTGCCAAATATAAATGATTGGATACTGTAAACATATTCATACGTGATAATTGTTCTTACTGTATATAGGTTAAGGCAAATCTTTTTATTTAGAATAAATAGGGAAACCTTGAGGAATATTTATTTAACTAGTCAAAGAGGTGTTACATTTGTTCATGCTCCAATTGTTAACTAAGTAAAGATGTGTTGATTTTGCATCACCTAAATAAAATAAACTTAGACTCAGAGAATCAGGGTTAGTAACTGATTGAGAGGAAGTATCTGAGAGGAGAATCTTAGCATGGATTTATTTTAGTTGGGGCAGTGTGGAAGGAGAGAGGCTTCCAAGATGCCACCAATGAGAGAAAGTTCACCAGTTGCTACTCTCACTCTGAGCCCAGCGGTTTTCACCATAGATTTAGAGTCTTGAGTATTATTTGAATGATGGAGATTTAGTTAGACCTGTCTTTAGCCTTTGAAGCAACAGAGCTGTTGTCTGAGAGAATAAAACTCCCGCAGGCTGTGGCCTTAGCAGCCGTGCACTAAAATTAAACAGCACTATCCATCCATCTGTCAGCAGCATTGGTGAGTGACCCTGCTCAGTCAGCTTAAATGCTTGCCTGTGTGTCTGGTATTCTTGGATGTGGAGGCTCCCATCTCTGACCATTTCCCTTGAGTTAGTCTTCACTTTTGATCAGGTTTTACCTTCTGGCTTCATTTGAAATTACTGGTACCAGGAGCCTCTATCATTTTGAGCTTTTAGCCTTGTACCCTGAACTGTACAGAGACAATCCACTCTCCAGTTTGTGCCTTCTTCATTCAGTCCTCCATAACTCCGTGGGAGCCATGGACTTCAGGTTGGGTCTCTAAGTCACCTGTGGGAAATGCATCATTGTCTGAACCTCACCTGTGGGAAATACATCATTGTCTCTACCTATTTGTGGGAAATCCATCATTGTCCCTCATCTGTGGGAAATTCATGATTGTGTCTATCTCACCTGTAGGAAATGCATCATTGTCTCCACCTCACCTGTGGGAAATGCATCATTGTCTGCACCACCAGGCTCTCCTTTTATTTGCCTCCTGGAGAACCTCCAACCCCTAAATCTAGATCCCTGACTTAAGGGCCTCTAAACTAAACCACATTTGCAATCTATTCTGGCTTCAATATCCCCTTCTTAATTAATCCAAATGTGGTAAGTAGGGGTAACATATATCCCAATATCATCTGTGGCCCTTGCAAATAATGTAAACAATCAGAATGGAAAAATTATTTCCCATTTCTATTCTTTTTTTCTTTGCTCCAAGCCCTGCTGTTTTTGTCAGGTCCCACTCCCTGCACTGTGCAAATATCCTGTATTTAATTTACAATCGATAGATCTGTTTGTAGCAAAATTGGAGCCAGAGCTTTAATTCAAAAATTGTCATTTTTTAAGTACAATCTCTTACAGGGATGGAAAGTAGAATCCTAATCTTATAAAATACAGTTAAATTGTTTTAAACTGTTAATGATGATTATTAATTTGAGTAAATATTTAACGACCTAAAAAAATTAGAAGAGAGTATTTTTACGTGAAACTTCTGTGGTCACCAAATAAATGATAAATGATTTATAAAGTCAAAATATATTCTTTTTCTCAACCAAAGACAATTAATAAATGCAATTATTACATCATGTTTTATTTAACAGGATTTGATATACCTACCATTTTCTTAGTATATAGTGTTAGATATTATATTTGTTCCTCTCAAAATGAATGAAATCTGGCAAATAAGCAGAATTTGAACATTTATTCCCATGAGGTTTCACACACTTGTTAATTGTACATTGCATTGCAATGACTTATTTGGCACTTTACAGGTACATGTTGAAATACTATATATACATTTAAATACTCCCAATTACATGATGACTCTCCACTTTATGAATTACACATATTTAATGAAGGTAATCTTTCACAATTCTGTAAATAATTTCTGTTTATCAATATTGTATGTCTCTGTATTTGCATAGACTGCTTGTACAATCACATCCTCCCCCTTACACCTAAAGGAGAAAGATAATGTTGTATGCAGGCATTTGCCACTAAACTCAGTATCAACTCATTAAGACACATCCACCTCTCCCTCCTCGACCTCCTTTTTTCCTCTTCTATGTAACTTCCTTTCTTCCTTTCTTTTTTCTTCCTTCCAGCTCCTTCTTTACTTTCTCTTTCATCTTCTCCTTCTCATCTCTCAAAAATTTTCATTGTCCAATAAAAAGTCAGTTTTCATCAAAGGCTTAGGTACCAATAACCTTTCTATTCAGCAGACAACTATGTCTCAATTCTGATTAAACTCTTAAATGCAAGGAGGTGATAAGAAATAAGCAAATGCCAGTCCTGCAACTGTACCAGGATTTGCCACATATAGTTTGTTTTGTAGAAGAAATTGTGTTATTTTTTATTGTGCACATAGAACAAAATAAATGTCAAGAGCCTGACATTCCCTTCAGATGTCTATGTGCCTCTACCACACAGATGCCTACTGTGTCAATGTGTAGGCTTTTGTTTGATTTCCTTATTTTGAAGAAAGTTCTCTCTATATAGCTCAAGAAATTCTGAAATTCACCATTCTTTACTCGGCAGATCACCACAACAAAGGAATGCAAATTACAAAATGGTGACAGAGGCCTCTGCATCATCTCTCTCCCTCATCTTCTTTTCTACCAAGTAAGAATGCAATTTCTATGCAGTGAAGAACATTACACAGATTTGTCACATTTTTCTCCACTAAGCTGTGTTGTACTCATAATCTAGTATCACAATATTGGTGTAAATATCTGCACCAGCTTTTTGAACAGCTTTTTTCCACTTTGAGGCAACGTTGCTCCACATTTTCAAAATCCCCATTCCCCCTTCTAACTTCCATTTCACTGAAATAAGACAACACATCTCAGCCAAAAATGTGACCACTATGCACTATCTTTTTCTTTTAAAGGAATATTACTCAACAGATATTAGGCCAAGATTAAACTTGCCTTCCCTAGAGTTTTCTCCTTTCCCTTCTCAATGATGGCTTTGCACATGGATATACACCACATAACTGTTTGACATTGTGCCAGGTTTACTTCTTCTCTTTATACCAAGATAAGTTTTCTCATCAGCATAATTGGCCTTCATCATATAAATCTCAGATCCTGTTAGCTACACACATCACTATAAGGATTATAATACAGATATGCACCTTAGAGAACTATGCTCTGTTTGTTTGTTTGAGTGAGTGATGTTAGTTTGTTTTAAAAAAAAAGGCATGTTGCAGCTGAACTATTTGTTCTAAAAGCACAGGTATTAACAGTTTCATTATTGTGTGTAAAACTCTTCTTCCAAAAATTAACAGGGTACTAATGTCACCTCTAATCTCATCAGGAAGAACAAAACTCTTTAGGAGAGAGGAACTAGGAAAATTTGCAAACAAATCAAGTCAAATTCTTATGATTTTTTCTCCAGTTATAGAAATAATGGCAGAAGTTGGATATATGGAAAATGATACCTGAAAAGGTGAATATTTTAAAGAAAACATTTACATATAGTTTAATTTTGTATCTAAGGAAAAGAGTAAATATATATGAGAATATAACATTTTTAAAACATACACTTCCTTAAAGACTTTATCTAGCACATTCATGTTTGAATATTAAACATACTTTAATGTGTGTGTGTGAAAATTTATCTTACATACTTACCTATATTTATTCAGCTAATTACATAATAAAATGACATAAAAGGCTGAGTTGTACATCCTGCCGCGTTTCCACCATGCCAAAACATAAAATGGAGTGAGATATTTCAAGATACAAATTTACTATTTAATCTGCAATCATAATAAAAATGGGACACGGGATTTTCTTCCTATTTCACTGGGTTTAAACACCATTCTTGTGAGCACTGAAATCTCAGTATATGCCAATATTCAGTATGAGGAACAGCAGACTTCTACCAATCGATGGTTCACAAGTACTGGTAAAAACATATTCATAAATATATATATACACATATATATATGATATTCCTAAATATATATACACCCAGTTAAATATATATAACATTTCTTTAAAATATATTTTATGCCTAATTAATATATATTATATTCCTTAAAAATATATATGCCTAATTAGAATATATACATAAAGTATTTCTAAAAAAATTTACACATTAAGTGATGGATATGGCAGAGCAAAGGAGAAATAATGATTATATTTTTACCACCAAATACACATATTTTATTTTACAGAATACAACGGCTACAAGATTTTTATTAATTAAGGCACCGATAATTTTTCAAGTGTTTTTTAACCAGGTTGGAAGAGCTGCCCCAAAATTATGATTGACAAAGTTATTTCAAGATAAATTTACTTTTGTAAGGTAGACCACAACAGAAATGGAAACTGGAAATCTTCCTCGTTTGAAGAAAATAAATAAATAAATAATTACTTACCAAAAAAAGAAAATGTTGCTGGAAATAATAAATAAATAAATAAATGATTTTTTAAAAAAAAATAATGATTTTTTTTCCCTCGTGTGGAAAAAATCAATAAATTTTAGCAAAAAAGTACATTGCTAGAAATTTCCCTCATTAAAAATAATTAATAAATATTTGCAAAAATATAAAATATTGCTAGAAATTCTCCTTAATTGAATAAATAAATAAATAAATAAATAAATAAACATTTGCCAAAAAAATTGCTGGAAATTTCCCTCGTTTGAAAATAAATAAATAAATGAATAAATTTTTTGCACACAAAAAAAGTTGCTAGAAATATCCCTCATTTTAAATAAATAAACAAATGAATGAATTATTGCCAAAAAAAAGTTGCTGCACATTTCCCTCATTTGAAAAAATACATAAATTTTTGCAAAAAAAAAAAAAAACTGTTGCTGGGAATTTCCCTTGTTTAATATCAATGAATAAATAAATAAATTTTTGCAAAAAAAATTTTGCTGGGAATTTCCCTCGTTTAAAATCAATAAATAAATAAAAACTTTTTTGCCAAAAAACAAAATGGTGCTAGAAATTTTCCTCAACTGAAATAAATAAATCAATGAATAAATTTTGGCAAATAAAAACAAATCGTTGCTAGAAATATTTCTCATTTGAAAAAAATAAATATATAAGTAAATTTACAAAAAATATAAAATGTGATAGAAATTTCCCTAGTTTGAAGAAAGTAATATGTATATATATATATATATATGTATTCATGTATTTATTCATGTATTCATATTTGTATATATATACATGTACTTTTTCATGTATATTCATGTGTATCTTCATATATATTCATATTTATATTCATGCATATATTCATATCTATTCATGCACATGTTCATATATATTCATGTATATGCTAATATATATTTATATGCATGTTATATAATATGTACATAATATATAATATTATATAAAATGTATATTACCATATTTGTATTTATGTATGTGTTCATGTTTATTCATGTGTATAATCATATGTGTATATTTATTTATATATTAATATTTACATTGATTTATATCCATGTACACATTCATATATTTACTCATACATTTATTCATGTATATATTCCTATATATTAATGTATGAATTCTTATTTATATTCATATATATTCATATATGTATTCATATGAGTATATATTCATATATTTATTCGTGTATATGTTCACATATATATTCATAAATATATTTATACATATGTATATATGCTGGTATTTATATTCATGTATATATTCATATTTATATTCATATAATATGCTGGAATTTTTTGTCCTCACAGGAAGGGAGGAAGTGAGGAGGGAATGGAGTGAGTTTTCAAGACACTCTGAGTCCTCTGGAATTCTCTGGAATTTTCTGGCATTATCTGGAAATCTCTGGAATTCTCTGGAATCCTCTGGATTTTACCGGAATTCTCTGGAATTCTCTGGGCTTCTCTGGAATTCTCTGAAATTCTCTGAAATCCTCTGGAATTCTCTGGATTTCTCTGGAATTTTCTGGAATTCTCTGGAATTCTCTGGAATTTTCTGTCCTCACAGGAAGGAAGTAGTGATGAGGGGATGGAGCCACCACTGCAAGGGTATCAGCTTCTCACTCTGCCTTGTGATGACTGGAGATACTTTGTGACACATGATGACATTAGCTGAACAGAGTTCATTAGGCAAGATCATCTGATCAACTCTTTATTAATTTATTGATGAGAATGCACAGAATTATGACCAGTTCATTGCCAGTACCTAGGTCAGATTTTAGAGAAATTTCTGTAGAGTCTGATACAAGTATATCCCAGAGTCCAACATTCTCTGGAACAAGCATGAACAGTAACAAATCCACAACTGACCTAGCATGATTAAAAGGAAGTCAGATCGTTAACCAAACAGATGTGCACACATGAATATTTTTTTTCTAGTGAGCACTCATGCCTGTAAAAGAGGTGTTAAAATGTTTAATGTCTGAACAGTTTCCTTCTGCATGTATTGGTTCATGAAACAGAAAGTTAAGGATTGGACTTAGAGAAATCAATTGATATGTGCCGCCAACTGCTCACTGGGTAGCAGGTCTGTGTGGAGACCAAGACTCAGATGACCAGGTCAGGAGTGGCTTCGGCTTGACAGACAGACACAAACACACTTCAGGAGGTTTGGAAACTGCTGCAAAGTTTACTTCAAAATATCAGGTTTTTATACAGAAAGTTCAAAGAACAGATATTTGGTCACAGTTTAAGGATAAACAGGCATTTTATAGATGTCAGTAATTTCCTTTGAAGTAAGTGATCATAAATACTTCTAAGCAAGTGTAAAATTGGAGCCCCTGTTTATTTTGGCCTGCTTGTGGTCAGCATATCAGAGATTTGATTTGTTGAGTTTAGAGGCTAATCTTTGTCTGAGGATAGTAAACTCTTATAGTATTGACTTAGGGGCCCTAAGATCCCAAATTAGAGTATTGTTGTGAATCCCACAGCAGGTTTGTTGTGGGCGGGTTAATTGCAGGCAGGGTCTCATTGTGGGCTACTTCCTACAGTCTTAGCACTAATTGATTTATCAGGCCCTGGTTGACATTTGAAGTCACAATTGACACCTAGGACCTGTGTCTGAAGGTACAGAGGGCAATAACCATCTATTGACTGCTGATCTGTACCTCTTTCAGTTCCTGAAACTATATCTAAGTGTTCTCTAGGCATCTCTCAATTACCAGTGGGGCTACAGGCTAAAATATCTATGAATAAAAGGCAATATTTTTATAATAGAACAAAATACATCTAGCACCAGTTCGAAAAAGCCAGCCAAGCAAGCACCTGCAGGGACCTGGACCATTTTTCCCCAGAAGGCATAAACACGTGTGATGCGAACCTCTGGACAGGTAGCCATTGAGATTTCTCTCAGCCACTGCAATACTGTCTCCACTGGGGCTGGTATGACAGTTGTGTGTATATCAAGGCAACTGGGCACCCTGCTTCTTAGGACAAGGTCATTGATGTTCCAAGTTTCTTGTTGATTCTTGCTGCAGAAAATGTGAGGCAGCATTTCACCTGAACACTTACAGAGGGGTACCATGAAGTTTAAGACCAACAGTTCTAGTGGTCATTTTTTTCTCATCTGTTCATCATGAAACTGGATCCCTCATGAGTGCATACTTCTGCCAGAAATTTGGCTTGTGTCCATGACAGTGAAGCCTTCTGCCAGGTGGGAAGGCAGTGGTAAGCTTAGTGCCTCATTTAGGTGGGATGTCATCATTCTTATGTCACATGTACACCTTCATATTTTCTCTGTCCTCTTAGATACCACAACCCTCCTTCAGTACCAGCCCTGTATCAGACTGAGAGTCCATTTCCAGGCTGATAGGCTTGATTAGAAGTTTGGGTTTTCATACTGTGCAATGATATAGTACACCAAAGGCCAGCCTGGCAACTGAGGTGATTATGGATGGCCCTGATTAAGCAGATAGCTTCTGAAACTCAGTTGCTTGTGGCTAGTGGCCTTCAACATAAATTGGATGGACAGGAGGCATAATTCAGGTCCAATTTTACACATCCATGAGCTTCAAATCTGGCTTGAGGTTTCTGTAGGTTTCACTAAGGGTAGTGTGCAGACTTGCCAGTAAGCCTACCTGTGTTCTCTGTTGGAGTCTTCTGAGGAATGGCACTGTCCAAAATCTAATTGTTTTAGGGCAGTGAAGTAGATGATCCTTTTAGTTGTTTGACCCCATCTCTCCATCGTACCCTTTTTCTCCACAGCCCTTGGTATTCAACACTTGTAGCAGTACAAGTGTTCCATTTCTGGACAGGCTTGGTTGTTCCTTTGCTATTTTGGTGTATTATGCAAAAAGATTTTATTTGTTTCTTTTTTTAATTTTTTGTTGTTTTGGAAAGGGCTGAGGGCGTGTACAACAATGTCCTCTGAAAACTGCCATTCTGGGTGCACTACAGCCATCAAATAGAAGGTATTTTAGAACATGGCCGCATATCCTCTTATTTCTCTGTCATGGGTGAAGGGTACCTAGGGAGGAGCCCTCAGGGCTAGACCCTCAGTATCTAATCTTCCTGCATTCTCCTTGGCACAGGTGAATACTTGGAGGAAGCAGAGTCAAGGTGTCCCAGTCATGTTCTCGTGGGCTTGGCTTGCTGTGCACAGGAAGCTCAGTCTCCTGGGTCTAGAGTTGCATCAGACAGGATATGATGACAAGGCTACTAGGATGCTTCTAGCTACTAGCTGCTTCTAGCGCTACATCTGGCCTGATATTTGGAATGCCCTTCCTACTGCCTACAGCTTGTCCATGGTACCACCTGTCACCCACCTTTTTCTTGAACTTCCCCAGCAGCACCTACACCTAACTTTTGGGAAGCACACACAGTGCCCAGATTTTTGCCATCGTTAACCCCTTTACTGCCAGTCTTCCTCATCATCTTTTAAATCATCTGTCTGGATTTCCTATACTATCTTTTAGACACTGTTTTCTATTAGATCAAACTGAACCAGGAACCTGAACCCTCTCCTGAATCCTCAATTTACACCTGAACCTGAATCCTCACCATGAACCCAAACTTGAATCTTGAACTTGATCCTCACCCTGAACATAACCTGATCGTGAACACTAAACATATCCATCACCCTGAAGCTGAACACAATTTTTCTCTCTGTACCTGAACCTGGAGTTGAAACTGAATAAGGAACCATAACCCTTACCTTGAACATGAACGTGACCCTAAATCCTCAATATGAAACTGAATCGTCACCCTGAACCTGAACCCTGAACTTGAATCAAAAACCTAACACTCTTTCTGACACTTAACCTGAATGTGAAATCTCATCCTTACCCTGAACATGAACAGGAAACTAAACCTGAACTCTCACCATGAATCTGAACCTGAACCCTTGCCCTGATGAGGAAACTGAACCTGCACCCTTAACCTGAACTTGAACCTTGAACTTGAACGCACATGCTCCACCTGCACCTGAAACTGAACACTCACTCTGAACCTTAACCATCACCCTGAAGTTGAATCTGTATCTGAATCTTCATCCTGAAACTGAAGCTAAACCTGAACCCTCAACATGAACCTAAACACAAACACTCAATCAGAAAGTGAACCAAGAACCCTCATGTTCACACTGAACCTGAACCTGAATGTTTAATCTGCACACTACACTGAATCTGAACCTCAACCTGAACTCTCACCTAAACCTGAATTAAAAAGTCACTCTGAAACTGAAATTCGAACCTAAACCTAAACCTGAACATGATCCCTCACACCAAATTTGTACCTGCACCAAAACAGAACCCTAAATCTGAAAACTCACCCTGTAACTCAATATGAACTCTTACCCTGTAACTGAACCTGAACCCTGAATTTGAACCCTCACTCTAAACATGAACTTGTCCCTCACCCTGAACCTGAACCTCAACTCAAATCAGTAATGGAATCAAAACCCTGTACCTGAACCCTCCTTTGGACCTGAACCTTAACCATGACCTGGAAGCTGAACATGATCCTAAACATTCACCCTGAACCTGAACCTGAACACTCACCTTGAACCTGAACCTGAAATCTCGATCTGAACCCTCTCACTGAAGCTAAAACTGAACCCACAATGTGAACATGAACCTTGAACCTTAAGCTTATCATGATATTGAAACTGAACCTGCACCTGCACCCTCACCCTTTACCTACACCAGAATGCTCAATGTGAACAGGAACCTGAACCTGAACCCTCACTCTGAATCTGAACCTGAATCCTCACAATGTGTAGAGAGCCACAACGTGCCACGCCTTAAAGTGCCACTGGCTTCTGCCTTACACCTTCCCATTGGTGAGGGCTCTCTGCCATAAACAAGCCCTTAATTAGTTAAGTCTGTTCAGCCTCTCTGCTTCCTCGTTAGAGTATCCTATCAGCAGGGTCCAAGTAGCTCACTGGGGTTGCTTAGCGCAAGGGTATTTAAGCCTGTGCAGGGGTCCCCAGGTCTCTCACGTCAGAAGAACATGTTTCAAGGATCCTGATTAAAACTGTATGAAGAAGATCTTCCCAGAGTCGCGTCTTCCTTGCGGGCAGGGGTAGGCGTGTACAACAATGAACATGAACACTCACCCTGATTCTGAACCTGAACCTAAACCCTGAACCTGAACCCTCTCCTTGGACCTGAACCTGAACACTCAGCATCAACCTGAACAATTACAGTGTACATGAACCCTCACACGGAACCTTAACTTGAACATAAACCTGAAGTTGAACCCTCAGCCTGAACCTGTACTTGAAGCCTCACCCTCACCCTGAAGAGGAACATGATCCTGAACCCTCATGGTGAACATGAACCTGAAACCTCATACTGAAATGGAACCTGAACACTCACCCTGACCCTAAACCTGGAACCTCAGACTGAGCGTGAACCTGAACCAGGACCCTGAACTTGAATCAGATCCCTAATCCTAACCCTGACCCTGACCCTGACCCCTCATCCTAACGTGGGATATGAACCTGAAACCTAACCTGAACCCTCACCATGAATCTGAAACTAAACCCTTGCCCTGATGCTGAAACTGAACCTGAACCCATCACATGAACCAGTATCTTGAATTTGAACCCTCACACTGAACATGGACCTGAATCTAAACCTTGAACCTGATTCTCAACACTCACCCTGAACCTGCATGCTTATAGATGGCTAACTACTAATCTATTTTTCTTAATTATATATTATTTTTAAATAAGCTGCATAAGTGCAATACCTTAAACAAGAGTAGAAACATATATCCAGTACAACAAGAACAACTTTACATTTGTGTCAATAAACCAAAGCCCATATCAATGTAAAATATTTGAGGTTAATATTCCTTTTTGTGTTATATTCCCCTTATATGATGACAAACAACCATAGAAGCAAAAAGTCAGGTAACCAAAAAATACCTTTCCCACCTATTGGGAATATTGTTTTATTGTCTAGACTTCTTCCTGTTGTATGAGGGCAAAGGCATCTTTGGGAGACATTCATATTTTTTTTACAGTAATTCTCCAGGAGTCCAGTGTAAAGTATTTTTTAATTTGTTGTTACATGGATGCTGTGTGAGCATCTGTTTCTTAGCATGATTGCCATTTTTGTGTCTATTGAATTTGTGTGTGTATTTACTTATCTATGTGCATTTCTGCATTGCTACAATTATCCACACACCTACTTTCTCCCCATATTTGCACCTATAGCATTGGGTTATCTGTTCTAAAAGTAAAAGATTGAACAGAAGCTTATTTTCATTTCAGTAAATAGAAAAAGATTAATGTAGAGACCATTGATGCTATTGTCTCCATTCTGAAAATAAGAAAATTGGAGCATATGGAATATATTTAAATACTCATCAATGTAGTTGAATGGCATAGTGATACCTTCATTGTCATGTGTATATCACTATGAGAATATAGTTGTTTAATAGACTTTATAATAAGTATTACTAAAAAAAGTGCCTTGCATTTTTGGGAAAAAAAATAAGTGATGTTATAAGGTTATCCCATTAGTGGGTATGCTTAGTTTAGAATGTGGGTGGTGTTCAAGAATGTCACAGAATGTTGGATCATAAATGTTGCCTGGCAACCCTGCTGGAATTCTATATTCTGGTATCATGCGCCAAGTACCAGAGAGCAGCTTAGATGTAGTGTTATCACTGGATATCTTATTGTTCCAAGATATGTACCTCATAAAACTTTTAATGACATCATTTTTGTAAATTGATTCTTCTAACCAAGTCATATCCAAATCCCCGGAAGTTGGACTACAGCTATTAATATTACCCAATTCCAGATTACCTAATATCAGGTAAAATAGTCCGTGGAGAAGCAGTTCAAAGACTTTTGTTGATGAACATCATCTTTCTTAAGGAGTAAAACTATGGATTAAGAAGATAAAAGACTCACAATTATTCAATACATGGTGAGTTTTCCATTGTTAGTGTTCCTACAAGAAGATTTTAATCCATTTGTTAGACTAGACTGAGGGATATTTGTTTAGCAGTTCATCTCTAACGATGAAGCTGCCCAATATCACCTATCTAATATCATCTTAAACCCTAGATCAGCAATGACATGTAATCATTTACTAATTTCACTACTAAAATCTGTAATTAAATAGTCACTAGTCCATGGTGTTTGGGAGTCAAGTAAAGGCAACTTGTGTGTGTCCAATATGGCAGACTATATAATACACTGTTTATGCAATTACTTTATAATTAAAATGAGACATTAGATAATATATAAGTGGATTTTTACAACTTGTTGAGATAATTGTGGCAAGTCATTTCATTAATTATTTAAATCCATGATAGTATCATTTTTGTATCTCTCCACTTGCAAATTATGAGATATTGTCTCATTACCCATTTACTATATTCTTAAAATCTATGATTAAATAATCAATGAACTCGTGAGTTTTGCCAAGTCTTGTAGAAGTCAAGTATAAAATACCATCAAATAATTCAATTTTGTAATCATTTATTTATTAAAATCTGTCATTATTTATTCAATTATCACTGGAGTTTGGGCCTCCTTTTGAGAGTCAAATGTGCCAAACCATCACATCATCTGATATTATACTGATTTACCTATAAAACTGGTCATTAAATTATCAAAGATCACTGGAGTATGGTTCTACCTAGCTTGATTAATTTTGCCAGATGATGTAATTATGTAACTAACTTATTCAAAACGCTGGTGACATTATGGACCATTAGTCAGATTTGGAGTCAGATTGTTGGAATTGATGATATGACATCATATCATTACTGGGTTACTTAGTCAAATAAATAGATCATTTCATCAGCCTTGATACTTCGAGTTTAGTGCCACCTTGTTGAAGTTTATGTACAAGGTTATCAAATTATTTATTTATTTGATTGTTTAATAAATCATTATTCAGGAAGAGTTCAGTCTGACTTCAATATGTGGTATTTAAGTATGCAACACCATCTCATTATTCAATTATTTTATCCTTATATTATAATTACTTGAAATGATGAAGATGTTATTCTTCATCACTAGAGATTGGCCAATCTTTCCTGGAAGTTAATTGTGTGTCACTACTTTGACAATCACTGGAATTTGGTTCCATCTTATGGGTATTAAGTGTGCAGGACCATTCAATTATTTACTTATATGATTACTTAAATGATGATGTGGTCATCAGGGGTTTGGATGCTGTTTGATCAACACAGCAGAAGATTGGAGCCAGGAGCAGCACCAGAGCTGAAGGGGCACTGTGAGATCAAGTGATTTCTGATTATATAATAATGGATTTCAATAATTAATTGATTAAGTAATTTTTAAAAAGGGATGGTTTCACATCATCAGTTCCTGATAGTATGCACAAGAAATGAGCCATGATGGACACAGTCATCATCAATTTTAAATATTCAATAATTTAATAATCAGATGATCAGAAGATCTTGTCTAATGTACTCTGTTGGGGGGATTTCATGACAATCCAACAAGTCACTGAAGTCATGGTGAGGCTGCTGTGGTGGCCAGGTCCACTGCATCAGGGTCTATGGTAGCAGTGATGGAGGTGCCTTCACCTGCAGAGGCAGCTCCTCACTCTCTGTGATGTCATCACCAGCAATGCTGACTTGGCAAACACTATGATGATGTCTGTGCATCTGTTGCTGCTGCTTGTCCTTCTCATAGTAGAGGGCAGTGAAGCATGGATGTGGATGAAGAGCTGCAAGGTGCCCCTTGAGATTTCCTCACTCCACACTTGTCTTGGTGCAACTCTGGCCAGTTCTAGACTTGACCTCCCATTTGGGGAATATGCCCTCCCATATGTGTGTGTGTGTGTGTGTGTGTGTGTGTGTTTTGAGAGAGAGAGAGAGAGAGAGAGAGAGAGAGAGAGAGAGAGAGAGAGAGAGAGAGAGAGAGAGAGAGAGAGAGACTACTTTTATATCTGTGCCATGCCTTTCATGTCTAGGAGCTCATAGCTCTCCACATATCTCCACCCAATACACACACAGTTGTCCCTTTGCAATCTTACATTTGATGTCTCAGGAAGCTGTGTAGAGTGGGAAAATGGGAAGACATTAGATAAAGTAGTCACCAGGAGGCCAGGTCAGCTGTCTTTACATAGCAGTCATCTTAGAAGATATCAACAGTGTGAAAGAGAACCTCTGTAGTCTGTCTGTGTTTATACGAGACTGGCTCTCTTTTGTGAATTGAAAAGAATTTCCCTACACAATATGGTATATCACCTGAGTATTGCTGTCCTGGATATCAGGGGTGGGAGTGTATATAGGAGCCATGGAGGGAGACACAGATATTGGAGGAGGTACATATGAAGGTGTACAGACACAAGGCAAGAGGGACCTGTGTGTTCAGTTTTTCAGGGGTTGATGTGGGAAGGTGTTTTACCCCAAGGTTGATGTGTTGTCACATTCTGTCTGTGGGTACTTGTTTCTTTTATATGTGTCTGGTGTCCTGGAGGTAAGCAATGAAGGTACATTGAGGGCATCCTGTGGGGACACCTGGAATTTTGTGAGCAGTTCCTGTAAAGGACAAGATATATATATACATATATATATATATGTATATATATATCCTCGAGGGCATCCTATGGTGGATGACGAGAATTTTGTGAGAAGTCACTGTAAAGGATAACAGGATATATGCCCAATAGCCATGTCCAAGATATTGTTTGTTAAGTATGTCCCTTCTGCTACAGAACACATGATATTTCTCTTGGCTTCACTAAGAGTGTTGTGTAGGCTAGCCAGTAAGCCTACCTGTGTTCCTTCTTGGGGTCTTCTGAGCGATGACAGGGTCCAAAAACAAATTGTTTCAGGGCAGTGAAGAAGACGTCCCATCTCTCCTCCACACCCCTTGGAATTGAGCCCTTGCAGCAGTTCAAGATGATGAGAATTTCTGGCATCCTTGAATCCCAAAAAGTAGCTCCAAACTCCACTGATCCCAGATTACATAAGGAATAATTTACATAATAAAATGACAAAATAATTGGATATTTCAGACATGACTCATGAAGGACGCCATCCTCAGTGATTTTAAATTTTTAATAAATTTAATAATGGGGCAATCAGATGACCTTGCCTAATGAACTCTGTTAGACTAATGTCATCATGTGGCACCAAGTAGCTGCATCCTGACAAGGCCACTTCAGAAGCTGGTAATCTTGCAGTGGCGGCTGCTGTTTCACTTGCTGAGACAAGAGAGAGGCTAGTTGCACTCTGTGACATCATGCCTGGCAATGCATCTATGATGGTGATTGGCCTCTGGTGCTGCCACTTGTTCTTCTCATAATAGAGTAAGGTGAAAGAAAGAATGTGGAGGTAGAGCAGCTAGCACCCAATCTGACTGCCACACAAAGCTTGGTCAAATTGTTGCACTTCTTATCATTGGATGGCATGACACCTTATGGACTCTATCTCCCAGAGACCTTGGAGCTCTCGGTACTGCTGCATATTTTTGGGCATCTTCTCTAAAAACTGCCATAGCAAAACACTAAACTCCTGGCTCTACCCAATAGATGACATCATTGCATTTAAATATTAAATACTTCAATAATTGGATGTTCTTGCCTAGTTGACCACCACAAGTTGGCACCAAACTCAAGTGATCATTGATAAAATAGTGGCGTACATAACAAGTAAATACTTAGGTAATTAATTAAATGATATCACATAATTGACTTTCAGAGAGTACTGGGCAGACTCCAGTCAGCTAGGAGGATATCATTGGTATGAAAGTTTAAATTAAGAAACTAAAAAATGTGATTAAGAAGCACACTTAACTTCCCCAATGTGAAGACAAATTGGACTATTCCTGGAATACATAATGAATTCTTTATGTAATAAAATAAAAAAAAACATGTAAATAAATATTTAGATGGTCTTGCATATTTCTCCCATGAGGTGCCAAACTTAAAGTCCACTAATGACTTAACACTTATCACCCATTTAAATAACTATATATCAAATAATGATATGATATCTCATCATCCACTTCCCCCACTGCTACATCAAATTTGATTTAAGTCGATAATTTCATAGTCTATTTAAATAATTTAAACACATAATTAAATCGATAGATGGTTCCTGCATACTTGACACACACGGTGGCACAAAACTCCAGTGATCTTTGATTATCTAATGACCTGTTGTAATAATAATCAGAGGATGGCACAGCCTGGAAGGATTTGTCTCTTTCTAGACTCTCACAAGATTGTGTCAAAGTCCAGTGATCACTGATTATTCAAAGATTTGAATAAAAAAATAAATAAATGAGTAAAGTGACATTGTGTATCAAAAGTTTCATAGGATATCAGTTAATTAATGTTTGTCAGTGAGCTCACTAGAGATGAACTCCTGCCCAATTATTCCTCAGTCTGGCCTAACATATGGATGGAAACATTCCTGAAAGAATTCTACTATGGAAAACTCACCTTTTGTTGGATAAATGTGAGCCCTTTTTATTTTCTTAATAGATATGCTTCTTAGGGAAGATGAAATTCATCAACAAAAGTCTTTGAACTGTTTTTCCACAGTGTATATTCCCTGATATTATATAATCTTAAATTGTGTAATACTAATAGCTCCAGGCCAACTTCCACAGATTTGGCCACATAGGCTGTCATTAAAGGGAGTATGAAACACATAGCTTGGGCGATTAAATATCCTACATCTCAGCTGCTCTCTGCTTCTTGTGCCCATGCTATAAGAATAGAGAATTCCACCAACATTGCCAGGCAACAGTTATGATCTAACATTCTGTAACATTCTGGTAACATTTCCACATACTTAAACAACTCTACCCATTCATGGGCTCGCATTATATCCTCACTGATTTCCTCCCAAAACTGCAAGGCTCTTTGTTGAGTTATACTTAGTTTTTATTATTCTACTAAGCATTATATGACTCTAGTATTCTACAAGTGGAAGTTAAAGCATCATTATACAATTCAATTAGATTGATGTTTATCTAATCATATTTCCTAGGCTCCAAATTTCATATTTCCAAAATGGAGACAATACCATTCTTGTGCCTCTAGCTTAACCAATTTTTATTTACTGAAAGGAAAATAAGCTTCTATCCATCCTCTTATCTATATAACAATTTTAACACATGGTATATGCAAATATAGGGAGGAAGTAGATTAGTGAATAATTGTTGCAATGCAAAAAGATACAACAGAGAAAAATAAATACACTCACACTCAAACTCACAAATGCACAAACACACACACACACAGACACACACACTCACACAAACTACAACAAACACATTGGATAAGAAATGATAGTCATGTTAATAAGCCACATAGCTTCAATGCAAAAATAAAAATTACTCTGTACTACTGGAAAGTTATTGGAAAAACATAAGAGGGGGAATTTTATGTGAAATTTCTCCAGTCATCAGCTAATGAGAAATAATTTATGAAATCAAAATGTATTCTAATTCTCAGGCAAAGATGATTAATACAAAGTTTGATAATGATTTATATAACAGGATTAGATTTATCGACAATGATCTTAGTATAAAGAGGTAGAACATATATTTGCTTTCCTCAAAATGCAAGCAATATTGCAAAAAATAGATTTTGGCCATTTTCAATAAGGAT
Source organism: Cricetiscus sungorus (assembly GCA_030556225.1). NCBI lineage: Eukaryota > Metazoa > Chordata > Mammalia > Rodentia > Cricetidae > Cricetiscus > Cricetiscus sungorus. The sequence goes on along the minus strand of JANBXA010000087.1, from coordinate 213,130 downwards.
TCCACACTTGTTAATTGTAAATGGAAATGCTGTTACTCACTTTGCAGCTTTACAAGTACATGTTGAAATACTTGCCAAATATTGAAAGTTACTTGTTTTCAAGAAAACTCTCCAATTTATGAGATTACAATTTTTTTTTTACTGAAAGTAATATTCTATAACACTGCACAGAATTTCAATTTTTATTATATATGCACATCTTCTGGCAAGGACTGCCTTCAAAATCACAACCCCCACTCAATGTTACAGTGGACAGATAATAGTATATGCAGCCTCTACATCACATCACTGACAACCCATCCCTCTTCCTTCTTCTCTCTTCCTTCCTTCCTTCTTCCCTCCCACTTTCTCTCTTTCCCTTTCTTTCTTTCTTTTTTCTTTCCTTCCTTTCTTCCACTATTTGTAGATGATATGATAGTTCACATAAGCGACCCAAAAATTCTACCATACAACTCCTATACCTGGTAAACACCTTCAGCAAATTCGCATGATACAATATAAATTCAAAAAAAAATAGTTGCCATACAATGTATACATGGAAAATATGCTGAGAAAAAAATCAGAGAAACATCACTCTTTACAATAGTCACAACCAGAATAACCTATTGTGGGATAACACTTATCAAACAAGTTAAAAACTATATCCAAGAATTTTGTGTTTTCATAGAAAGAAATTAAAGAAGATACCAGAAAATGGAAAGATATCCCATGCTGTTGGATAGGTAGGATAAATATCATAAAAGTGACAATATTTCCAAAAGCAATCTACAGATTCAAGGCAATCCCCATTAAAATCTCAGCACAAGTTTTCACTGACCTTGCAAGGATAATTCAAGGATAATAACAAACTTTACGTGGATAAACAAAAACTCAGGATAGCCAAAACAACCCTTCAGGAACCTCAGGAGGCATCCCAATCCCTGACCTCAAGCTCTACTACAGAGCTATAGTCCTGAAAACATCCTGGTATTGACACAAAATAATCAGGTAGATCAATAGAATCAAATCAAAAATCCTGATATTAACTCAAAAATATACACAGAATTTAAGAAACTAGTCAACAAAATACCAAATAACCCTATTAAAGATGGGGTACAAGACAGAATAGAGAATGCTCGATATAGGTAATCAAAATGATTGAAAGACACTTAAGAAAGTGCTCAACATACTTAGTTATCAGGGAAATGGAAATTAAAACACCTCTGAGATACCATCTTATTCCTGCCAGAATGACAAATCTTAAAAACAACAATGACAACATATTGGAAAGGATATGGAAAAAGGACAATACTCTTCCACTTCTGGTGGGAGTGCAAACTTGTTACAGCCATTTTGGAGATTATTATGGCCGGTCCTTGGGAAAATGGGATTCAGTCTACCACAGGACCTGGCAATCACACTCCTAAGCATATACCCAAATGATCCATATCCATGCAACATAGACATCTATTCAACTATGTTCATAGCAGCATTATTTGTAACAGGAAAACCTGGAAACAACCTAGATGCCCCTCAACTGAAGAAGGGATAAAGACGATTTTGCACATTAACACAATGAAATACTACTCTGCAGGGGAAAAAGGAAAACAGAAAACAATGGAATCTTAAAATTCACAGGAAAATGGATAGAATTTGAAGAAAACAAACTTAATGAGGTAATCCAGTCACAAAAAGAGGAATATGTTATGTACTCACTCATACATGAATTTTAGACATACAGCATAAGATCACCAGACTATAATTCACACCACCCAAGAAACTAGGATTAATGGATGAGTCAAAGAGATTCATATAATGTCTATCACAGAAGGTGAAAGGGACAAGATATAGTGAGAATATTGGGAGTTGTGGGGGTGGGCAGTGAGTGGAGAGGGAACTAGCAGAAAGTGAATGGGAGGAGAGGAAAGCACATTGGAAAAGGAGTATTGAGTCAGGGGAGGAATAGAAGAGAGAGACAGAGAGAAAGAGACAGACAGAGAGAGAGAGAGACAGAGAGAGAGAGAGAGAGAGAAAGACAGAGAGACAATAAAAGAGGGGGCCATTATAAGTTTGAAGAGAAAACTGACTCTAGAGAAATATCAAGACACCTACAAGATTGACCACAACTTACAATTTGAGCAAGAGTGGAAAGGCTATCATAAATGCCCTTCCCAGACAATGAGATTGACATATAACTTATTCACTGTCATAGAGCCCTCATCTAGTAGCTGATGTAAACAGAAGCAGAGACCCACAACTAAGCACTCAGCTGAACTGGAATCCAGATGCAGAGAGGGAGGACAAGATCAGGCTGCAGAAACTCATAAAGACAGCTGACGTGAACAAGTAGAGCTTGGGCCTCCCCGACTGATGGCTAAGAACCCAGCAAGGGACTGACTCAGACCCCCTGAATATGCAGCAAAAGAACAACAGCCACAAACAAAATAATGTATCTTGGATTAATGCTTACCAAACAAGTGAAAGACCTATATAGCAAGAACATTGTGTCTTTAAAGAAATAAATTTAATAAGGTGCCATAAAACTGAAAGTTCTACTATGATCTTGGATAGGTAGGGTAAATATAGTAAAGACAGCAATCTTGCCAAAAGCTATCTACAAATTCAATGCAAACCCTATCAAAATGCCAGGACAATTCTCCCCTTACCTTGAAAGGATAATAATCTACATTAAATGGGAAAACAAATCACCCAGGATAGCCAAAACAATCATGTATAATAAACGAAATTCATGATTCATCATCATCCTTGACTTCAAGCTCTACTATGAAACTATAATTCTGAAAACAGCTTTGTATTGGTACAAAAGTTGATAGATAGACAAAAGTAATTAAATCAAAAATCTTTATATTAACCTACACACCTATAATTACTTGGTTTTAGACAAAACAAAACAGCTAAAAGTATACAATGGGAGGAGAAATGCATCTTTAACAAATGGTGCTGGCATAAATGGATGATGGTGTTTATATAAGACTGCAGATTGACTTATAATCTTATGTAAGGAAAGATCACAGTTAAAAAGCCCAAATGACAGCACAGACTGGGAAAAGATCTTTTCCAACTCTACATTTAACAGAGGGATGATCTTCAAAATATACATATAACTCAAGAAGTTAGTCACCAAAACTTCAAATAATCTTATTTAAAAATATGGGGTACAGAAGTGAATAGAGAATTCTCAATAGAGGAAATAAAAATGGCTGAAAGACACTTAAGAAAGTGCTGAATATTTTTAGCTATCAGGGAAATGTAAATAGAAACAACTCTGAGATACTATCTTACTACTGCTACAATGGTTAAAATTATTGACACCAATAACAACTTATGCTGAAGAGGATGTGGACAAAGGGGAACCTTCCTTGAATGCCAGTGGGTGTGCAAACTTGTACTGTTATTTTGGAGATCAGTATGGTGGTTCCTCAGGAAAATTGGAATCAGTCTACCACAGGATCTGACAATCCCACTTTTTGGCACATTCATGTAACAAAGAGATGTTTGTTGTAGCCTTATTTGTATTAGCAAGGACGTAGAAACAACCTAGATGCCCTTCAACTGAAGAATGGATTACAAAGTTGTGGCACATTTACACAATGGAATAGTACTCTGTGGGCAAAAAAAAAAAAAAATATAATGTTGAAGTTCACACGCAAATGGATGGAATTTGAAGAAATCATTCTGAATGAGGTAACTCTGTAACAAAATGTGGAACATGGTATGTACTCACTCATATATGTTTTAGACATAGATAAAGCATCACCAGCATATTATTCACATCGCCAGAGAAATTAGGATACAATGAGGAAGCTAAGGGATTCTTACAATGTCCTTCATACTAGGGAAAGGAACAAGATTTCTGATCATATTTGGAGTGTGAGATAGTGAGTGTGGATGGAGCTAGGAGAAAGAGAAATGAAGGAGAGAAAAGCATATGGGACTAGGAAGATTTAGTTAATGGAGGAATAGATGAGATAAAATAAGAGAGAGATACCATAAAAGAGGGAGCCATTATAGATTTGAAGAGAAAAGTAATTCTATAGAAATGTCCAGAGACCTACAAGGATGACCCTAAATAACAATCTGAACAACAGTGGAAAGCATACCTTAAATGCACTTCCCTGATAATGAGATTTATGACTGAGTTATCTACCATCATATTAGCTAATGGAAAAAGAAGCAGACACTCACAGGTAATTACTCAATCACTCAATCAAACTGCAATCCAGATACTGTAAGGAGTGATAAGAAAATGGGGACTAGACCAGGCTACAGAAACCCACAGAGACAGCTGACCTGAACAAGGGAGATCTAATGGACCATATACTGACAGCTGGGAAACCAGCATGGAACAAAATTACACTGCCTCATCATGGGTCTCAGTTAGAAGTGCTATGCAGTCTAAGGGATCTCTGTGAAAATAGTATGTATCCCTGGTTCACAAAAGGACTTTGGGAGCACATTCCCCATGGAGGGATATTCCCTTAGCCCTTAACTAATGACTTGACAGACTTTGTTGATCTATCTTGGAAGTCATCATCCTCCCTGTACAATGGGAGGGAATGAGATAGAAAGGTAGTAAGAGGGCATGGGTTGGAGGGAACAAGAAGTAGAGGGAGGGAGTGAGGAAGAGGGAAGTTGAATCAATATGTAAAATAAGAAAAATTTTTTCTTTTAATTAAAAGAACAAATTAAAAAAGATATAGTTTGACATCTTAAATAATGTGTATAACAATGGAAACCTCAAAACTTGATAGGTTATTCTGAGGCTTAATTAATTATTATATGCTTATGTCTTTGGAAAGAGGATATTGGCTAACAAACGCCTATGAACAACTTTTTCTCAGACTGTATTTAGTATGAATACATGTCTTTGACAGAGTAATTTTGTTGCTTGCAAGGCTCTTATTCATGCACTTGGACAGGTCCTGAATGGAATCACCTATCTTTTGAATATTAAAGTCTATAGAAAACAGTAGTAAAATAGAGAAAGTAAACATTGTATCTCAGCTCTCATCTGCTTTTTTTTTCCCATGATATGAAGAAAAATAATCCCACTAGGATGGTCAGGTGAAATTAATCATATATTATGGTGTGACAATGTAGCACAAAGTACTTCAAATGCTATCACTCATGACCTCAGCTTATATCTTCATTTACCTTCTCTGCAAAAGCCTTTCTGTAAATTGTTTTTCTTTCTTCTTCTTTATCTAAAAGGTAAACAATATATGGATGAGAAGTAGTATGCCAAAGAATGTGCAATTATACCACAAAGACAATTATCTACGCTCATAGCCACATTATTCATAATATCCAGATATTGGGAATAATCTATATGACTATCAACTGAAAATCAGATAAAGATAATGTGATGTATGTACAAAATGGCATACTCCTTAGTGATCAGAAACAGTAACATCCTAAAATTTGCAGGCAAATAGACAGAATCAAAATAAAAATAAATACTGACAGAAGTACCCAAAATTAAGAAAGATACATATATTATGTAATCATAAGTGTGCAGTAGACATAAAGCAGGTGATACCAAACCAACAATCCAATAATCTAAGAAGCTATTACACTCTTGCAAAAACAGATGAAACAGATAAAAGAAAAGTACACCTGTAATCATTTGGCCAAGCTCCTGGAGTACAATCACAGGAAGGAAGGAGCAATAATAAGAACAAAACAGTCAAGATCATGATGTGAAAACCTGTACAATTAGCTGACCCAAGCTACTGAGAGATCAGTGACACTAGTATGATAAGAGAGGCACTGCATAAGACTAAATTATACTTTCTTAATATAGGGGACAAAGGTGACTCTCACATAATAAATGAGTTCTAACTTTAATGCACAAACTTAGTATACCCCATTCTATGTGAATAGATACTTCGTTCAGCTGAGACACGGTTTTGTGTGGGGTGAAGAGGTGTCTTAGTCCTGCCTCATGGATGATGGGAGAAACTCTTAGTAGACCCCCTGTCGGAGGAATAGATTAGAGGTTGGGGAATCAGAGAAGATGAGGGTTGGCTGAAAATGGAATGTAAAAAATAAATCATTTAAAATGCAAAGAAGAATTAACAGTCACAGATAATTGCCATCCATTAATGTCAATGGACATAATATACCTGTACAAGTGACTAATAGAATGAGTATGAAAACAGGTTCTCCTTCTGCTACATACATGAAACACACCTCAACATCAAAGATGGTTACTACCTCATTGTATAAGTTTGAGAAATAATTTTCCAATTGGATGTTAGGAATAAGCTGGCAAAGATATCATAATATCTAATGAAATATGCTTCAGAATAACAGAAACTCGGAAGGATATTTCATACTCATGAAAGAATAAGTCCACCAAGATTAAGTCTCAATTCAGAAACTTCATGTCCCAAATAGAGCATCAACCACAATTACAAAAGCAACATAACAAAAACATAAATCACCAATAATAACTCATAAAATAATAGTGTGAGAATTCAAAACCCCATCTCATGAATTGATAAGTCTGACAGAAGAAAACAGAGAAATAAGGAAACTAGTCAAAGTTTTGACACAAATAAAATGAACCAGATCAATAGAACATTTAACCCAAACACAAATGTATGTGTTTCTGCACAGTATCTCATCTCTTGAAACCATCTCTCAGTTTGTCTAATTACTGAGTAGCAAAAAAGCAGAACAGATACAAAAAATAATAATAACCCCTCATATTTTAAATTATTACAATAGTTAATGTAAGAATTCAACAATACAAATTACAGAAATCCAACAAGCCCATGGAAATTACTCAAAGCACAACAGATATACAATGTCTAAAGGATGAAATAAAGAAAAATAATTAAAGACTTCCTAGAATTCAATATAAAAGAAGGTGTATCACATAGAAGCTTATGGGACACTATGATGTTATTTCTGCTTTCTTCCCTCTCATTTCTTTGTGCTCCATTCTCCCTCTTTTCTCTTGTTACCTCTCTGTATCTCTCTTTCTCTTTATCTCTTTTTTCCTGTGTGATTTCCTCCCTTTTCCATTTCTAATAAAACTTCTCATTCAAGCTCTGGCTTCCTGGCATGTTGTTCCCCACCTCGGTCATTCACACCAGCCATGGAATCTCCCATGGCTTCCCATGCATCACCACCTTTTAGGTTTATCCTAACATTGAATCCAGAGCACAACATTGTATTGAGATATACATACTACCCATACCCAAGATAACTTAGTAGACATCACTGAATTTAAAGATTGGAGGCTAAGGTGTAAAGTGGGGAAACATTTCTCTCATTTATCTGTCTTTGTAAAAAGGCAATTCTGAGTAGAGAGAGGATGTTTTTGTTCAGGTCTTTGTGTGACTGACATTCAAAGTGCTTACCTTAATTTTAAATTTTCTTTTAGTTTTTGTGTTGATTATATTTCTTGTCTGAAACTCCTGTGTATACGTTAGCCTACTTTACGGTCTTAGTTTCTTTGGTGGCAGAGACTGCTGGATCTTGATTACAAACAAACTACCCAATTTTAAACTGAACTTGTAGAAAAGGGATAAAACTTGTCATATGTATATGTTAGTGTTAGGGATTGATGTTTTTCTTCAACACTTTAGAAGATTTCCCTGTGCTGTGTGTGCATGTATCTTACATATTTTTTTGTTGCTGTTCAAAGGTGCCCTTGCATCTTTTTTTTAAGTCATAAAATAATCCCTCAATTGAAATATCTTTACATTTGCAAAATGTTTAAGTTACAATTGCCAAATTCTCGTGTCTAAGTATATTTAGCAAAGATAATAAAGTTTTTATTTATTCTGATTTGGTTTGCAGTTTTGTGACTGTCTGTGCATGCTTTCACTCTGTACATGAGATTTCATGTAATGAACACTCATCTTAAGGTCTCTGTAACCAAAAGGGAACCTTGCAGGCCTGATTCTCCTGCCGCTACCTCTACATCAAAAGTGCTGGGTTCCAAGTGTGTGTCACAGTGCCTCTCATGTTTTTTGATTTTGATTTTTGTTTTGTTTTTAGAAAAATCTTTCTATGTTACTTAGACTGGCCTCAAACTATGGTTGTCTCCCCACATTAGCCTTCTGTGTCCTGGAGTTACAGGAAGTTTAAACTGGATCTATCAGACCCTAGAGTTGGTCATATTTTTAAACTAGGCATCACAGATGAAGTGTGGCAGTGACTTCCAGTATAAACAAAGATGCTTGACACTTGCCCTCTGGAACTTTACTGAAGCTACTTCATTGGGACATTACATTTTAATCATCAGGAAAGCAAGTGAATTAAAAAAAAGAATTTACCAGCCAGGCATTGCTGGCACTCACTTTGAATACGAGTACTTGGGAGGTAGAGACAGTTGGATCTCTGGCAGTTTGAGGCCAGCCTTGTCTACACGGAGAAATCCTGGACAGGTTCCAAAGCCAAAGAGAACCCCTGTGTTAAAAACAAAACAAAAATCACAGAAAAAATAAAACAAACAAACAAACAAAGAAAAAAACTAAAATAATTTAAGCAAGCAATGATGTTTCAAGCCTTTAAAACTCAACACTCTGGATGCATAGGTTGGTCAATCCCTGAATTGAAGAACATCAAGGGCTATAATGTGAAACTCTGTGTGTGTGTGTGTGTGTGTGTGTGTGTGTGTGTGTGTGTGTGTGTTACCCTGAATTATGTATACATATGTACATACATATCCAAGTGTCTGTGGATATCAGGAAAAATCATTATCTCTTGGAGCTATATTTACATGTAGTATTGAGACACCAGGTTTGGGGGCTAGAAATAGATTTCCAGTCCTCTGGAAGAGGAAGAATTGCTCTTAACATGAACTAACTTGCTAGCCCAGTAGCCCAAGAAATTCACTACTTACAGTTAGTTCTTCTGCAGTTATTATTATTATTATTATTATTATTATTATTATTATTATTATTAATTATTCTTGTCATTCTTTGCTGCAGCTTTGAGTGATGAAACAGGATCAAAAAACTCAACAAACCTACAGGAGTTTATTGGGAAAGGGAGTGAAGTAAGGTGTAGGTGTTAACCAATTGGGGGCAGAAATAGAAAGAGAGAATAAACTGGCAGGTTCTTGCTTATAAAGAGGAAAAGATCAGTTTAGAACAAGGCTCTGCTTTTGGGGCCACTTAAACAGGAGTCATGGAGGTTCCATTGGTCCAGTTCTTCATGGCTGCTGCATGCACAGTCTTTATAGTGTCACTTAATGAATGCATGGCTTAGCCTTCCAAACTTTGATGACATTGGAGATGTCAGTGTAGAGTGATCATCTCTGAAAGACAGATCCAGGAGGGAAGGGAAGGTCACCTGTGGCAAGTAGAGAAGATCAACTCCAGGGCATGGAAGAAACCTGAGCATTAGAGAGGCCTACGACCTGGAAAGTTTGTCTAAGAAGAAACGAGCTCTGGAGAGGATTTGTGTGGAGTGACAGTCACGTGCTAAAGAGAAACCACCAGGGCAAGAAGTGAAATGTTTGGGATAGGAACAGGTTGCCTAGTGGGAGTGAGGATCCAATAAATCAATTATTATTAGGTATCCATACTTTTCTGTGTGCTATTATTTCTGTCGTTAATTACAAAGCATTCATGTTATAAAAAGTTATAAAGGACATAGCTGTAAGTGTGGTGACACTGGCCTCTTAATTCCAGCACTCAGGAGGCAGAGGGAATTCTTTCTATTTGAGGATAGTTGGGTCTGTAAAATGAACTTCAGGACAGCCTGGGATTCAGAATGAAACCAACTCTAGAAAAGCAAACAAAAGACCTCTGCAGGAAATATGTTTTAATTTATCCCACAAAATGATAAATAAAATACCTCATGTGTCCTAAATGTCATCCGGCTCTTCAAACCTTACCCTATGGAAATTCATTTGCAAGAGTTACTAGAGAAAAAAAAATGTTTCCATTGTGTTTGTCTTGTACAATAATGTTGGTGTGTGTGTGTGTGTGTGTGTGTGTGTGTGTGTGTGTGTGTAGACCAGAAGACAACTTTTGGTGCCTATTCTCACTACCATGATACTCAGGCATTTTACTCACATCCTCTATACTGAACCCTGAAAATGGGTTTATTCCCATTACCCTTCATAATCTGGCATGATTATAGCTTGATACTTTATTGAATTTATACTTTAATAAATTTTAATACAAATATTTGCTTTCATTATGTGAATTGTGTCTGTATGAACGCATACAATGCATGTGACTGCCTTTAGAAGGCATATAAGAACAGTGGATTACATGGAGCTGGAGTTATAGGCTGTTATAAGCCACTAGACACAGGTACTGGGAAATGAACACAGGTATTTGACAATAGCAGTAAGCACTCTTTGCCTGTTCCCTAGCTCTACTAATCCTAATTTAAATGTGTAATTAAACGTTTTATTCTTGTGTATTTTTAATTCCATGTGTTTTTTGGGGGACAGTAGAAAGTTTAGGCTAAATTTTTCCATCCTTACAATGCACGCATATAGTTCTGTATGTTGAGTTCATGTGTGTACGTGTGTGTGCACACAGGTATGTCTGAATGTGTGAGTTCATGCTTGTGCATGTGTGCCTGACTATGCACACATGTATGTCTATATGTGTGAGCATGCATGCACTGCCACAACGATCCGCATGCCTGCACACGTATATGTACGCACTCGTGTTCACATGCAAGAACAAATGTATGTATGCATGTATGCACGCACACAGCCCTCATGTGCACACACACACACACGCGTGCACGCCACTACCATGTATGCGCAAAGGCAGCTGATCCTGCACACATGAACACACGCAAACTTACATGCAACCCTGCCCTGACCAACACCACATGCATGAACATAATACTGCACCCCATAATCGGGGAATCCCCGGCGGGAACGAGCACTTCTGGTTGCTCCTGTCAATCATGGGTCTAGAGTCAGGCGCTTCTTGTGTGCCTGTCACTCACAGGGCTACAGGAGGGAATGTCCTGTTCGTCCTGTCGCTTCTGGTACCACCTGTCACTCAAGGAGCTGCGGAAGAGCGCTTCCTTCTCCTGCCTTCAGTGCTGGCTCATCCTGGAAGTCCCGCCCCCGCAGGTATGACTGGCAGATCCAGCACAAATTCTTGCCCCCCTATCGAGCAGAAGTCCCGCTCTGTGATGGAACACGCAGCTGCACCAGGATTCAAAGCATGACAGAAGTCCCGCCCTTTCTACACTGACTGACAGTTCCACAATGATGACACCAGTTTCCCAGGAAGCCCCTCCCCATGCACACTGATTGACACCAGAGGAAGGAAATGCTACCCTTTCACAGTGATTGATAGTTCTCAGGACTAATGACATAACCTTTTTCCTGGCAGTCCTGCTCTGTCCCTTTGACTGACATTTCTTCTGCCCAAAATGAAAATTCAGGGTAAGTCCAGGCCCGGGGCCTTGACTGATATTTGGGACAGGAAGTCCCACCCCCGGAGCTGTGACTGACACCTCAAGCAGGAAGTCTTGCCCCCAGAGCTGGATGCAGGATGTCCTGCACCTGGGCCCTGATTCTCAGCCCCAACTTCTTCATGGACCTCACGTGCTGGTGTGAGTCCCTGGGGCCAGATTTTAAATGTAATGGGCAGGGATGGGCATAGTGTGCATGGCCAGGAGGGGCCAGGTTTGGCGGACCGCTGGGGTGGACCAGGGCAAGACTGGCATAGGGCTGGGACTGGGGTTTAGGCAGGTGAGAATGGCCAGAAGGCAAGGCCGTGGTTTCTTGGTGTATGTATGAAAATGCTTGATTACATATGTACTTCCTGTTTTTGCAGATCTCTGAAAGTCTAGATCTGGAGTAGAATCCAGGACAAAGGATGTGCAGCACTTGCTGTGTCTTTAAGCACACTCTATCCCTTGAGGAAGCACTCCTGTCACTCAAGCCTCACTAGCCAATCAGGGACACTGAGCCAACCCACTAGTCTCAGGTCTGGAAAGAGACTTCCTGGAGCCATGCTGCATGGTTGGTTTTATATCAGAACAGGGGCCAGAGGATTTACTGCTGCTCTGTGAGTGCTGCTGTGGGGAATTGTGAAGGGAGCATGGATGAGCACAGAAGATGCAGCATGGTGAGTGAGGGGATGGGGATGGTGGGATGGGGAGTCACGAATATCTGTTTGGCAGGTCCTCCAGTTGGAGGCGGGGCTAGAATGTGCTGCTGAGGTCAGTGTTTTGTTTGGCACATTGTGGTCCTAGCAGCTTACCCAACGAGAGTGCAGCCTATTAATACCTCAACTAGTGGACTGCGGAAAGGATTTCCATCACAGAGCATTGTGTAGAATCTTTTTGTAGTCAGCTGCATTATGCTTTTGGTGCCCAGGGGTTGCAATTTACAAAACAAGAAGAGGTTCAGTTTGTCCAGTGCCTTCTAGAACTTGTGCCCTTCACATCTAACGTTTAGGCGTCAGATCCATGTGGAGTTATTATCTTTATATAGTTTTGCCACCAAAATAGATATTCTTTTCGGTTTTTTAAAAAAAAATTAATAAAAATATCTTATTTTACATATCGATCTCAGTTCACGCTCCCTCTTATCCTCCCATTCCCTCCAATTTCCTCCCAATCACAACCTTAGGGAGGAATTTGAGTATTGGCCCAGGCACCTACCCTTATCTCTAGGCTAAGACAGTATCTACATTTTGGGTTAATTTTGTGCATAATGTGCATAATAATAATTTCTTTAATTATTTTTCATTCATATATAAATATTCATATATATGTATATATATGTATATACATATATATATATATATTTATATATAATTTTTTGAAACAGGTTTCCTTTGTGTAGCTTTGCAACCTGGCTTAGAATTTTCCCTATAGTGTAGGCTAGCACCAATTTCATAGAGATCTGCTTGTCTCTGCCTCCCAAGTGCTAGGTTAAAGGCAAGTGCCAATAAAGGCATGTATAAATGGCATTCTTGTATTGGACCACACTCCACCATTGAGCTATTTTGTGGAATAGTGGAATTGTTGATATAAAGATTTACCAAATCTTGATTGATAGTCTCTCATAATAGAATTTAGGTGAGGGAATGCTGCCCTTAAAGTAAAAAAAAAAAAAAAAAAAAAAAAAAGGAATATCATGCTAATCAGTCGTGTTAGAGATTACGGTGCTAAAATATACATTTGCTCTCCAGGATAGTCCAGACATTTAACTCCAAACCTCGGCAATGGACAAAACAATGATTTACAAACAGCCCCAATGCCCATCTTCTTTCCATGTAGCCAGGCTTTTACAAGCTGTTGAGGGGTGCATTACTGGGTCACAATGAATATTATGTCCACGTGTGCCATAATCTTCTAGAGAAAATCATGTCTCTGTCATATAACAAGAGCCCAGGTGACAACTGTTTGAAAAGGAAAAGAGTGATGTGTTGAGGGCTGAACTGAGCAAGCAAGAACTTTTGTGTAGGTCCTCAGTCATGGAGGAGTAACATTGCTCCTTCTGAATCACAGGAAAGTGTTTGGCAAAGCAAATAATAGCCTTGGGGTTCTTGCTTTCGGTGTTTTTCATCAGGCTTTGAGCTATTAAGATTACAATAGAGATCATCCTTTGAAACAAGGAAGATGCTTGGGAGAGAATGCAATTGTATGTTGCCAGAGCTTTTTTGGATGTGATGCTTAAGATGGCAGTAAGACAACTGTTCCCACCTCATGGAGCTGTGGTTATTGGTCCCACGACCACTGTGGGCTTAGTCAGTAATGTTATTGGGATTCCCTGTGTTCCCCCTGTGCTTCAGTATTTGAGTAGCCTTCTCCCGAGTTTATCACACTGAATGGTAACTCCTGTTGACTTCCTAGAAGCCCCCCTTACTTCTATTTCCCCATGGAAGTAGTATACAAGACACTATTCCTCATGAGAAGCTTAATTAGAATAAGACACAGTTTTAGCAAAACCTCTTTTCATCTATTCTTTGTTCTGCCTTCCCTACTTTTCTCATCTTGTGGCACTTTTTCCTCAGGACCTATCAGTAAAGTGACCTGCTGTTTTCTGTTACTCCTGTACTATGAAATAAAAATGGTGCTATCTTTTATGTTGAAGTCCTATATTGCCTTGTTGGCCCAACTTGCAGTATCCTGTCACTATTTAAATTGCTCAACATACAAGCTGGAGTCAGGCATTGAAAGAACTTATAGATGGCAACATATGTGGAATACAAAATCTGTCTTAGGAGCTAGGTGGTGGTCGCCCACACCTTTAATCACAGCACTCAGGCATCACAGGCAAGTACCTTTATGTGAGTTCAAGGCCAGTGTAGTCTACAGAGACATACCTAGGACAACTAAAGTGATTTATCGCACAGAGAAACTCTGTCTCAATAAAACCCCAACAATAACAACAACTCAATGCTCTCCTCAATGAGCATTAGCTGGGAATGAATGCAGTTTGTCATTACAGAGATATTTTTTATTTTTTTCTTAACTCTGTGGGCAGTGTCCTTCTGTCCTCTTAATTACCCCTTCTTAAACTAAGTTACCATATGAACACAGTGCGTTTTTTTGGTAGCAAGCTTCTTAAACACTTTATTTGTGGATACCAATCATTTTTATTGATATATTTAATAAACAGAACTCATTAATTGGTAACACTGTTCATTAAATTAAAATATAATTCTCTTAACCATATCAGGAAATGACCCCCTTTTGTATAGAGAGCTCTAGACTATGGAGTGTCTCTGTTTGGAACAAATATCAGTAGTTGGAAGATCAGAAGCAGAACAGTTTAAGCATCCTTTTGAGTTAATTTTGTAAGAGTCTGTTCATTTAAGTTCTGAACACATAGAATCATGGGTAGCTAGGTAACATTGCTCAGAATCTCAGTTTAACTGTATGAGAATACATACAGTTAATACATACATACATACATACATACATACATACATACATACATACAAAAAGTTGTATATATCCCCAGGCCTTTGACAAAAAGTTGACTATATTTACTTATCTTATTGTTCTTTTCTTTTTGTATTCCTTGCCTTTGTTCTTTCCGGAATATTGTATACCTCTATCACTGCATGTTTGTGGTAGGTATAGAACCCATGCTGCGTCAATATGTGTACTATGTTTTTCATAATAATATTTAGATTCTATCTGTTTTCTATTTGTTGAATCGTTCCAAACAATTATTCTTTCATGTCAGGAATTAGTTTACATTGCATTGCAATTTTATCGTATACAGAATATTCACACTAATGCACCAAGTTTTCATTGATTATATGTTTCTTTTCTATTTATGTACTATCTTTCATTCTTGTTGTTTTCAATATGGAAAACACTTTTACTGTTTTTCCTAAAACGTACTATAGGTTGTGGCATGTGGCTCAGGAGATATTCTACTTGGGGGTGACCACAGTTCAGATACCAAAATCCAAATTTCTAGATTCAATACAACCTCAATTCCAGATGCAGGTTATCTGACAACCTCTACTATAGTATGTAATATGAACACATGGGATACCTGTCTCACACAAAATCTGAAAAAACTGGAAATGAACTGTTTTCAAAATACTCGTTACTGAAACAAGAATTAGAGTAAAACTAGTCACTTAGAGTGCATGATTCTAATATTAGATTATCTCTTTTTTAATTTCCTATAACGTTTCAGTTTTCATTTTACATACCAAATGCAGTTTCCCTCCCTTTCTGTCTTCTTCCCCAACCTGTCTAGCTTCTTTTCCCCCTTTCAATTGTCAGAGAGTGTAAGACCCTCATTCAGAGTTAACAAATTCTCACATACAAAGGTAAGGAAGGACCAAGCCACTCTATCTTTCATCAAGACTGAGAAAGGTATTCCACAATAGGGTTTGGGCTCCATAATACCTGGAGCCTACAGTTCTAGCAACTGGGATGGGTATGGGTTTCTCTACCAGGGGCCCTTTAATAGATCACATCACCTAAGTGTCAACTACAATCAGAGGGTCGAGTTTGGTGCTATGAAGGTCTCCCAGCTGGTAGTCCATACTCTGTGAGTTTCCACTAGTGACAATAGATGAGATATGGTTATGTAGGAGTGGAAATTACTCTGTTAGAAGAAGCACATCACTGTAGGGTCAACATTGATGTTTCTTATTCTCAAAATTCTGCCCAGTGTGTCAGACAATTCCCTCTTGCCTCTGAGTCATGTTGTAAGGACTCTAACCACCAGGGCTGCAAGAGCCTGCATGCTGACACACCCCCTGCCATAATAATGATTAACTTAACCTCTGAAGTTTTAAGTGTTACTCCTCAATTAAATGTTTTCTTTGTAAGTGCTTTCCTGGATCATGGTGTCTCTTAACAGCTATGAAAACATGACAAAGTCAGATGTTGTTTCCAGAGCCTGTGGTATATCTGTGATAGACAGTTCCTAAAGTAAAATTTATTTCTAATGTGTTCTCAGTAGTGTTGTTGTGGTAGCTTGTCTCTCTGTTTATGTGGGTTTATTTGGATTTCTTTATCATGGTTACATGCTACTTAAACAGTTTTGAAATGGTGCATTTGTACCTCCTATTCTGTTTATTTCTAATGTGACTGGGTGAATGCACCAGAATTATAGGACTATATGGTCAAAAAAGTTCACATTTACAATGTGAGTATTTTCTTTCTTTGTCACATATGTATGTGTTATGGTAGGATGCAGTGACCTATGATGATGTGCACATCCACTTCACTCAGGAAGAGTGGGATTTGCTAAATGCTTCTCAGAAATGTCTCTACATAGATGTGATGCTGAATACCTACAGGTACCTCACTGATACAGGCAAGACTGAATTTTCCTTCATTTTTAAAATAAAGGATGAAATGCTTCTTGGTTTTTGATACTATTCAGTAATTTTAATTGAGAAAAGGTAAAATTGCATGAATGGGGCATGTTTCTAAGGCTTATTGAAGTTATTAACTTAAATTTTGTACAATTTTCAATAATACCTCATATATCTTCTGTTATTTCAGGCTACTTTTGGGATGAACATAATATGGAAGATCATTGTTAAAATTTTAGAAGACATAGAAGGTAAATTTTTATGATTAAATTTATGCAAATTTGTCTCTGAAGATATTTTAATGTATCCTGGAAATTTTACTGAAGAAGCACTCAAAAAATAAAAAAAAATAGGAAGATCAACAGTGAAAATAAGTGCAGCTTAAAGTATAGTGATGGTTCTTATTTTCTCACAAAACCAAGTACCTCAGTGAAAGGTAGCTCTCCTGTGTTTGCAAGAAATTCATGTAAAAATGGAAGGAAACAATGTCTTAAATGATACCACCATTTGAATTATAGGACCCAGAGATCTATGCTGTAAATATGCCAGTGATGGGAGATGTTATTCTGTATAGTATATGTTTCTCATACTGGTTAATAAAGCCCTGTGGCCAATAGAAAACTAGATAGGCGGGGCTAAGAGACTAGGAGGAGGAAAGAGGAAGTAGAAGGCGGGAGTCGAGATGTAGCCCTGGAAAGAAGCAGGATGCGTGCTGCGGCTCCCCGATAAGATGACCACATGGAAATACTTAGATAAGTAGAAATGGGTTAATAATTAAGGCAGAGCTAGCCCATAAACAATAATGGTAACTGGCCAACAGGATTGTATCAAAAACAGAGTCTCTGAGTGTTATTTGGGGCACACGTGGCAGCGGGACAATAGCAGCAGAACCAGCAGCAGCCGGTGGGGAAACCTGCCTTAACATAATGGTGTCAGAAGTGGGATTGTGAACTTTCACTTAAAACTTAACAAAAGCTTAAAAAATAATTTTAGAAACAAGGGAACAGAGACTAGCAAGACTTCTTGGTAGCAACATTTTCTCGGTTGGATTTGTTTTGCTGTAGACAGAGATTTGCAGGGCTCCTTTAAGGGAGGTTTCCAAAATTAGCATAAGCTACAAAAAAGCCGCCTTGCTTTTAAAGAGCTCTGCTAACAATTCATTGGTGTGTACAAGAGCTGCAATGTAGGTTTACACTGTGTTTTAAAAAATACACTGGCTTGGGAGAGAAAAAGAAACGGGATACAATGATTTAAAAAAGAAAAAAGAAAGTAGAATGAATGGGCATAATGGGGCATGCCATTAATCCTAGGCAGACAGAGGCAAGCAGATCTCTGTGATTTCAAAGCAAACCTGGTATGCACTGAATTCCAGGACAGATAAAAATTACACAGAGAAACCCTGTCTCAAAATATGTAAAAATAGAAGTAGAATAAATAGAGTAATAAAAAAGCCACGTAAAGATGGAAAACACAGAGAAATTTTGGATACTATACGTGCTTCTGTTGTCTTTAAATTATTTGATTGCTGAGAAAATAACAACTACTAATAAAAGAAATGCTGCTGGATTAATTCAATTTATATATTTTAAAAATGCTTTGACTCAAAAATTTAAGCCTAAGGACAAGTTACTGGGGAAAAGGATTTCTATTTTTGTTTCCACAGAAAATGAAAAGCTATGGATTCTTTCCAGACTTATATGGTTTGATCAAGCCAGACCCCCTGAAACAGCTCCCCAGGAGATCCAACATTCAAAGCAATTGAGACAAAGCCTTGCAGACTACTGCCAAGATTTCTGTGTCTTCTTTGGACTCCCATGACAGTGCCCTCTACCAGCAGGAAGTATTTTGGAAAGAACGACGACCAAATTCCCAAATATTGTTTATAAATGTTTATTTTCATTTAAATGGACTTAGTTATAAATGGATATAACCACAAACAATCTTTTTAAAGGTAAAAATGGAATTATGGTATTGATATGAATACTTTGCTTTGAAATGGATTTTCTTTTATTGATACAATTTAAGGTCAATTTTGTGATATGTATATTTCTCCTCTTGTTTAGGTATTGTGTTTATATAGCTCATTGGAAAATGTAATGTATAATTTAGTACAGATCATAGAGGGTTACGTATGATAATCAAAACTTAGAGTTAAGTTAGTTAGGATTTCTAGATATGCAGAGAAGTATTTGAAATGGATAGGCATTCTTCAAACCCTTCAAAGACCTACAGAATATGGCATTTAAAATGGTTTAGGGATTTTCTTGACAGTGAGGCACAACTGCTCCTGGTAACACAACCTACAGAAGAAAGGAAGATGGACATCGAAGAAACACATTATGGAGTTTGCTTCTAATATGGCAAGACTAGACATTTGAGCAAGGTACTTCTCTTGTCTAGACTGTTTGACATTATGTTGTAGAAACTGGACATGCAGGACCCACAAAAAGGTGACTGCTGATGCAAGATGGACATTGCTACAGGATTCCTGCTTCGTGGAAGAGGCTGCCAGACAGCCAGACATTCTACAGGACACAGAGAAAAATGACTGACACACTGTCAATACAGATGGATAGTTTAAAGTTTCCTGTCTTGTTGAGGAGTCTGGACACACACTATGGCCTATAGGCTGAAGATGGAATATTACAGAAGAACTTCGGGTGACTGACCAGGCAATGAGTTGTCTCTGTCATTTCTAGAGTTTATATATTATCCTTCTGTGGCCTTTGATGGAGTTGAAGACAAGTAGTTATGATTATAGCTTTCCTTAGTTAGGATTAAAGATAATTTACATATAGGACTTTAGACTCACAAAGATAGGATAGATGATATTTTCTTTAAGTCTTACAAAATGTTAATGGACTAAATATTGTTAACTGTGATTCTTATTTGATAACTGTTATATGATATATTTTGCTATGTTAAGGTTAAACCCGTTCATTTACTTTAGACAGAAAAGAGGAGATGATGGGAGATGTTATTCTGTATATATGTTTCTCATACTGGTTAATAAAGCTCTGTGGCCAATAGGAAACAAGATAGGCAGGGCTAGGAGACCAAGAGGAGGAGAGGGGAAGTAGTTGGAGTTGAGATGTAGCCCAGGGAGGAAGAAAGACGCCCGCCGGGGCTCCCCTATAAGATGACCTCGTGGAAATACTTAGATAAGTAGAAATGGGTTAATAATTAAGGCAGAGCTAGCCCATTAACAATAATGGTAACTGGCCAGCAGGATTGTATCAAATACAGAGTCTCTGAATGTTATTTGGGGCTGGCGCAGCTGTGGGCCCAGACTGGCGGCAAGCAAGATGGCACTGGTGGGCTGGTAGGAAAAACCTGTGGTAACATGCCAGTTTGTTTATTTTCATACTATTCAAATATTTAAAACAGTATACTCGTTACATAGGTACTATGTACATCGCAAGGCTTTCTAAGAAAAAATCTATAGTTAATTAGGCATAACTTATATACTTGTGACTTTGCTATGTATATTGAATGGGTCGGATTATGAGTGGCAAGAAGGTTGTTGTGGAGAAAGCTTAATCCCTATATGTTCTGTGAGAAAAAGAAAGTTAAAGTGTGTGAATGCTACATGGAAACCTTTTCTTTGTTATTCTTACTTTAATAAATATATCATATGTTGAGTTAGGAAGTTGTGGCCCATGTCTTTAATTCTGGCATTTATGGTAAAGAAGATAGTGGATCCCTTAAGTTTGTGACCAACCTGGTCTATAATGTGAGTTCCAGGCTAGCCAGTTCTACACAGTGAGATTCTATATCAGGAAACCTAGAAAATAAAAGAATATATGCTACTCTGAATAAAAACCATGTGAATTTAGAATATAGAAAGCAGCAACATTCCTCTCTATCTTAGGACAGTGAGAAGAAATGAAACATACTTAGTTTCAGGATATGTTTGGGTGTGAAACAAGTTTAAAATTTATCAGTATTCTAACATCATCTGAAAGATATCAGCAAACTAACACTGCTATAAATCTCTATGACCATTAGAATGTGTGATTGTTTCCATCTGTACTGGTATATTTGGCCAGTGTAGTATAATTTATCCTATGGAAAACTAATAAATGCAATAAATATGGCAAAGCTCTGAGTTGGTATAGTTATTTCAATTATGTGAGAAATCTCATATAAATAGATTCCATTAATGTGGGCCATGAAATAAAATCTCTTCCTCTGAATCACAGGTATCTTCACTGAAAACAAAACAAAACCTCATGAGGGAAGCTTTATGAATGAATAACTCCAGATCAGATTCTTACTTACAATTTGGCCAAATAATATATTTATTTTATACATGTACTATGCTTCTTTACTATCATGCATGTGGTAAAGTTTTACATATGCTAATTATCTTTGTAGGAATGAGAGAAGCCATGAGGGAGCAAATCCTGGGAATATACCCAATGAATGTGTGAAAAACTTTGTGTGTTTCAGGCATCTTCAAAGGCTTGAAAAACATCACACTGGAGAGAAACAATATAGAAGTCTTCAATATGGTGAAGTCTTTGCATGTCACAGTTTCTGCCAACTCTGTGAAAGAACAAACACAGTAGGGAAAACCTATGAATGCAGTCAGTGTAGTAAAGCATTTGCCAGACATACTTTGTTAAAAAGATGTATTAGAACACATAATGGAGATAAAACACAAGACAGTAATCAATGTGGTAAAGTCTATTCACTATGCAATCATCTCAAAAAACATAAAAGAAAACATACTTGAGAGAAACCCTATGAATGTAATCAATGTGGTAAAGTATTTGCAAGGAATAGTAGTCTTAAATGTCATATAAGAACACATTCTAGAGAGAAACCCTGTAAATGTAATCAATGTGGGAAAGCATTTTCACAACACAGCCATGTGGTATGTCATAAAAGAATACATACTGGAGAAAGACCCTCCAGAAAGAAATGTAATAAAATGTGGTGAATGTAATAAATGTGGTGAAGCATTTGCAAATAGTGGTAATCTTAAAAGACATGTAAAAACACATACTGGAGAGAAACCCTATGTATGTAATCAATGTGGTAGAGCATTTTCAGATGTCAGTACTCTCCAATCTCATAATAGAACACATACTGGATAGAAACCCTATGGATATAATCAATGTCGTACATCTTTTTCATATCACAGCACTCTGGTGTATCATGAAAGAACACATACTGGAGAGAGACCCTATGACTGTAATCAATGTGGTAAAGCATTTGCAAGTAATGGTCAGCTTAAATGTCATATAAGAACACATACTGTAGAGAAACCTTATGAATGCCATCAATGTGGACATCCAGCACTCTCATAAGTCATATAAGAATGTATACATGAAAGACACTGAATGTATCTCATGTGGTAAAGCCTCTCTAAGGTGTTATTAGTCTTTATAATCACAAAAATATCATAGTGCATAGAAACCCTATACAGATAAGCATGGTGGTAAAGCGCACTTTGCTTATCAAAATAACCTTTGTTGGCCTAAGAAAACTCTTATGGAAAGGAATCTTACTAGAATGGATGTTGTATGAACTTCAGCCAACTCACATTGAGTTACACAGCATTCAGGAGATAAATATATATGACAAGTGTGAACAATCAGTTTAAGCATTACAATGTCTCTGTATTGTACTCACGTGCAAACACATGTGCACAAAATCCTAGGAATTCACTGATAAGGAAACCATGTTTCATTGTAACACTTGTTTTTATTTACACAATACCTCATTCAGATGGATTATTTTCTCTAAGTCTAATCCTTCATGCGTGCTTTCTTTTACATGAAGCAATTCGTATTTCATGGAAACTTTGAAGACTATAAGACCCTCAACAGAGGGGTTAGAAGAATGACTGCTCATAATAGAAAATATTCACATATGGAAATCTGTTTAGAGATTTGATTTTAATTATGTCATGTCAGTGTGTGAGTTTGTGACTATTCATGGTTTGTCACTATAAGGTTGCACCCTTCAGAATTTCTGTAGGAGGAACTACAGTATCTCCTCAGAAAACTGACATAGGTCATGGCAATGAACTTTTAATAATTTTGCTCCTCTGTATATTTAACCCTGCATATATTTTAAGTTTTTATTATCATGATATCGGGTAATCGGGAAGAAATCATGGAAGAGAAAACCCACATCATGTAAACAATTTTATGGACATGTTAGACATCATACTTGAATTTCTTCTTAAAAAATGAAATTGATTTATGTGGAGATAGTGCATTAATAAGTTCACTAGACCCAAGATAAATGATAAATGAGTATATTATTGGAGAATAAACTTACACAGATGATAGAGAAGAATTGCTGAGGAGTTCTAGCTCAGAAGGAGGCAGTCCATGCCCTTATGATTCGATTTACAACATGGGAGAAGTGACAGACAGAGAGATGGAAAAAGAATGAGAGATAGATGGAGGAGAAGTGATAGAATAACAGAGATACTGAGAACGAGAAGGGGTCCACCCCAGGGTTCTCTGCCTTATGTTCATGTACACAGAACCAATGACACTGCATAAGAAATAACTTCTAACTTCATGAGAAACATATTTACAGAATGACATCTCCCATCCTCTTCTCTTTTCTATCTAAAATAAAGGAAGGGTTTTAACCTCAACATAGTAAAATATACCATACAAGAGTTATCAAATAAGAATCACAGTTAACAATATTTTGCCCATTCATATTTAGTAAGACTTAAAGAAAATGTCATCTATCGTTATCTTTGTGAGTCTAAAGTCTTATATGTAACTTATCTTTAATCCTAACTAAGGAAAACTATAACCATAACTATCTGTCTTCAATTCCTTCAAAGACCACAGAAGGATAATATATATATATATATTTAATATATATATATTTAATATATATATATATTTATATATATATATATATATATATATATATATATATATATATATATATATATAAACTCTAGATATGACAGAGACAACTCACTGCCTGGTCAGTCACCTGAAGTTCTTCTGTAATGTTCTATCTTTAGCCTATAGGCCAAAGTGTGTCTGGCAGACTCCTCAGCAAAGCATTAAACTTTAAACTGTCCACCTGTATTGGCAGTTTATCAGTTACTTTTCTCTGTGTTCTGCAAAATGTCTGGCAGACCCTTCCATGAAAGAGGAATCCTGTAGCACTGTCCTTCTTGAATCAGCAGCCACTTTCCTGTGGGTCCTGCATGTCCAGTTTATACAGCATAAAGTCAAAAATTTCAGACAAGAGCAGAATCTTGTCCAAAGGACTAGTCTTGCCATATTGAAAGCAAACTCCATAACATGTTTCTTTAATGTCTATCTTCCTTTCTGACGCAGGTGTTGTGTCAGGAACAATTGTGCATCACTATCAAGAAAATCCTTAAACCATTTTAAATGTCATATTCTGTAGGTCTTTGAAAAGTTTGAAGATTG
The DNA here is from genome assembly GCA_030556225.1 of Cricetiscus sungorus. Taxonomy (NCBI): domain Eukaryota; kingdom Metazoa; phylum Chordata; class Mammalia; order Rodentia; family Cricetidae; genus Cricetiscus; species Cricetiscus sungorus. The sequence continues at coordinate 188,952 of JANBXA010000087.1, read as the reverse complement.
CTTATCCATCTCAAATACATCTTGAAACCTAACTAACTTTACTTAAAGTTTTGACTATTATAGGTATCTATCTATATTCTGTACGAAATTATACATTATAGTTCTAAATGTGCTGTATAAATACAATATCTAAATAAAATATAGAGACAAAATATACTTATCTCATAATTGACCTTAAATTTGTATCAATAAATGGAAATCCATTTCAAAACAAAATAGTTTTATCTATACAATAATTCCCTTTTTACCTTTAAAGGAGATTGGTTGTAATCATTAACCATTTAAAACCAAGCCCATTTAAATGAAAACAAATATTTTTAGACAATATTTGGAAATTTGGGTGTCGTCCTCTCCAAACTACTTCCTGATGTTAGGGGGCACTGTCATGGGGATCCTAAGAAGATACAGAAATCCTCGCTGTAGTCTTCAAGGCTGCCTTGTCCCAACTGTTTTGAATGTCGTATCACCTGCAACACTGTTTCAGGGGGTCTGGCTTTATCAAACCACATTAGTCTGTAAGAAATCCACAGCCTTTCACTTTCTGTGGAAATAAAAATCGAAATCCTTTTCCCCAGTAACTTGTCCTTAGACATAAATTTTGACATCAAAGCATTTTTTAAAATATAAATTGAATTGATCCAGCAACATTTGTTTTAAGAGTTGTTATTCCCTCAGCTGTCAAACAATACAAAGACAATATAATACAGTACAGTATCCAGATGCTCTCCATCTTTAAGTGGCATTTTTATTACTCTATTTCTTTTACGTCTATTTTTTTTTTCATTTTTTTAAGACAGGGTTTCTCTGTGTAACTTTTATCTGTCCTGGAATTCACTCTGTATACCAGGTTTACTTTCCAATCACAGAGATCTGCTTGCCTGTGTCTCCTGAGAGCTGGAATTAAAGGTGTGTGCCACCACAACTAGTTACTCTACTTCCTTTTTTTTTTCCTTAAACCATTGTATCCTGTTTGACTTTCTCTCCCAAGCCTACGTATATTTTCAAATAAACTGTAAATCTTTAGCAATTTTTCTTAACCTGAATCTGTATTTACTGTAAATCTTTATCTTTTCTGGCCATAAGTGTTTTATATAGTAAACAACACTGTAAAAATGAAAGCCACAGTTGTTTCAGCTGCAGTCTATCCAAGATGGCAGCGGCTATTTTACCACCAGCACTGAGTGTTTTGCTCACTTGCCTTGGTCTATGCTGTCATCTAGCAACATGCTGCCAGCTTGGAGAAGTGATCACTCCCATTGACAGCTTTGATAAACAGCAATAAATTGTTAGCAAACACTTCTTAAAAGCCCTGTGGTTTTTGTCTGCTTCTGCTGAGTCAGGAAACCTCCCTTAAAGGAGTTGCAAAATTTCTTCTTGTCTCTAGCAAAACAAAGTCCAACTGAGAAAAATGCTGCTACCAAGAATTCTTGATAGTTTCTATTCTTATCTTTCTAAAATCCTTTTAAAGCATTTCTTAAGTATTAAGTGGAAGATTGGCATTCCTTATTGGACGCCAATATGTTACAAACAAGATTTTCCCTGTCACCATCAGAGGTGTAAAAGAGTAGCTCATCCATGTTCTAGGATAACATCCCTTGTGAGGTCTCTGTGATGCTCCTGCACCACTTGTGCTATTGCTTCTCCTCATAGTAGAGCACAATGAATATGAGGAGGAATGTGGAGGAAGAGCAGGGAGGCAACGATCCCAAGCACCATGCTTACCTTGGGGGAGTCCTTGGAAATCATCATGTTGGGCATCATGGAATCTTCTGGACTCAATCGTCCAGCATCCCTAGCACTCTGGGTGATGCATGTGGCATTCACAGTCTTCTTTATCAATGGCTGCAACTACGAAATCTATAAGCTCATTCATAACAGATAACTGAAGCCTTAATGCAATCGCTAATCATTTCAATAAATAATTCAGTAATCGCTAACTCTCACAAAAATTTAATAGGTGATGTGTCATTTAACAAGCAAGGAAAAATTGGTAAACACCAGTTATGAAGGATGAGATAATCATTAATTTAAACAATCAAACAATGTGATGATATCATCCACCATGAACAGGTATAGAAATCTATCACTGTGATCCATCATATAAACAAACTGAAAAAGAAAACCACATGATCATCTCACTAGATGCTGAAAAATACTTTGACACAATTCAACATTCTTTCACGATAAAGGTCCTGGAGAGAACAGGGATAACAGGAACATACATAATAATAAAAGCAATAAACAGTAAACCAATAGCCAACAACAAACTGAGTGGATAAAAGATTAAGGTGATTCCTCAAAAATCAGAAACAAGGCAAGGATGCCCGCAATCTCCATTTCTATTCAATATTCTACTTGAACTTATACTTGAAGTTCTAGCTAAAGGAATAAAACAACAAAAGCAGATCAAGGGCATACAAACTGGAAAGGACGAAGTCAAACTGTCACTATTTGCAGATGATAAAATAGTTTACATTAGCCACACAAAAAACTATTAAAATGGAATTCCTGCCACTGAGAAACACCTTTAGCAAAGTACCTGGATACAATATAAATTCCCAAAATCAGCACTACTATATACAGATGACAAAGGTGCTGAGAAAAAAAAATATCACAGAAACATTACCTTTTGCAATAGCCACAAACCACATGCTTACCAAAACAAGTGAGTTAACTATATATCAAGAACTTTGTTTCTTTATAGAAAGAATTTAAAGAAAATAGACAGAAAATTGAGAGATCACACATGCTCTTGGATAGGTAGGATAAATGTATTAAAAATGTCAATCTTGCCAAAGCAATCTACAGATTCAATGCAATTTCCATTAAAATCCCATCACAATTTTTCACTGTCTTTGAAATGATAATAATAACCATTATATGGAAAAACAAATGTCCCAGGAAAGCCAAAACAACCTTCTACCTTAAAGTAACTTCAGGAGGCATCACCATTCTTTAAGATCTACTATAGAGTTATTGTACTGAAAACAGCCTGGTAGTGGCACGAAAAAAATACAAGTAGAACAATGGAATCAAATAGAAAATCGTGATATTAACCCACACACTTACGAATACCTGACTTTTGACAAAACAGATGAAAGTATACAATGGAAGGAGGAAAGCATCTTTAACAAATGGAGCTGGTACAACTGGAAGGGGGTGTGTAGAAGACTGCAGTTAGACCCATGTCTTTCATCATGCACAAAACTCAAATCCAAATGGATAAAAGACCTCAACATAAATCCAGCCACACTGAATCTCTTAGAAAAGTAAGTAGTAGGTACCCTTGAAAAATTTGTTGCAGAAGACTTCTTTCTGAACATAATTCCAGTAGCACAGACACTGAGATTGGAAATTAGCAAATGGGGCATCCTCAAACTGTGAAGCTTCTGTAAGGCCAAGGACACAGATGACAAGACCAAACGTCAGCCCAAAGATTGGGAAAAGATTTTTACTAACCCTACATTTGACAGAGGGATGATCTCCAAAATATTCAAAGAACTCAAGAAACTAGTCAACAAAACACCAAATAACCATATTAAAAATGGGGTACAGAACTGAAGAGAGAGTTCTCAGGAGAATTCAAAAGGCTGAAAGACACTTAAGAAAGTTCTTAACATCCTTAACTAGCAGGGAAATATAAATGAAAACCCTTCTGAGATACCATTTTAATTTGCCAGAATGGCTAAAATTTGAAACACCAATGACAAGCTGGAAAGGAAATGGAGAAAAGTGAACACATTTATACTCCTGGTAGGAGTGTAAACTCGTACAGCCATTTTATAGATCAGTATGACATTTTTCTTGGGAAAATGGGAATCGGTCTAACACAGGACCCAACAATTCCCCTCTTAGGTATATACTCAAATGATCCCCATCCATGCAACAGAGACATGGGCTCAACTATATTCATAGCAGCATTATTTTTAATATCAAGAACCTGGAGGCAATCTAAATGACCCTCAACTGAAGAATGCATAAAGAACATGTGGCACCTTTACAAAATGTAATATTACTCTGCAGAAAAAAAAAGATGGAATCTCTAAATTTGATGGAAAATGAATGGAACTTGAAGAAACTGAAACCATCCTCTATGAGGTAACCAATCACAAAATGAGGAACTTAGTATGTACTCACTCATATATAAATTTGAGCCGTAGAGCAAAGGATCACCAGCATATAATTTATACAACCAGAAAACTACTATAAACGTGGGATTTTAAGAGATTCATACAAGGTCCCCCACAGAAGGGGAAAGTGACATAATATACTGAGCAAATTGGAAGTGTGGTGTAGTGCTTAGAGAGGGTTTTAGGAGAAGGACAAGGAAGGGAGAGCAAAGCACATTGGACTAGGAAGATTGAGTAAGGTGAGGAATAGATGAGACACACACACAGACAGAGAGACAGAGAGAGAGAGAGAGAGAGAGAGAGAGAGAGAGAGAGAGAGAGAGAGAGAGAGAGAGAGAGAGAGAGAGAGAGAAGCACACCATAAAAGATGGAGCCCTTATAAGTGTGAAGATAAATCTCTGTCTAAAGAAATGTTCATAGACCTACAAGACTTAACCCAACTAACAATTTGAGGAACAGTGGAGAGGCTACCATAAATTCCTTTCCCTGATAATGAGTTTGATGACTAATTTATCGACAGCCCCAGAGCTCTCATCTAGTAGCTGTTGGAAACAGAAGCAAACGCCCACAGCTAAACATTCAGCTGAACTGGAAACCAGATGCAGAGAGGGAGGACCTGACCAGGCTATGGAAAGCCACAGAGACATCTGACCTGATAAAGGGGGCGATGATGGACCCCCAAACTGATAGCTGGGAATCCAGAATTGGAATATGGGTCTCAGTTAGAAGACCGGGGCAGTCTACGGGTCCTATGACAGTGGAAGCAGCATGTATCTCTGGTGCATAAAAGGACATTGGGAGCACATTCCTGATGGACAGATACTCCATTAATGTAGAGGCAGTAGGAAGGTCCTGGTTCCTATTCTAAACGAATTTACAGATTTAGTTGTCTCCTCCAGGAGGTATCACCCTACACGTTGAGAAGGGGAGGATGGGAGGGGAGGGGGTTGGAGTGCATGAAAGGGTGGGAGAGTGAGTGGGACAGAGAGACTGAGTGAGAGGAAACTGTGATCCATAAGAAATTAAGAAATAATAAAATACAGGAAAATGGTAAGTGACAGATATAGAACTCAGAATTTTCTTTCATGCACAGAGCATTTCTCTGGTAACAAAAAACATGGTGTTAAATAAATCATTGAGCAATGTGAATTATAGATGAGAATAACCTTAATTGAGGTAAAAATAAAATTGACTTTAAAATAAAAAATATTTTAAAAAAAAGTGATATTGCATACTTAAATACCCAAGATGGAATTTGACTGGACTCTTCATGGAATAGAAGATTATTTATTTGAATAATTATGTATATATGTAAATGATCTTGCATATTAAACCCATTCATCAATTTAAATAATTTAATTATGAAATTAGATCATCAAGCATACTTGATCCCAAAAGGTGGCACCAAACTTCAGGTATTGTGGATGACATGAACATTCTTTTCTAAATGAAATAATCAAACAACCAGTTGGTATCACATCATCCACTTCCCCAAGATGTCTCCAAACGAGACTCATGAACAGTGTTGTTATCATTAATTTAAATAATTTAATTACATAATTATATAATTAGATGTTTTTGCATACTCGACTCCCACAATATCGTGCAAAAATTGACTGATCATCGATTATCTAAGGTTCTATTTCAATAATTAAATAATTACATAATCAGTGGATGAGACAGTTTACTATACTAGATACCCACAAGTTATCTCTTCTTTGGTTCCCACAAGATTGTGCCAAACTAAACAGAAGATAAATTAATCACAGTTTTGAGCAGTAAGATGTGTAAATGATTAAATATTGTTGTGTATCCAGGGTTTAAGAGTATATCAGATAGTTGTTGTTGGGCAGCTGCCTCATTAGACATAATTTGCTATCCAATTATCCCTCAGTCTAGTCTAACTTATGGATTTACCACTTCCCTGAAGGAAGTTAACAATGGAAAACTCACCTCTTGTTGAACACTTGTGAATCTTTTTTATCTTCTTTATTCATAGATTTACTTCTTAGGGAAGATGACATTCATCAGCAAAACCATTTGTACTGGTTCTCCACAGATAATAATCTCTGATATTAGGTAATCTTGAATAGGTTAATATCACTAGCTGTAGGCCACTTTCCCGGGATTTGGTTATGACGTGTTTAGGAGAATCAATTTTCACAAATGCTGTCATTAAGTTTTATGAGATACCTATTTTGGGAGATGACAATATCCAATCTAAGTTGCTCTCTGGTTCTTGGCCTATGATACAAGAATATAGAATTCCAGCAGTGTTGCCAGGCAACATTTTTGCAGCAACATTCTGTCATATTCTAGTATACCTCCCAATTACTAAAATGCATACCCACTTTCGGACTAAACTTATAGCCTCACTGATTTTTCTCCCAAGACTGCAACTACATGTCTATAGTGACATATACATGAAAATCAAAGCACCATTATGCCATTTAATTGCATTGATGAGAATATAATACTATTTATTATGCTTCAATTTTCTTATTTCCAGAATGAGGACAATATCATTATTGGCCTCTACCTTAATTCATTTCTATTTACTGAAATGAAGATAAGCTTATGTTCATTCTCTAAACTTTAGAAAACCTTAAACAAATGGTGTCATTGCAAATATGGGGAGAAATAGGTGAGTGAATAATTGTAGCAATATACAAAGACACAGAGAGAAATAAACACACACACACACACACACACAGAGACACACACAAACTCATTGGACACAAAAATGACAGTCATGCTAAGAAACACCCATGCTCACAGAGCTTCCATTCAACAAGAATGGACTCAGGAAAATTACTGGAAAAAAATCAGTGGAGTCTCCAAAGTTACCTTTGGAAGGAAGGATAGTAATTAGTCATCTATAATAACTGAACACTGAACATGGCATCATATTAGGCATTTTCAATGTTAATCATGTATATTTAGATATATAAATGTCTTCAAAACACTTCAAAGACATCCAAAATATGGCATTTAAGATGTTTAATATCCTGTCTTTTTATGTGAGCGAGACATGTCTGCTCCTATCAGCACAAATTTACTTCATAAAAGGATGACAAGAATGGTAGATCCTCTATATTGAGTTTGTTTCACTGTGTCAAAAGTAGTCTTTTGAAGAAGTATCTCTAGCCTTGACTTCTGATGCAATGCTCTACAAACCTGACAACCAGGATGCAAATGAAAAGGATTGCAGAACTCTGCCAAAAAAAAAAAAAAAAAAAACATAGAACAGTTCTTCTAAATCCCTGCTTCACAGAAAAGTCTGCCAGATATTCTAGGCCTGCAGGACAAAAGTGGATGTCCCAACATTGATGAGGAACTTTAGTTGCCTCTTCAGGCAGCCAGTTATCTCTGTTGTTTCTAACATTTTGGAGGTGGCTTCCACTGCACTTCCTGTTTCCTCAGGAAGTATATTATTAGGCAATATTTGATGGAGTTGAAGTTTGGATAGTTATAGTAATATTTTTCCTTTGTATTGACACAAGGTAATTTAGGAATAGAGCTTTGGGCTCATAAATATAAGATAGTGGATTGGGGATGGGGGGATGGGTGGGGAGTGTGGCCAGGGTGCATGTCACAGAGGAAAGTGGGTAAGAGAGTAGAAGGAGGGAGGGAGCACAAAGCTTTTCACACTAGTCTTAGAATCTTGACTTTTGTTTTGTTAGAATGATAAAGAATAAGGTAGAACTGCCTAGATAAATAAATATTACACAAGATATATTCCTTCTTTGAAATAAAAAGAAAGATTTAACTTAACCTATACACAATAAGAACATTTATCAAGTATGAGTTATTTGTACAGCATCCAATCATTTATGTTTGGCAATTTAGAGAGAAATCACTCTATTGTATATCTTATATTGATGAACCCAAAGCTGTTCCTAATTTACCATCTGTCATAACTAAAGATACCTATAACTATAAATGTCTATGTTTAACGCCATCAAAGTTTAATAATATATTTCCTGATTAAACAAGAAGTGAAATGCAAGCCACCTCCAAAACATTAGAAATGGCAGAGATACTTGGATGCCTGAAGAGTCAACCAAAGTTCCTCTGCAATGTTGGGACATCCACTTTTGGCCAGCAGGCATAGTCTATCTGGCAGATTTTGATGCAGGAATTTTGAAGAATTGTCCCACCTTGTCTTGCCACACTTCAGCACATTTCTTTATTTGCATCCTGTTCGTCTGGTTTGTTCAGTATACCATCAGCAGTCAAGGCAAGAGATTCTTACCCAAATGACTAGTTTTGATACAAATGAAAGCAAACTCCATATGGAGGTTCTTCTATGCAAATCATCCTTTTATAAAGTAAATTGGTGCTGATTGGAGCAGACATGTCGCACTGTCATGAAAAGACTTAGGTTATTAATTATCTTGAATGTCATATTCTGGAGGTAATTGAAGTGTTTGAAGGTCATCTATCAATCAAATATACCTGTTTAACCTTGAAAACAGGCCTAATTTGACTACATGTTTTATTGTTATAGATGACTAACTACTAACCTGTTTTTCTTAATTATACATTATTTTTAAATAAGCTACATAAGTGTAATACCTTAAACAAGAGTAGAAACATATATCCAGTACAAGAACAACTTTATATTTGTGTCAATAAACCAAAGTGCATATCAACGTAAAATATTTGAGGATGATATACCTTTTTGAGTTATATTCCCCTTATATGATGACAATCATAGAACCAAAAATTCAGGTAATCAAAGAATACATTTTCCACCTATTGGGAGTATCAATGTTATATGGTCTATACTTCTTCCTATTATCTGAGGGCAAAGGCATCTTTGGGAGACACTAATATTTTTTTACACTTATTCTACAGGAGTCCAGTGAAAAGTATTTGTTTTTGTTGCATAGACTCCATGAGAGCATCGCTGTTTCTTAGCAAGATTGTCATTTTTGTTTCTATTGAGTTTTTGTGTGTATTTACTTATCTTTGTGCATTTCTGCATTGCTACAATTATTCACACATCTACTTTCTTCCCATATTTGCACCTATAGCATGGGGTTAAGCTGTTCTAAAAGCAAAAGAGTGAACAGAAACTAATTTTTATTTCAGTAAAAAGAAAAAGGTTAAGGTAGAGGCCATTGATGTTATTGTCTCCATTCTGAAAATAAGAAAACTGGAGCATATGGAGTATATTTAAATACTCATCAATGTAGTTTAATGGCATAATGATGCCTTCATTGTCATGTTTATGTCACGATGAGAATGTACTTCCTTAATAGACTTGATAATAAATATAACTCAGAAAAGAGCCTTGCATTTTTGGGAGAAAATCAGTGAGGCTATAAGGTTATCCCATTAGTGGGTATGCTTATTTTAGAATGAGGGAGGTGTTCAATAATGTCAAAGAATGTTGGATCATAAATGTTGCCTGGCAACACTGCTGGAATTCTATATTCTGGTATCATGGGCCAAGAACCAGAGAGCAGCTTAGATGTAGTGTTATCACTGGACATCTTAGAGTTCCGAGATAAGTATCTCATAAAACTTTTAATGGCATCATTTGTGTGAATTGATTCTTCTAACCAAGTCATAGACAAATCCCTATAAGATGGACTACAGCTATCAATATTACCCAATTCCAGATTACCTAATATCAGGTAAAATAGTCCGTGGAGAAGCAGTTCAAAGACTTTTGTTGATGAATATCATCTTCCATAAGGAGTAAAACTATGGATTAAGAAGATAAAAAGCCTCACAATTATTCAACATATGGAGAGTTTTCCATTGTTAGTGTTACTACATGAAGTTTTTAATCTATTTGTTAGACTAGACTGAGGGATATTTGTTTAGCAGTTCATCTCTAATGATGAAGCTGCCCAATATCAACTATCTAATATCCTCATAAACCCTAGATCCACAATGACATGTAATAATTTACTAATTTTACTACTGAAATCTGCAATTATGTAGTCACTAGTCCATGGTGTTTGGCACAAAATTAAGAGAGTAAAGGCAACTTATGTGTGTCCAGTATGGCAGACTATATCATTCTCTGTTTATGCAATTACTTAATAATTAAAATAGGACATTAGATAATAGATAAGTGGATTCTTACACTTTGTTATAGATAACTGTGGCCAGCCATTTCATTAATCATTTAAAGCAATGATAGTATCATATTCATATCTCTCCACAGATGAATTATGAGATATTATCTCACTACACATTCACTATATTGTTAAAGTCTATGATTAAATAATCAATGATCTCGTGAGTTATGCCAAGTCTTGTAGTAGTCAGGTATAAAATACCATCAAATAGTTCAATTTTTTAATCATTTATTTATTAAAATATGTCATTATTTATTCAGTGATTACTGAGTTTGAGCCTCCTTTTAAGAGTCAAATGTGCCAAACCATTACATCATCTGATATTATACTGAATTACCTATAAAATTGGTCATTAAATAATCAATAATCACTGGGGTTTGATTCTACCTTGTTTGATAAATTTTGCCAGATGATGTATTTATGTAACTAAATTATTGAAAATAATGAGGACATTATGGACCATTAGTCAGCTTTGGAGTAAGATTGAGGGAGTTGATGATGTGACATTATATCATTACTGGATTACTTAGTCATTTAAATAGATCATTACATCAGCCATGATATTTCAAGTTTGGTGCCACCTTTTTGAAGTTTATGCATAAGGTTATCTAATTATTTATTTATTTCATTGTTTAAATAAATCATTATTCCAGGAAGAGTTCAGTCTGAATCCACTATGGAGGATTTAAGTATGCAACACAATTTCATTATTCAATTATTTTATCATTATATATTAATTACTTGAAACTATGATGATGGTGATGTTTTTCATGACTGGAGTCTGGACAGTCTTCCCTGGAAGTTAATTGTGTGTCAATATTTAATTATCTAAGTATTACTTCTTTTAGAATCTGGAGTTTGGTTCCATCTTATGGTCATTAAGTATGCAGGACCATCCAATTATTTATTTGATTACTTAAATGATGATGTGGTCATCAGTTAGGGATTTGGCTGCTGTGTGATGGTCACAACATATGATTGGAGCCAGGAGCTTCACTCAGAGCTTGAGGGACACTGTGAGATGCGGTGATCACCAATTACATAATAATAAATTTTAATGTTTAAATGATTAGGTAATTTAAAAATTGGATGGTTTCACATCATCAATTCCTGAGAAAATGCACCAGAATCAAGCCATGAAGGATACAGCCATCACCAATTTTAAAAATTCAATAATTTAATAATCAGATAATAAGAAGATCTTCTCTAATGAATTCTGTCCAGCACATATCATGACACTCTACCAAGCCACTGCAGTCATGATGAGGTTGCTGTGGCCAGGTACATAGCAGCAGGCGCTGTGGCAGCAGTGATCAGGTGCCTTCACCTGTAGAGGCAAGAGAGAGCAGCTCCTCACTCTCTGTGATGTCATTCCCAGCAATGATGCCTGGGCAATCACTATGATGCTGCCTGTGCCTCTGGTGCTGCTGCTTGTCCTTCTAATAGTAGAGGGCAGTGAAGGCAGAGATGTGGATGAAGAGGTGCAAGTACCACTTGAGATTGCTACACTCCACACTTGTCTTGGTCATGTCATGATGATTTCCCCAGGTGGGATTCTGGCCATTTCTTGACTTTACCTCCCATTTGGGGAATATGCCCTCCCATGAGTGTGTGTGTGTGTGTGTGTGTGTGTGTGTGTGTGAGAGAGAGAGAGAGAGAGAGAGAGAGAGAGAGAGAGAGAGAGAGAGAGAAATATAAAAGATGGGGCCATTATAGGTTTGAAGACAAAACTGACCTGAGTCTGGAAAAATATGCAGTGACCTACAAAACTGATCCCAACTAACAATTTGAGCAAGAGTGGAAAGGCTACCATAAATTCCCTTCCCTGATAATGAGTTTGATGATTAACTTATCCACGGTCACTAAGCCATCATCTAGTAGCTGATGGAAGCAGACACCTACACCCAAACCTTGAGACAAACTGGAATACAGATGTGGAGAGGGATGACCTCACCAGGCTACAGAAACCCATAATGACAGCTGACCTGAAAAAGAATAAGGTAATGGGACCCCAGACTTATAACTGGGAACCCAGCATTGTGCCAACTCATACCCCATGAATATGGGTCTCAGTTAGACAGCCTATGAAGTCTAAGGAACCTCTTGACAGTGGAATCAGTATGTATCCCTAGTGCACAAAAGGACTATGGAGCACATTCCTGATGGAGGGATACTCCCTTATCCTAGAGGCAAGAGGGAGGGCCTAGTTCTTACTCCAAATGACTTTATAGATTTAGTTGATCCCTCCTGGAGGCATCACACTGCATTTGGAGTAGGGTAGATGGGAGGAGAGGGTTGTCTTGGGGGCCATGGGAGGGTGGGAGAAAGGGAGGGATAAAGGGAAGGAGAGGGAACTGTGATCCATATGTAAAATAAGAAAAAAGTAAACACTGGAAATGGGTAAGTGGCAGATATACAACTCAGAATTATTTTTATCCTCATAGAATTTCTCTGATAAAAAGATAAAGTTTAATAAATATTTGAGTAATGTGAATAATAGAGGTGAATAACGCTATTTGAGTTACAAACAAAATTGTCTTTAAACTAAAAAAAAATCAAATCATGTGTAGATATAGCATACTTAACTAAGCAAAATGGAGCTTGACTGGACTCTTCATGGAATAGAGAATCGTTTATCTAAATAATTATACAAATATTTAGATATACATGCACATTAACATCTATCATCAATTTAAATAATTCAATTATGAAATTAGATGAACTAGCATACTTGATCCCACAAGTTGGAACCAAACATCCGATATTGTGGATGACATGAACATTGTTTTCTAAAACTAAACAAAGAAACAACCAGAGATATCGCATCATCCACATCCTGAAGGTAGCTCCAAACTGGTCTCATGAAAGATGTTGTCATCATTAATATAAATAATTTAATTACATAATTAAAAAATTAGATGATCTTGCATACAGGACTCCCACAATGTGGTGAAAAAATCCACTGATCATCAATTATCTAATGTCCCATTTTAATAATTAAATAATTACATAATTAGTGGATGAGACTGTCTGCTCAAGACCCACAAGTTGCCTCTTACTTGACTACCACAAGATTGTGCCAAACCACACGGATGATCGATTATTTAGTCAGATTTGAATAGTAAGATGCAGAAATGATTAAATGTCATTGTGGACCCAGGATTTAATAGGATATCAGATAGGTGAAGTTGGGCAGCTGCCTCATTAGAGATGATCTGCTACACAATTATCTCTCAGTCAATTCTAACAAATAGATTAATACCTTCCTGAAGGAAGTTAACAATGGGACACTCAACTTTTGTTGAATAATTGTGAGTCTTTTTATCTTCTTAATCCATAGTTTTATTTGTTAGGGAAGATGACATTCATCTACAAAAGTGTTTGGACTGGTTCTCCACAGATTATAGTCCCTGATATTAGGTAATCTTAAATTGGGTAATATTAATAGTTGTAGCCAAACTTCCAGGGATTTGGCTATGACTTTGTTAGGAAAATCAGTTTCCACAAATGCTGTCATTAAAAGTTTTATGAGATACTTATCTTGGGATACTAAAATATCCAATATAAGTTGCTCTCTGGTTCTTGGCCCATGATACTAGAATATAGAACTCCAGCAGTATTGCCAGGAAACATTTATGATCCAACATTATGTCACATTCTAATACACCTCCCACTTGCTAAAAAGCACACCCACTAATGGAATAACCCTATAGCCTCATTGATTTTCTCCCAAAAATGAAAGGCTCTATTTTGAGTTATACTTATGTTCAAGTCTATCAAACAACTACAAGCCTATAGTGATATACACATGAAAATGAATGCATCATTATGGCATTAAACTGCATTGATGAGTATTTAATCATATTTCCTATGCTCCAAATTTCTTATTTCTTGGATGAAGAAAATAGCATTATTGGCCCCTACATTAATCCATTTCTATTTTTTGAAAGGAAAATAAGCTTCTCTTCATTCTCTTAAATTTAGAACGGCTTGTCCAAATGGTGTAGGTGCAAATATGGAAAGAAAGTTGGTGAGTATCAACATTAATTGATAAACTTTTAATTGTATCAATGCACAAAGGCACATAGGGAAATAAACACACACACACACACACACACACACACACACATTAGACAGGAGAATGACAGTCTGCTATGAAATACCCATGGTCACAGGGCTTTAATGCAACACGTACAAATAACTTTCTCTAGACTCCTGGGAAATTACTGTAAAAAACCAAATCATCTGAGTCTCCAATAGATACCTTTGCACACATAAAAAAATAGAAAATCTAAATAATAAACATCCATATTTTCAAAGCTTGGTATTGGTGGTTTTCAGTTATTTGATGGGTTATAGATGTTTGTAATCATTTAGGGGGAATATGAGATAAAAATAAACGTTAACTATACTTTTTTAAATGGTATGTGCTATGATATAGTGATACAAGTGTAATTTTTTACATGATGTATGTTTTACTCTTGTTTAAGTTATTGCACTTATGCATCTTATTAAAATATGATTGTATAATTAAGAAATGCAGGTTAGTAGTTAGTCACCTATAATAATCAAACATGTAGTCATATTAGCCATGTTTTCAGTGTTAAACATATATATTTAGATTCATAGATGACCTTCAAACACCTCAAAGACCTTGATAAAATGACATTTATGGTGTTTAATAACCTAAGTGTTGTCACGACAGTGACACATGTCTGCTTCACTCAGCACAAATTTACTTCATAAATGGATGAGAGGCATCAAAGATCCTCCATATGGAGTTCACTTTCATTGTGACAAAACTACTCATTTGGGCAATGTTATCTTGCTGACAGTATGCTGTAGAGACCCGACAAGCAGAATATGAAGGACAAAGATTTCTGAACTCTGCCAATTCAAAATGGGACAGTTCTCAAACTCCCTGGGTAACAGAAAAATCTGCCTGATATTCTAGGCCTGCAGGCCAAAAGTGGAACTGCAACATTGCAGAGGAACAAGAATAACATAACAACAATGATAATAACAACACTAACAATAGTTAATAACAACGACGTGGGCAATGAAAATAATAATAACGATGACAATAATGTCAATAATAATAAAAATAAGAATAACAATAACACTAATAATAAAATAATAATAGCGACAAAAATAACGATAATAATAACAATAACATAGGCAGCAGTAATAATTATGATGTTGAGGGTAAAATAATAATAAAATAATAACTAATAATAATGACAGCAACAATATCAATCACAATAATAATAATAACAACAAAGTCAGTAATAATATTAACAATAACAATAATAGTAACAATTACAACATCAATAACAATAATAATAATAACAATAATAACGACAAAACTGTAATCCCCTTGGTTCCATAGATCTTAAAACTCCGTGGATTTGCCATTACCCTTTCCAGATAAATAGAGATGGCCTTCAATTCATGCCCTTACAAGAAAATCAGAGAAATATAAGTGATTTTTCAGTTAAACAATTCTATGTGTAGGTAGTATTTTACATAAAAGCCAACTGTCTTCACTTTCCATTCACTCACAGGGTCCTGTGAATTTCAAATCCCCATTTATCTTTCTACTATAAGACTCCAATGTGGCAAGGCACAAATTTAGAAAATGAAAACCAAAATGTTTCTCCAAGCCTGATTCACTAGAATGGAATTTGTATTGAAGTTTGCATAAGATTCTCATTTACATCAAAATAGGGCTCATCCAGTACACATTGCACTATCTCATTTTTGAGGGTAAAAACATACAGAAAGATGAAGAGAACCCCATTCTTAGTTGTCAGAGAGTCTAGAAATTGCAGCACAAATCTCATTGACACTTGCCCACGAGCCAGACTCAAAGACTTCTCTTTTTGCGCCAGTGCTATATTGGCATGAACAATGGTACTGGACTTAAGTTGTCATCTGGCAACAAGTTTTATGGTAGCCACAATGAGTACAGTCTTCAAAGTTGGTATTGACTTTGTGTATCCATGTTGTTAGAGGCAAGCCAATATATGAATTTGGCAGCTTCATCATTAGATATAAACACCCATGACATTTTCCCTCATTCTAGTCTAAGAAGCAGACTAAAACCTTGCTGAAGGAAATTAACAATGCTACACTTTCATGGCATCCTTCCAGGAGGTAGGCCAACATAGAGCTTGATGTGGTATCAAGGGCACATGGAAAGAATAAATATTCCATCCAACTTTCCCACAAACTCCATATCCCTGAACCTGTGCCCACACACTAGCCTTATCCTAGTATCACCATGCAACCATCTGAGTTATCTCCCACATTGTCAAATGCAGCACGAAAATATAAAAGGCCCAGGGACAGATATTGGGGTTCAAATTCCAAGATGTAAATCAGAGAAGCAAATGATCCAAACCTGCCAGTAGATCTCCATCTCTACCCAGATGAAATGGCAGTCTGTTGAACAGAAACCTTTAGAGAATAAGTCTCTCAGATTCCATTTCCTCCTTATATTTATTTGTCCAACCAGCCATACCACTCCTATCTCCACATACTCAGGTCTTTAATTATAGTCATGTGATCCCAGGTAAGGAGATCACCTTTCTGACTGATATTTCTTTAAGGTAGGATCAGTGTCTTAGCATCAGTGTGGCGTTGAACTAACAGAAAGCAGTCTACGTCCAAATCCTGAGTCTTTGGAGGAATGTTTTTTACTCTCTCCATGTATCTATTTAGTTTCACATTTACTTCATCCTTTATCTGTGTACCCCTGTATTACTGGCTTCTATTTACACTTATATCCATGGCATCCAGTGTAATTATGTCTGTCTGTATTTAGATGGTAATTCATATTCACTAGGAAAATGCTTTTGTGTTCCTAACAGACTGCCCTTCTCCCACAAACATGGAAGGACTACAGGGGACATTCTCCACACTGATGAGATCTTCCAAGATGGCCCCAAGAAGAAGTCTTCCTTCCTGCCTCCTGCAGAAAACCCTGTCTTATCTCTTGCAACTCTGACTTTCCATCAGTATCCTGGAGGCATATGTTCTGTTGCTATTAAATAGTGCTCTGAAGGTGTCCAGTAAATATTTTTGAGTAATTCTGAATTCCCTGATGTGCTTGTCTGGCCACTACTAAGGAGAGAGCATCCACAATTTGTAAGATTTCCACAAATTATACACAGCCTTCAAGTCAAAACTACAGATATTTTATACACACACACACACACACACACACACAGACACACACACACAACACACACACACACACACACACACACACTCAGGACAATCCATAGTAGACATTATGGGCACCTGAGATGGAGCTGAAGCATTACACCCTGAATGACTTCCTATGAATGCCAACTTGTCAGTACATTTAATCTGTTAACTGACCACCAAGAAGGCACACCTTTATCATGCTGGAACTACTCATGGGCTCTCCCAGAACTAGCTTCTTGACCAGGAAACATACAAAGAGTATACCCAGATACCTTTTCACACACACACACACACACACATATATATATATATATATATATATATATATATATATATATAGAGAGAGAGAGAGAGAGAGAGAGAAAGAGAAAGAGAGAGAGAGAGGATGTTCTGAAATCCCAGATAATGTCATGATTTAATTTCAGAAATGTCTCTAAGTATTTTAACCACTGACTTGACTCCTGGGCAAAACCGAGCAGGGCAACAGGCTTTCAATTTTTGATATTGAGTGTTCTTCCAATGTTTTAAAGAAAGGTCAAGTAGTTAGCAAACTCAGGATATGACACATTCATAGGAGCCCTGCATCAGAGAGGAAGTCATTTGGAGATGTAGGGACAAGAATCCTGCTTTGATCTGGATATTACCAACAGGTTTTCCTATCATCTTTAGGACAGCCTCCACTCTGCACTCTACTCTGGAGGCATCTACTCAGATTCACCCTTAGCCAATACACTGAATTTAACTCTACACCAGTTTGCATATGATCAAGAGGGTTATGCCTTCCAAAACCCTTCAAAAATTCTGGGGTAGGGATGGGAGATGTTATTCTGTAAATATGTCACTCATACTGGTTAATTAATAAAGCCTTGTTGGCCAATAGGAAACTAGATAGGCGGGCTAGGAGACTAGGAGGAGGAAAGAGGAAGTAGTTAGGAGGAGTCAGGATGTAGAGCATGGAGAAAGAAGATGCTAGCAGCGGCTCACCAATAAGATGACCACATGGAAATACTTAGATAAGTAGAAATGGGTTAATAATTAAGACATAGCTAGCCCATAAACAATAATGGTAACAGGCCAACAGGATTGTATCAAATACAGTGTCTCTGTGTGTTATTTGGGGGCCGGCACGCCAGATCGACGGCCAGCGGGCTGGCAGAAAACATACATGCTACAGATGGCACCCAACGTGGCTATAAAAACTTTCATTTAAAATTAATAAAGGCTTAATCAATGTTTTATAAACAAAGGAACAGAGACTAGCAAGTTTTCTTGGTACCAGCATTTTCTCGGTTGCATTTGTTTTGCTGTAGACAGAGATTTGCAGGGCTCCTTTAAGGGAGGTTTCCAAAATTTGCATTAGCGGCAAAAAACTGCCTTGCTTTTAAAGTGCTCTCCTAAAAATTCATTGGTGTATACGAGAGCTGCAATGAAGGTTTACATTGTGTTTTAAACAATACGCTGGCTTGGGAGAGAAAAAGAAACAGGAAACAATGGTTTAAAAAAGAAAAAAGGAAGTAGAATGGATGGGTGTGGTGGCGCATGCCATTAATCCTAGAACTTGGGAGGCAGAGGCAAAGAGATCTCTGTGATTTCAAAGTAAACGTGGTATATAGAGGGAATTCCAGGACAGGTAAATGTTACACAGAGACACCGTGTCTCAAAATATGTAAAAATAGAAGTAGAAGAAATAGAGTAATAAAAAAAGCCAAATAAAAATGAAAAGCACAGAGAAATTTTGGATACTATATGCGATTCTGCTGTCTTTAAATTATTTGATTGCTGAAAAAATAACAACTACTGATGAGAGAAATTCTTCTGGGTTAATTCAATTTATATAATTTAAAAATGCTTTGACTCCAAAATTTAAGCCTAAGGACAATTTCCTTGGAAAAGGATTTCTATTTTTGTTTCCAAAGAAAATGAAAAGCTGTGGATTCCTTCCAGACTAATGTGGTTTGATCAAGCCAGACCCCCTGAAACAGCGCCCCAGGTGATCAAACATTCAAAACAGTTGGGACAAACCAGGCTTGCAGACTACAGACAATATTTTTGCATCTTCTTAGGATCCCCCATGACAGCGCCCTCTAGCAGCAGGAAGGAGTTTGGAAAGAACAAAGCCCAAATTCCCAAATATTGTTTATAATTGTTTGTTTTAAATAGGCTTGGTTACAAATGGCTATAACCGCAAGCATTTTTTTAAAGGTAAAAAGGTAATTATGGTATAGATATGAATGCTTTGTTTTGGAATGGATTTTCATTTGTGGATACAAATTTAAGGTCAATTTTGTGATATGTTTTTTCTCCTCTTGTTTAGGTATTGTGTTTATATAGCTCATTAGAAAATGTAATGTATAATTTAGTACAGATTATAGAGAGTTACCTATAATAGTTAAAACTTGGAGTTAAATTAGTTAGGATTTCTAGATATGGAGAGATGTATTTGAAATGGATAGACATTTTTCAATCCTTTCAAAGACCTACATTATATGGCATTTACAATGGTTTAAGGTTTTTCTTCACAATTTGGCACAACTGCTCCTGGTAACACCATGTGCATCAGAAAGAAAGATGGACATGGAAGAAACACATTATGGAGTTTGCTTCTAATATGGCAAAACTGGGCATTTGGACAAGGTACTGCTCTTCTGGACTGTTTGATTTTATGCTGTAGAACCCAGACATGCAGGACCCACAAAAAGGTTACTGCTGATGCAAGATGGACAATGCGACAGAATTCCTACTTCATGGAAGAAGCAGACAGTCTACAGGACACAAAGAAAAATGGCTGATAAACTGTCAATACAGGTGGACAATTTAAAGTTTTCTGCCTTGTTGAGGAGTCTGCCAGACACACTATGGCCTATGGGCTGAAGATGGAACATTACAGAAGAACTTCAGGTGACTGACCAGACAGTGAGTTGTCTCTGTCATTTCTAGAGTTCATATATATTATCCTTCTGTGGTCTTTGAAGGAGTTGAAGACAGATAGTTATGGTTATAGTTTTCCTCAGTTAGGATTAAAGGTAAGTTACATATAGGAGTTTGAACTCACAAAGATAGGATAGATGATATTTTGAATCTTACAAAATGTTGATGGACTAAATATTTTTAACTGGAATTCTTGTTTGATAACTGCTATATGGTATATTTGGCTATGCTAATGTTAGAACCCTTCATGCTTTTCAGGGTTGGAAACACCCCTGAATGGGTTGGGCTGACCCCCTGTGAGTTGCCTTGTGGGGGTCCCCGTCCACCGGTGGAAACTGTCTCTGCACATGGTGCTAATACAATGTCCTCCCAGCTCCTGTTCACTTGGCTCAAGGCACTCGAGTGCCTTGAGACAGCGACCATGGAAGCAGCTCTGGGAGGCATACTCGGCGGATGGAGTCCTGCATGTCCCACAATGCTTCCAGGTTGGAGGTTCAGTATATGTAAGGCTTCACTGGGCAGGAAAACTTGATACTCGGTGGATAGGACCATATCTTGTGCTCCTGACCACACCTACGGCAGTGAAGGTGGAAGGAATGCCCACCTGGATCCATGCCTCCCATGTCAAACCAGCGCCACCCCGCGATCCTGAATGAAAAGCCAAAAAGACTGAGAATCCCCTTAAGCTCAAGCTTTATTGTATGGGCCCCACTTCCTCAAGCAGATGACTCCATCCAGTTTACAGAGGATGATTCTATTATTTTTACAGGAGGGGGCCTCTGCTGCCCTTTCGGTTAAGGGATGGTTCAACAAGTCCCCTTAGATGACCACCCTTCCTTCTTGATCTGAACGGACATTCAGTGCCTTTGCTCTTGCTGCTTACTGATGGACCTTGTATGATTAATAGAATCATCACTTTTGCTCTGGAACGAGAATATTATGGTCCATATTATGGTGCCTAGACAATGGTACAAGAGCCTCCAAGACAAAGAAAAAGTCCTCCCAGTTTTAAGATTAGAACTATTAACTAGAGAAGAAGTGGGGAATGTTAGGCTGGAAAAATATAGTCTAATTCTCAAGTGACCCCAGGAAGCTGGTAGTCTTAAGTCTCAAGCTGATGGTCACCTTCTTTAATGTTTACGGTAGCCTGTGAGTGACTGAACACAGGAAATGAGCCTTGTCGCCACACCCAGAAGCCTGTGGGAAAGCAGTCTTCCTAATCTAAGAGTGGGCTTGGATGCTTTAAATTAATTGGTCCATGCTTGATGCTACATGGTGATTGGTTCATGATGCATGGGTTTTGTTGTAACCCTATAAAAGCTGTCTCAATTCTGTGCTAGGGGTCGCTGAGTGCTCTACTCTGCATGGCTGACGGCCCCAGTATACTGGAATATAAAGAACCATATGTGTTTGCATCAAGACTGCTTCTCGTGAGTGATTTGGGGGGCCACCTGTCCTGAGTGGGAGCGAGAGGGACCAAGCTCTCGTGGGTCTTACACACACAGTTGCAAAATACCCCTTTAAAAGACAGACATCACCCACTTACACTCCCTCCCTCTTCTCTCTTTCAGGCTTTTTGTTCTCTTGCTGCTATTTCTGCTCTCTCCTCTCTCATTTCTTTGTGCTCCACACTCCCTCTTTTTTCCTGCCAACTCTGTGTATCTGTTTCTCTTTATCTCTTTTTTCCTGTGTGATTCCTTTTCTTTCCCCTTTCTAATAAAATTTCTCAAGTAAGCTCGGGCTTCCTGGCATGTTTGTACCCCACATTGATCACCATCCACTGCCATGGAATTCCCTGTGGCCCCCATGTATGATCACCTTTCAGATTTATCTTAACATTCAAGCAAGAAAACATTATAATGCGAAATCTGCTCTACCCATACTCAAGATAACTTAGTAGACATCACTGAATTTTAGGACTGGAGGCTAAGCTGTAAATGGAACAACATATTTCACTAATTTTTCTGTTTTTGTCAAATGTCAACTGTGAGTATGGGGAGCATGTTGGGATTCAACTCTTTGCCTGAGTGATATTCAAATTGCTTACCTGAATTTTAAATTTTCTTTTAGTTTTTGTGTTATCCCATTGGTCATCTGGAACTCCTGCCTATAGGGTAGACTACTTTCTTAGTTTCTGTGATAGCTGAGATTGCTGGATCTTGGTCAAAGGAACCAACTACTCAATTTTAATCTAAACTTGTAGAGAAAGGATGACACTTGTCATATACATGTCAGGATTAGGGATAGATTTTTTTCGTAAACAATTTAAAGGACTTCCTTGTGTTATGTGTGTTTGTATCTTACACATGTTTTGTTGCTGTTTAAAGGGGTAATTGCATTTTTTTTCAGTCAGAAAATACTTCCCCAATTGAAATATATTTACGTTTTCTAAATATTTTGGTTACAATTTGCTAAACTCTGGTGTCTAAGTATAGGTATAAAAGATAATAAGGTTTTCATTTATTCTGATTTGGTTTGCTGTTTTTGTGCCTACCTGTGGGTGTTTTCCCTCTGTACATAAGGTTTCATGTAGTGAACACTGATCTTGAGCTCTCTATTAGCAAAAGAGTACTTTGCAAGCCTGATTCTCCTGTCTCTAGTTCTACATCCTAAGTGCTTGGTTTTAATATGTGCTTACTGTGCCTCTTATGTCAGGAACAAGACAAGGCTGCCCTCTCTCTCCATATCTCTTCAATATTGTACTTGAAGTTCTATGGAAAGCAATAAGACAATAAAAGGAGATTAGGTTGATGCAAATTGGAAAGAAAGAAGTAAAACTTTCACTATTTGCAGATGATAAGATATTTGACATCAGCCACCAAAAAAAACTATACCAGGAAACTCCTATCGCTGAAAAATACCCTCAGTAAACTAGCAGGATACAACATGAATTCAAAAAAATTAGTAGCCCTACTATATTCAGATGACAAAAGGGATCTTTTGAGAAAGAAATCACATAAACATTACCCTTTACAATAACCACAAACAATATAAAGTACCTTGGGGAAATGCTTACCAAACAAGTAAAAGAACTATATAGCAAGTACTTAGTGTCTTTAAAGAAAGAAGTTAACGAAGATAGCAGAAAATGGACAGATCACCATGCTCTTTGATAGGTAGATTAAATACAGCAAAAGTGGCAATCTTTCCAAAAGCAATCTACAGATTCAATGCAATCTCCATTAAATTCCCAGTACAATTCTTAGCTGATCTAGAAAACATAACAATCAACTTTATATGGAAAAGCAAAAGACCTAGATAGCCAAAACCACCCACTACAATACTACTATAGAGCTATAGTCCTGAAAATAGCCTGGTAATGGCACAAAAAAAGACAAGTAGACAAATGGAAAATGCTGATATTAACCTACACACCTAAGCACACCTGATTTTTGTCAAAACAGGTAAAAGTATACAATGGGAGGAGGAAAGCATATTCAAGAAATGGTGCTGGCACAATTAAATTATGATGTGTAGAAGACTGCACATAGGCCCATGTTTATTGACATGCACAATGCTTAAGTCCAAATAAATCAAAGACCTCAACATAAATAAAGTTACACTGAGCCTCTTAGAAAAGTAATTGGGAGGTACCCTTCAATAAGTTGGTACAGGACATTGCTTTCTGGACCTAACTCCAGTAGCACAGACACTTAATTTGACAGTAAATAAATGGGACCTATTCAAACTGAGAAGTTTTTATAAGGCAATGGACACAGTTGACAAGACCAAATGGCAGCCCACAGACTGGAAAAACATCTTTACCAGTCCTATATCTTACAGAGGGCTGATTTCCGAAATATACAAAGAAATCAAGAAACTAGTAAAGAAAACACCAAATAACACTATTAAAAATAGGGCACAGAAAGGAAGAAAGAATTCTCAGTAGAAGAAATTAAAAAGGCTGAAAGACACTTAAAAAGTGCTCCACATCCTTAGCTATTATGGACATGTAAACCAAAACGCCTCTGAGATACCATCTTACTCATGCCAGAAGGGCTAAAATTAGAAACACTAATGACAACTTATCCTGCAGAGGATGGGCAGAAAGAGAGACACTCCTACAATTCTGGTGGGAGTGCAAAGATGTACAGCCATTTTCGAGAAAAATATGGCAGTTCCTCAGAAAAATGGGAATCAGTCTACCACAGGACCTGGCAATCCCCCTTGTAGGAACATACCAAAATGATCTACATCCATGCAACAAAGACATGTGTTCAAATATGTTTGTAGCAGCATTATTTGAAATACCAAGAACCTGTAAGCAATCTAGAAGCCCCTCTACCAAAGAATGGATAATGAAGATGTGGCACATTTACACAATGGAATATTACTATGCTAAATAAGATGGACTTTTGAAATTCAATGGAAAATGGATGGAACTTGAAGAAAAAAAATCCTGAATTAGGTAACCCTGTCACAAACAGAGAAACATGGTATGTACTCACTCATATATGAATGTCAGCCCTAGAGCAAAGAATCACCAGCAAATAATTCCCACCACCAGAGAAACTAATTTACAAGGAGGATTGTAAGAGATTCATACAAGATACCTCACAGAAGTGGAAAGGCACATGCTATATTGAGAACATTGTTAGTGGGGGTGCAATGAGGGGAGAGGAAACTAGGAGAAAGACAAGGGGAGGAGAGCAAAGCACATTGTACTAGGCACATTGAGTCAGGGAAGAAACAGATGAGAGAAAATGATAGAGAGATAGAGAGAAAGACAACATAAAAGAGGGAGCCATTATAGGTTTGAAGAGAAAACTGACTCTAGAGGAATGTTCAGAGACCTACAAGCCTGATCCCAGATAATATTTTCAGCAACTGTGAAAAAGGCTCCATAAATTCCCTTCTCTGATAATGAGATTTATGACTAAGTTATCCACAAGCACAGAGCCCTAATCTAGTAGCTGTTTGAAGCAGAACCAGACACCCACCCCTAAACACTGACCCAAACTGGAATCCAGATGCAGAGAGGGAGGACCGGACCAGTGTAAAGAAACCCACAGAGACAGGTGACCTGAGAAAGGAGAAGCTAGTGGGCCCTCAGATTGATAGCTTGGTACCCAGCATTGGACTAACTCAGACCCCCGAATATGGGTCTCAGTTAGAAGGCCTGTGCAGGGTAAGGGACCTCTGATAGTGAATGTAGGATGTATCACTGATCTACAAAACGACTTTGGGAGCACATTCCCAATGGAGTTATACTCCCTTAAACTAGAGGCAGTAGGAAGGGCCTCATCCCTACTCCAAATTACTTTACAGATTTAATTGAGCCATACTAGAGGAATCACACTGCATGCAGAATAGGGGGGAGATGCTAGAGGAGTATGGTCAGTAGGGGCATGGGAGGGTGGAAGAGAGGAAGTGACTCAGAGAGGCATAGATAGAAAACTGTGATCAATATATAAATTAAAAAAAAAAGGATAGACTGAAAACTGGTAAGTGACAGATGTACAACTTAGAATTACATTATATGCTTAGAGAATTTCTCTGATAAAAAAGATAATATTTTAATAAATCATTGATCAATGTGCATGATAGAGGTGAATAACGTTATTTGAGTTACAAATAAAATTGTCTTTAAAATAAAAAAAAAAGGAATCAAAACATGTGAAGATATTGCATACTCAACTCAGCAAGACGGAGTTTGACTGGACACTTCATGGAATAGAGCATAATTTATTTAAATAATTTTACAAACATTTAGATTATCTTGCATATTATACCCTATTATTAATTTAAATAATATAATTATGAAATAAAATGATCTGGCATTTTTGATTCCATAAGGTGGCACCAAACATCAGGTATTTTGGATAACATAATCATTGTTTTATAAAACTAAATAATCAAACATCCAGAGATATCACATAATTCAGTTCCCAAAGATGGCTGCAAACCAGACTCAGGATCGAACTTGTCATAATTGACTTAAATAATTCAATTGCATAATTAAATAATTAGATGGTCTTGCATACTTGACTTCCACAATGTGGTGCAAAAGTCCACTGATCATCAATTATTTAATGTCCTATTTTCACAAATAAATAATTACATATTCTGTGGATAAGACAGTCTGCCATACTAGACACCCACAACTTACCTCTTACTTGGCTTCCACAAGATTGTGCCAAACCAAACAGATGAAGAATTAATAACAGATTTGAGCAGTAAGGTGTGCAAATGATTAAAGGTCATTGTGTATCCAGGGTTTAAGAGAATATCAGACAGTTGATGTGAGAAGCTGCCTCATTAGAGATAAATTGTTTTCCCTATGGATATATGTTAACAAATGGATTAACATATTCCTGAAGGAAGTTAACAATAGAAAACTCACCTTTTGTTGAATAATTGTCACCCACAGTTTACTTCTTAGGGAAGATGACATTCAGCAACAAAATTATTTGGACTGTTTTTCCACAAACTAATTCCTGATATTAGGTAATCTTGAATTGTGTAATATTAATAGCTGTAGGACAACTTCCAGGGTTTGGCTATGACTTGGTTAGAAAAATCAATTTCCATAAGCATTGTCATTAATAGTTTTATGAGGTTCTTATCATGGAAGACTAAAATATCTGATTGAAGTTGCTCTCTTGTTCTTGGACCATGATACCAGATTATGGAATTCCATCAGGGTTTCCAGGCAACATGTATGATCAAAGATTCTGTCACTTTCCAGTACACCTCCCACTTGCTAAATAGCACACACACTAATGGACTGAGCTTATAGCCTCATTGACTTTCTCCCAAAAATGTAAGGCTCTTTTCTGAGTTATTCTTATTTTCAATCAATTAAACAACTACATGCCTATAGTGATATACACATGAAAAGGAAAGCATCATTATGCCAATATGCCAAGGAGGAAAGAAGAAGTAGGAAGCAGGAGTCAACATGGAGATCCTGGAGAGGTAGAACACCAGCCAGCCGCTCTGGCCAGTAAGATGAGCCACGCGGAAATACTTAGATTAATAAACAGGGGTTAATAATTAAGATAGAGCTGGCTGGTAAGGAATTAGTAACTGATCAACATTATTTATATCAAATACAGAATATATCAAATACAGTGGTATAGATATGAATACTTTGTTTTGGAATGGATTTTCATTTATTGACACAATTTGAAGCCAATCTTATGATATGTATATTTCTCTTCTTGTTTAGATATTGTGTTTATATAGCTCAGTTAGAAATGTATAATTTAATACAGATTATACAGAGTTACCTATATTAGTCAAAACTTATAGATAAGTTAGTTAGGTTTTCTAGATATACAGAAATGTATTTAAGATGAATAGGCATTCTTCAAACCTTTCTAAGACCTCCAGAATATGGTATTTAAAATGGTTTAGGGTTTTTCTTGACAGTGAGAAATAACTGCTCCAGGCAATACCACCTGAGCCAGAAAGGAAGATGGACCTTAAAGAAACACGTTATGGAGTTTATCTCTAATATGGCAACAGCAGCCATTTTGACAAGATACTGCTCTTGTCTAGACTGACTATATGCTGTATAAACTGGATGTGCAGGACCAACAGAAAAGTGACTGCTGAAACAAGAATATCATTGCTACAGGATTCCTACTTCATGGAAGAATCTGCCAGACCATCTACAAGACACAGAGAAAGATGACTGAAAAATTGCCAATACAGATGGACGGTTTAAAGTTTTCTGCTTTGCTGAAGAGTCTGCCAGACACACCATGCCCTATGGGATGAAGATGGAACTTTACAAAAGAACTTTGGGTGACTGACTAGGCAGTGAGTTGTCTCTGTCATTTCTAGAGTTTATATATTATCCTTTTGTGGTCTTTGAATGAGTTGAAGACAGATAGTTATAGTTATAGTTTTCTTTAGTTAGGATTAAAGATAAGTTACATATAAAACCTTGGACTCATAAACATAGGAAAGATGATAGAATATTTTCTTTAATTCTTACTAAATGTTAATGGACTTAATATTGTTAACTGTGATTCTTATTTGATAAGAATAACCTACCAGTTGTGTGGTTTATTTTGCTATATTAAGGTTAAAACCCTTCTTTTATTTTAGACAGAAAAGATGAGATGATGGGAGATGTTATTCTGTAAATATGTTTCTCATACTGGTTAATGAATAAAGCACTGTGGCCAATGGGAAGGCAAGGCAGGCAGAACTAGGAGACAAGGAGGAAAGAAGAAGGGGGTAGGAGGAGACAACATGAAGAGCCTGGAGAGTTAGCACGCCAGCTAGCTGCTCTGGCGGGCAAGAGGAGCCATGTGGAAACACTAAGATTAATAAAAATGGGTTAATCATTAAGACAGAGATAGCCAGTAAGGAATAAGTAACTGGCCAACAGGATTGTATCAAATACAGAGTCTCTGCATGTTAACGGGGGCTGGCATTGTGGTGGTACCAAGTGGGCTGGTGGAAAACAACTAGCTACAGTAAACCATTGTCAAATTCAGTAATTATTGCAGTTATTAATATTCTTTGCCTAAGAAATAAAATACATTTTGATTTCATAAATCATTTCCAATTACTTGGTGGCAAGTAGTTTCATATAAAAATTCTCTCTTCTCATATTTACAATATGTTTCCAGGAGTCCAGAGTAAGTTATTTTTTCTTGTTGCATGGAAACTCTGTGAGCATTGTTGTTTCTTATCATGACTGTCATTTTCTGTTCAATGTGTTTGTTGTGTGTGTGTGTGTGTGTGTGTGTGTGTGAGTATGTATGTTTGTGTGAGTTTGTGTGTGTGAGTATATTTATTTTTCTCTGTGTGTCTTTTTGCATTGCAACAATTATTCACTTACCTACTTTCTCCCTACATTTGCAACTATACCATGTGGTCAAGTTGTTCTAATGAGGATACGGAGAAGCTTATTTTTATTTCAGTAAATAAAAATGAATTAAACCAGAGGCACAAGAATGATATTGTCTCCATTCTGAAAATATGAAAATTGAAGCATCATAACTATGATTAAATACTCTTCAATATAATGGAATATAATGATGTGTTCACTGTCATGTGTAAAATACTATAGTCATGTAATTTTTTGGTAGGTTAATCTAAAATAAGCATAACTCAAAAAAGAGCCTTGAGTTTTTGGAAGACAATAAGTGAGGTTTTAACACAAACTCATGAATAGTTGGGGTTGTTTAAGTATGTGGAAGAGTTACCAGAATGTGACAGTTACATCATAACTGTTGCCTGGCAACGATGGAGGAATTCTCTATTCTCATATCATGGGACTTAGAGTAGAGAGCACCTGAGATGCTGTCTTACCATTGGATATTTTAGTCTCCCAATTTAAATGTTCCATAAAACCTTTAATGACAACATATATTGCCAAATCTGTGAATGTTGTCCTGGAGCTATTAATATTACACAATTCAAGATTATCTAATATCAGGGAATATAGTCTGTGGAAAACTTTTCAAAAACTTTTGCTGATGAATGCCACCTTCCCTAAGAAGTGTACCTACAGTTCAAGAAAATAAAAAAAAAGGCCCACAGTTATCCAACAGAAGCATATGCATTTATCAAGAAAGTAAAAAAGGCTCACAGTTACTCAACAAAAGGTGAGTTTTCAATCATTGTCTCCCTTCAGCATGATTTTTTATCCATTCTTTAGACCAGATTGATGAATAGCTGGACAGAAGTCCATTTTAATGAAGGTACTGTCCAACATTAATTATCTGATATTCTATGAAACTCTTGCTACATAATGTAATTTTAACCATTTCTTCATTTTATTATTCAATTCTATGATTAAATAATCAGTGATCACTGGACTTTGGCACAATCTTGTGAGAGTCTAGAAAGAGACAAATCTAGCCAGACTATCCCATCCTCTGATTATGTAATTATTAAATCAGGTCATTAGCTAATCAATGATCACTGGAGTTTTGTGCCACCTTGTGGGTGTCAAATATGTGGGACCATCTATGTATTTAATTAAGTGTTTAAATTATTTAAATAGACTATGACATTATCGAGCATGAGTCAGCTTTGAGGTCACATTGGGGGGGGAGTGAATGATGAGACATCAAATCATTATTTGATTATTTAGTTATTTAAATGGGTGATCAGTGTTAAATCATACATTGACTTTAAGTTTGTCACCTCATGGGAGTTAAATATGCAAGACAATCTAAATATTTATTTAAGTGTTTATATATTTTATTACATACAGAAATCATTATGTATTCCAGGAATAGTCCAATGTGTCTCCACATTGGGGAGTTAAGTGTGCTTCTTAATCACAATATTTAATTGCTTAATTTAATCTTTATTGTCAATGATGTCCTCCTTTCTGACTGGAGTCTGGCCATTACTCCCTGAGAGTCAATTATGTGATGTCACCTAAGTAATTATCACAGTATTTACTCATTATATATGCAATTACTTCATCAATGATCACTTGAGTTTGGTGCCAACTTGTGGTGGTCAACTAGGAAAGAGCATTCAATTATTGACATATTTAATATTTAAATGCAATGATGTCATTTATTGGGTAGAGCCAGTAGTTTAGTGTTTGGCTTTGGCAGTTTTTAGAGCAGATGCCCAAGAATATGCAGCAGTGCCCAGAGCTCCTAGGTCACTGGGAGATAAGAGTCCAGAAGGTGTCATGCTGTCCAATGTGAAGAAGTGCAACAATTCGGCCAAGCTTTGTGTGGCAGTCAGGTTGGGTGCTAACTGTTCTTCCTCCAAATTCCTTCTTTCACCTTACTCTACTATGAGAAGAACAAATGGCAGCACCAGAGGCCCATCACAAAGATGCCTTGCCAGGGATGATGTCACAGAGAGCAACTAGCATCTCTTTCAGTGCAGCAAGTGAAACAGTAGCCGCCACTGCAAGTATACAACCTTCTGAAGTGGCCTTGTCAGGACTGCAGAAACTCGGTGACACATGATGACATTAGCCGAACAAAGGTCATTAGGCAAGATCATCTGATCGCCCCATTATGAAATTTATTAAAAATTTAAAATCACTGATGATTGTGTCCTTCATGAGTCATGTCTGAAATATCCAAATATTTTGTCATTTTAGTATGTAAATTATTTCTTACATAATCTGTGATTAGTGGAGTTTGGAGCTAGTTTTTGGGATTCAAGGGTGTCAGAATTTCTCACCAACTTGAACTGCTGCAAGGGCTCAATTCCAAGGGGTGTGGAGGAGAGATGGGTCATCTTCTTCACCTCCCTGAAACAATTTGTTTTTTGACCATGTCATCCCTCAGAAGATCCCAAGAAGGAAGACAGGTAGGCTCACTGGCTAGCCTACATACCACCCTTAGTGAAGCCTACAGAAATATCATGTGTTCTGTAGCATAAGGGACATGATTAACAACCAATCTTTTGTACATGGCTCTCAGGCATATATCCTCTGTTGACCTTTACAGGGACTTATCACAAAATTCCAGTTGTCCCCACAGGATGCCCTCTACGATATATATATATATATATATATATATATATATATATATATATATAGCACACACACACACACACACTGTGGGAAGCTACAGCATCAAGATGGCGCCTAGCTGGATGCCAGGTAGTTTGCGCTTAGCTGTAAACAAGCTTTATTTGGAAGAGCTTGATGGATCTGGTGCGCTTCCTCCTTCTGTGGCCTATCCAGGATCACCAGGTGGCATGAGCTGATTGGACTAATTTTATATATTTTGAGAGAGGGTTTCTCTATGAACTTTTATCTGTCCTGGAATTCACTACATACCAGGTTTACTTTGAAATCACAGAGATCTCTTTGCCACTGCCTCCCAAGTGCTGGGATTAATGGCGTGCACCACCATACCCATTCATTCTACTTCCATTTTCTTTTTTAAACCATTGTATCCTGTTTCTTTATCTCTCCCAAGCCAGCATATTTAAAAAAAAAACACAGTGTAAACCTTCATTTCAGCTCTAGTACACACCAATGAATTGTTAGCAGAGCTCGTTAAAAGCAAGGCAGTTTTTTGCTGCTTATGCTAATTTTGGAAACCTCCCTTAAAGGAGCGATGCAAATCTCTTTCTACAATAAAACAAATCCAACCGAGAAAATGTGCTACCAAGAAGTCTTGCTAGTCTCTGTTTCTTTGTATCTAAAATCTCTTTGTAAGCTTTCATCAAGTTTTAAGTGAAAGTTTTTATAGCCACGTTGGGTGCTAACTGTAGCATGTTGGTTTCTGCCAGCCTGTCCACCGCCGGTCTGGCTTGCTGGCCCCAAATAACACTCTGAGACTCTGTATATGATACATATTATTGGCCAGTTACCATTGTTGTTTACGGGCTAGCTCTGTCTTAATTATTAACCCATTTCTACTTATCTAAATATTTCCACATGCTCATCTTATTGGGAGCCGCAGCCGCCATCTTCCTTCCTCCCTGGTCTACATCTTGACCCTCCTTCCTCTGGGTCTCCTAGCCCCACCTATCTTGCTTTACCATTGGCTCAACAGTGCTTTATTAATTAACCAGTATGAGAAACATCTTTACAGAATAACATCTCCCATCTGATGTGTCGCTTTTTATACTCTCAAAAATTTGGGTCAAATTCCAGTGATCACTAATTATGCAAATGTAGATTTGAACAATAAAATGAATAATTGGTTAAAATGACATAGTGTATAAAGAGTTTCATAGGACATCAAATAATTAATGTTGGACATTGTCCTCATTAGAGATGAACTCCTGTCTAGTTATTCCTCAGTCTGGTCTAACAAATGGATGAAAACCTTGCTGAAGGTAGACAACAATGAAAAAATTACCTTTTGTTGAATTAATGTGAGCATGTTTTATTTTCTTAATCCAGATATATGCTTCTTAGTGAAGGTGACATTCATCAACAAAAGTCTTTGAATTATTTTTCCACAGATTATATTTCCTGATATAAGGTAATCTTTAATTGGGTAATATGAATAGCTTTAGGCCAACTTACACAGTATGGGCCACATATGCTGTCATTAAAGGTTGTATGGAACACTTAGCTTGGAAGAGTAAAATATCTAATGGTAAGAAAACTTCTCAGCTACACTCTGCTTTTTGGGCCCATGATATGAGATTAGATATTTCCACCAGTGTTGCCAGGCAACAGTTATGATCTCACAGTCTGTCCCAGCATGGCAACATTTCCACATGCTTAAAGAACTCCACGCAATCATGGGCTCACATTATATCCTCACTGATTTTTTTCTGAAAACTGCAAGCAACTTTTTTAAGTTGTAATTATTTTTGATTATCCTACCAAACAATTACATGGCTATAGTATTCTAGACATGAAAGTAAAAGCACAATAACAGACAACAACCTTAGAAAGTATACATGTTCTTTATTTGTCATCCACTAAATATAATCTCTGTTAATTTCAG
The DNA here is from genome assembly GCA_030556225.1 of Cricetiscus sungorus. Taxonomy (NCBI): domain Eukaryota; kingdom Metazoa; phylum Chordata; class Mammalia; order Rodentia; family Cricetidae; genus Cricetiscus; species Cricetiscus sungorus. The sequence continues at coordinate 155,223 of JANBXA010000087.1, read as the reverse complement.
TGATTTTGAGGCTGTCTTGATTCTGTGTATAACATCTACCATTGACTAATTTTTGTTCATTTTTTAAATCCTAGAGAGGGATATTAGTTGATGTGGTATCATTTATCTGATACATCCTTGACTAACTGATATCTATTGTATGTTTGACTATTTACATACATTTGTCACTGTAAAACAAACACAGATTGCTTACTCAGATGCCATTTATTGGGCTCCCTGAAGCCAAGATCAATGTTGCAACTAAACCCTATTTTATAAATTATTCCATATATGATCAATCATTCAGCATTGTAAATGAAGGCTATCTTCCTACAAAAAAAAGAAAGCTTTTCTGTAATTTGACATTGTTCTTTCTCCAGACTATCTTGAATGAATTTGATATAAATAAGCCCCCCAAAAATGAGTAAGGAAATTGAAGTTGATTGATACCCCTGTGACAAGAAAATGGCAGAAAAATCTTGCCTAAGGAAACACGTTTCATTTTACCACACTTAAACTGATTTAATACAATTACAGAATTCTCTGCAGGATATAATTTTCAAACACAGAAAATACTGATTTTTTACCCCTTTGTTGCTATATATCCACTAACAAAACAAAATTAGTGCATTCATTCAAATAAAAAGAGCACCCTCTACATGTTAATTACATGAAGAAACATTGTGTGATTTAAAAATATCAGGCGATGATCACAATAATCACATCAGCTATTGAAGAAAATTTAAAACTGAAAGGTAGTAAAGAAGAAAAATCCAATAAGCTTTATAAAATTAGGTCTCAAAATTTGTAGGAGAAAATAGGAATAAATCAAAGACATTAATAGAGCTATTGTTTTGAAAACAGCCTGGTTTTGGCTGAAAATGACAAGTAGACCAAAGGAATCAAATTGAAAATACTGATATTGACCCACATTCCTATGAACACCTGAATTTTGACAAAAAACTAAAAGTATACAATGGGAGTAGGAAATCATCTTCAACAATGGTGAAATATTCTTCATATCAATCCTCCCACTTGTTTTATTTTTGAGGCAATAATATTCTCATTTAATTTCACCTTCTCTACAGTAAAAAAATAACTACCCATTTCTCTGCATTTTTTTCTAATCTGATAAAATTTATCAGTATGTCAACCTCATCATGAAATCAAGTATCAGAATGTAGACGTGAACCCTGATCAAACATGTGGAATAAAATAAAAAATGTTGGAATTCATAGAAACTGTATGGATAAGAGAATATAAAACTTCATCACACAACTTTCTTTCTTTTTTATATTAAATAATAAAATTGAAAATTCTTTCTTATATTCTTACTGGAACATATATATTCTTCCATGAATCATTTATGGCTTTTTTGTTATGAATTGTTAGATAAATACAAATACACACAACTGGATTAACAAATGTTATCTCCTAAAACTGGGAGAAGCTTTTATGGGAGATGTTATTCTGTAAATATGCTTCTCATACTGGTTAATTAATAAAGCACTGTAGCCAATGAGAAAGCAAGATAGGCGGGGCTAGGAGACAAGGAGGAAAGAGGAAGTAGTTAGGCGGAGTCAGGGTGTAGAGCCCAGAGTAAGGAAGATGCCAGCCGCGGCTCTCCGATAAGATGACCACGTGGAAATACTTAGATAAGTAGAAATGGGTTATTCATTAAGACAGAGCTAGCCCATTAACAGTGATAGTCACTGGCCCACAGGATTGTATCAAATACAGGGTCTTTTGCATGTTATTTGGGGCTGGCGTGGCTATGGGCCCAGACCGGTGGCGGGCTGGCTGCCTGGCAGAAAACATGCATGCTACAAAGCTTTTGTAAGAAAACAACACATTTGATGAGACCAAACGGCAGCCCACAGACTGGGGAAAGTTCTTTACCAGTCCTACATCTGACAGAGGGTTGATCTCCAAAATGTACAAAAATAATCAAGAATCTAGATACCAAAACATCAAATAACACTATTAAAAATGGTGTTCAAAACTAAAGAGAGAATTTTTAGTAGAAGAAATAAAAAAGCAGAAAAAAACTTAGGAAAGTGTTCAACATTCTTAACAATCAGGGAAATTCAAATCAAGTCATCTTCGAGATATTATCTTACTCATGCCAGAATGGTTAAAATTAGAAACACCAATGATAACTTATTCTGGAGAGGAATAGGAAAAAGGGGAACACTCCTCCACTGCTGGTGGGAGTGCAAACTTTTACAGCTATGTTGGAGATCAGTATGGCAATTTCTCAGGAAAATGGGAATCATTCTACTCCAAGACTTTGCAATTCCACTCTTAGTCACATAACAAACTGATCTACATAGATGCAACAAAGATATGTGTTAAACTATGTTGGTAGCAGTATCATTTGAAGTAGCAAGAACCTGGAAGCAACCTAGATGCCTCTCAACAGAAGAATAGATAAAGAAGATGGGGCAGGTTTACACTTTGGAATACTACTCTGCCAGGGGAAAATGATTGAATCTTGAAATTCAGAGAAATGAATGAAACTTGAAAATATCATCCTGAATGAGGTAACCCAGTTACAAAAAGAGGAACATTGTATGTACTCACTCATATATGAATTTTAGACTTAGAGAAATAGATCACCAGCATATAATTACCATCAACAGAGACACTAGTATACAAGGAGTATTCTAAGAGATTCATCAAAGGTAACTTACAGAAGGGTTACTGAGCATATTGGGTGTGCGGGTGTAGTGAGTAGAGAGGGAGCAAGGAGAAAGAAAGAGAAGAGGAGGAGAGCAAAGCAGGTGGTATTAGGAAGATTGAGTCAGGAGAGGAACAGATGATAGAGTAGCACCATAAAAGAGGGAGCCATTATAGATTTGAAGAAAAAAACTGAATCTAGAGAATTGTGCACAGCCTAAAAGTCTGATCCAAACTAACAATTTGAGCAACAGTGAAAAGGCTACCATAAATTCCCTTGCCTGAGAATGAGTTTGATGACTCACTTATCCACAATAAGTTTAAGACACCTAAAATTAAACACGGGGTTGAACTGGAACCCAGATGCAAAGAGGAAGGACATGCCCAGGCTACAGAAACCTACAGAGATATCTGACATGTACAAGGAGAAGATAATAGGCCAGCAGACTAAAAGCAGGTACCCAGCATTGGGCCAACTCAGACAAGGCCTGGACAGCCTAGGGACCTCAGATAGAGATGAACTGCTATCCAATTATTTCTCACTCTAGTCTAACAAATGTTTCAACTCCTTCCAGAAGGAAGTTAACAATGGAAAACTCACCTTTGTTTGAGTAAGTGTGAGTCTTTTTATCTTCTTAATCCGTAGTATTACTTCTTAGGGAAGGTGATATTCTTCAACAAAAGTTTTGAAGTGTTTCCCCACAAACTGTAATCTCTGATATAAGGTAATCTGGAATTGATAATATTAATAACTGTAGCCCAATTTCCAGGGATTTGTCTATGACTTGGTGAGGAGAATCAATTTCCACAAATGCTGTCATTAAATGTTTCATGAGATACTTAAATTGAGAGACTAAGATATCAAATCTAAGTTGTTCTCTGGATATTGGCCCATGATACAAGAATATAGAATTCGAGCAGGGTTGCCAGGCAACCTTTATGATCCAAAATTCTGTCACATTCCATTACACCTCCCACTTGCTAAAAACCACACCCACGAATGGACAAACTTTATAGCCTCACTGATTTTCTCCCAAATATGCAAAGTTATTTTCTGAGTTATACTTATTTTCACGTCTATTAAACAGCTACATTCGTATATCAATGTACACATGAAATGAAAGCATCATTATGGCATTCAACTGTATTGATGAGTATTTAATCATACTTCCTATGCTCCAAATTTGTATTTTCCAGAATGAAGACAATACCATTATTAGCATTTACCTTAGTCCATTTCTATTTACTGAAATGAAAATAAGCTCCTCTTCAATTTCTTAACTTTAGTACAGCTTGTCCAAATTGTGTAGGTGCAAATATGTGGAGAAAGTTGGTGAGTGAATAATTTTATCAATGCACAAAGGCATATAGCGAAATAAACACACACACACACACACACACACACACACACACACACACAACATGACAATGACAGTCTTGTTAAGAAACAGCCATGCTCACAGAGCTTCCATGCAACAGGAACAAATAGCTATCTCTGGGTTCCTGGTAAATTACTGTAAAAAGAAATTAGCAGAGTCTCCACTAGATACCTTTGCCCACAGACAAAATTAAGAAATCAAAATAACAAAACATCCATATTTTCAAGGCTTGGGATGGGTGTTTTTCAGTTATTTGATGGGTTATGGATGTTTGTCATCATTTAGGGGGAATATGAAATAAAAGTAAACATTAACTATAAATATTTTAATATGGTATGGGCTTTGGGAAAATGATACAAATGGGAAGTTATTTTTCCTTTTACTGGATGTATATTTATACTCTTCTTTAAGTTATTGCACTTACTGTCTCTTATTAAAGAATGAATGTATAATTAAGAAATGGAGGTTAGTAGTTAGTCATCTATAATAATCAAACATGTAGTTATATTAGGCATGTTTTCAATATTAAACATATATATTTAGATTCATAGGTGACCTTCAAACACTCCAAAGACCTAGACAACATGACATTTATGATGTTTAATAACCTAAGTCTTTTCATGACAGTCAGACATGTCTTCTCCAATCAGCAAAAATTTATTTAATAAATGGATGGTAGGCCTTGAAGAACCTCCATATGGAGTTCACTTTTATTCTGTCAAAACTAGTCATTTGGGCAATAATATCTTGCCTTGACTGCTGACGTTATGCTGTACAGACCCAACAAGCAGGATGCAATGGACAAAGATTGCTGAACTATGTCAATACAAGATGGGCAGTTCTTCAAAATCCTGGTGTCACAGTAATATGTGCCTGATATTCTAGGCCTGCAGGCCAAAAGTGGATGCCCCAGCATTGCAGAGAAACTCTGTTTGACTCTTCAGGCAGCTAGCTATCTCTGTTGTTTCTAAAGTTTTGGAGGTGGCTTAAACTGCACTTCCAGTTTACTCAGGAAATATTATATGCTTATGGAGTCTTTGATGGAGTTGAAGAGTAGATAGTTATAGTTACAGATTTTCTTTTTTATGACAGAAGGTAAATTAGGAACAGAGCCTTGGGTCATCAATGTAAGATAAATAATAGAGTGGTGTCTCTCTAAATTTGCCAACTGTAAATGATTGGACACTAGGTATAATTTATACTTGATAATGGTTCTTATTGTATGTAAGTTGTTAAATATTGTTATTTAGAAAAATGGGGGGACCTTAAGGAATATTTATTTAACTAGGCAAAGAGGTGTTACATTTGTCCACTAAACAGAGAAAGTTAGCCAGTTTCTACTATAACACTCTGAGCCCACAGGCTTTCACCATAGACTTAGAAACTTGAGCATTATTAGAATAATGGAGATTTAGTTAGAACTGTCTTTAGCCTTGGCAACAGAGCTGTAGACTGAGGGAATAAAACTCCCCCGAGGCTAGGGCCTTAGCAGTCGTGCACGAAAATTAAACAGAAGTATCCGTCCATCTGTCAGAAGTTTTGGTGTGTGACCCTGGTCAGTCAGCTTAAAATCTTGCCCGATTCTCTGGTACTCTTGAATGTGGAGGCTGCCATCTCTGATCATTTCCCTTGAGGGAGTCTTCATTTTGATCTGTGATGGAGATGGCGGAGTAAAGGGGAAATAATAATCATATTTTCACCTCCAAACACAGATATTTTATGTTACGGAATATGACTGTTGAAAGATTTTTATGAATTATGACACTAATAATTGTTCAAGTGGTTTTTAACGAGTTTGGAAGAGCTGCCCCAAAATTATGATTGACACACTTATTTCAAGGTAAATTTATTTATATTAGGTTGATCACAACAGAAATGGAAATTGGAAATTTCCCTCGTTTGAAGAAAATAAATAATTTATTTTGCCAAAAAAATATATTGCTGGATATTTCCCTCGTTTGAAAAACAAATAAATTTAGCAAAAAAAAAATAAATAAATAAATAAAGTTGTTAGAAATTTTCCTCGTTTGAAGAAAATAAATAAATTAATAAATAAATAAATTTCGCCAAAAAAAAGTTTGCTAGAAATTCCCTCGTTTGAATAAAATTATTAAATATATAAATAAATATTTTCCAAAAAACAAAAAAAAGTTGCTAGAAATTTCTGACGTTTGAAATAAAGTTTGTGAAAAAAATGTTGCTAGAAATCCCCTCATTTGAAAAAAATAAATAAATGAATAAATAAATTTTCCAAAAAAACATTGCTAGAACTTTTCCTTGTTTGAATGGAATAAATAAAGAATAAAGAAAATTTTGCAAAAGAAAAAATAGTTGCTATAAGTCTCCGTCATTTGAAAAAACACAAAAAAAAATGAAAAAATTTATCTATGTATGGAGGCATCGCTGATATTTCCGTTACGCCCAGGGTAATACGAGAAGTGCTTACATGATTAATGTGATCCTGCCACTCTGTGACTTTGGACCCTAAATATTATTATGAATCTCAGTGCAAACTGCACCAAATGAAGAGAGTTAAACTTACAATATCTGAGGAATTTCGGGTTCACAAAAATTAATAGTAAATTAATTTCAGGACGAGTGTGGTGTCTATGGAACAGCCTGATGCACACACACACACACAGACACATATATGTATATGTATATGTATATGTATATGTATATGTATATGTATATGTATATATATGTATGTATATCTTCATTATATATTCATGTATGTATTCATGTATTTACTCATGTATATATTTGTATGTCTATTAATATTTATGTATATATTCATATATATTCATATACTATTCACATATATTTCGTGTATAATCCATATATGTATTCTTGTATTTATTTATGTATATGTTCATATGCATATTCATGTATATTCATATATATTAGTGTATATATTCATATTTATATTCATGTATATATATTCATGTACTTAAAGTATTCATGTATGTCTTCACATATATTCATGCACATTTTCATAAATATTCATGCATATGCTCATGTATATTCATATGTATTTGTATATCCTGGTATCATATCTATATTCATGTATGGATTTGTGTATATTCATGTGTATAATCACATGTGCATATTAATGGACATATTCATATTTATATTCATATATATTCATGTACACATTCAACTATTTATTCATACATTTATTCATGTATATATTTATATGTATTAATGTATCAATTCATATTTATAGTCATTTATATTCCTGTATTTATTTATACATGTATATATTCATATATTTATTCTTGTTTATATTCACCTTTTTGGGCAATGTTTTAAGCTGTTCTCTTGGCTAAGACAGAGCTTAGGTGAGGCAAGTATTATTTTTCTCATGTAGCTGCTGTACATATTCTGTCATGTACTCTATAATCCTAGAACTACCGTGTGAGTTCTTGGGAAGATGTAACACATGATGTGTAACTTTTTAATATTGGGTCTGGATGATAGCCAAGGGTAATTTACCACTATCCATATCAACACATTACAATTGCTCACTGAGGTGCATGGTGATGTACCTCTGGCTCAGTACCAAGGGTTGTTTTTTTAATTTTCTGGACTATCTGTCATAGAAGAGTGGGGTTATCTTCATCTTTCAGTATATATTGTCTTTGAATATTGAGATCATGACATACACACTAGTGGAGAGTTTCACTCATCAAAACTGACAATCCCATATGCTCACCAATCTGAATAATATCTAATGGACTCAATTTAGTGTAACAAACACTGAACATAATAGTCAATGCGAGTGTTTTGCCACAAAGGGTCTTTGGGTTGGTAAGTAAATGAGGTGTTTTCAAGCAGAAGTCACAATGTTGGTAGAAAGTTTAAATTCAGCATGGATATCTAGTTGAAACACTGCCATGAGACATTGTCTTGTTGATGTACCCATCCATTTCCTTTGATTTTCTTCTATGTGTTTGAAGAATGGCATCTGCATTTATTAAGACAAGGAAGAACCACTTTCGCCTTGGAATACCAAGGATATTTAAGGCCTGAATATCACTTCAGTTCCTGGAAACATGCTTGGCTTGACAACTATTAAACAATGAAAAAGACAAAACACAGATTCCCAGTTCCATTGGTTGCCAGGTTTAGAAGGAAAGCAATACTGTAGTAACTCATAAGTTTATCTATGATGTATAAGCAAGGGAAAAGTTTGCCTTTGGCTGGCCTGTATTCTTGACTTCTTATCACAAAAGGGACCAATCTAAACAAGACAGAGTTGCGTTCAGGTTTCCTAGCTATTTCCTTACATTATTTGTTTTTCCTCATACCCTGGGGTAGAGTTTGTCCAAGGTACATTTGACTCTGACTAGAAGCCACATTATTCTTCATCCCAATGTCTGGTTTATTTTATTCTTCATATTACTATATGCCTATTTTACTATACATTACAGCTTCTTGTGGATTCCAAATCCTCCTAATCACTCCTGCTTAGTCTCTCCTTTTTAACAAAACATTACTGTTAGTACATGCTAAGTAAGAGTTGGCAAATATTATAATAGATATGCCCCAATGTTATGGGAAAAACCATGCAGGCCATAATCACACAAAAATTTATATGACAAAAATATGAATGATGATCTTAGGAGAAAGAGTCATCTTTATGATAGAGAAGATGTCCTTTCCAATTTCTATTCTGTCTTCCTTTTTTAGATTAAATAACTACAATAAAATCATCCTCATGAGAGTATAAACACACCTGTATACTTTTCAATGCATATTCATACATTTTTCTCATTTATTGCTTCTGCCTGTATAAGGTAAATTTATAACAATACAGAACTAAAATTAAATACTAGCTAGTAGATTATCTTTCCATCCTCTCTATTGTTATTAATTCCTTGTTTCTCTGTCTTACCTGTCCACAAACTATCCATCCTGTGTCCTGCATTATTCATTCCTACTCATTTTCAACCAATTTTCTTTTCTTGGTCATCCCTTCTTATTCCCATTTTCTTGGTTTGTGTCTCTATTTCACTATTATTTTTATTCTTAAGTACCCTTCATTAGCACAGATACAGATTGATCTCTTGGACAAACTACATATCAGACAATGTTTCTGCAAGCAATTTGCATGCACATAATTATTGCAGGGTAGTGGGAGCCTTTTAGCTTGATAATAAAATTTGGTATGTGTTCCATCCCTTCTTGTTAAAAACCCCTGTAGAACGTTCTTGTTTAAAGATGAGATTGCCTTACAGACATCCTTTTGCAAAGCAAGGTGGCCTTTTTTGAGAACATGCCATATTGATCACAAATGAAATAATTGTTGGCATATGTCATAATTGTTTTCTTTCATAGGCGTTGGCTTAAGAAACACCACAGAATTTCAAGGAGCCCACATTCTATGTTTTATACAATAGGATAAACAATGTTTATCATGTACATAAGACATCACAGAGATATTTGTTTTATGAAATGATGAAGTACTGCTTTAACAACTCCTCTTCAAGTAAACACAGATTATAATCCAGGGACTACTGATGAGTGCAATATACTTTGCCTAGATACCTAACTATGCTTGTTTTTAAGTACATAAGTCCTTTTTCTGAAAACCATCTGGAAATAGTGCTTCTGACAGTGGAAATACATAGCTATCCCATTGTGTGATCTCTCAGAATGAGGACATCATGAATATCAGTTGACAGCCACAAAGTACCTCCCTGGATTCTGCTTGGCACTGAGGGAGAATAGGATGACACTACATAATAAATACGTGTGAATTTCCCAAAGATATCAACAAGAATCTAAATAATAATTAGGTTTCCTTTGTAGAGGCATTTCTAAGGATGTAGATGCTTACTTTTGTATTATTAAGAGAAAACTATTGGCTTTGGAATCTATGTGACCATGTGTGTTACTTGTGTTTGGGGGATGTGTATGTCAGTAATTGTATGTTTGTATGTGTGGATGTTTATGTTTGTCTCTCTGTACAAGTCTGAGTATGTGTACTTGGTGAATTGTTCAGTTATCTTTTTATTCATTACTTCTAACTTGTCCATGTCTTCAAGCTCCCCTTAAACTTGAGGCAAATATAACATATTCTCATTTGAGTGCCAATCCTTTGCATAAGTCATAGGCACAACAGTGGTGCTTTCTTCATTCTCATAACATGAAAGCTGCAGTATCTGCATGAGACTCAAGGGTTTGTCAATCTCCTTGAATGTTATTTTGATGCCTGCAATTTTATGTTAGTTATTGAAGATGTAGCATTTATCTATGGAGTAGGAGAAATGAAAACATTTACAATCGACATATAGGGTTTTGTCTTTAGGAAAATGGAAATGAGATTGTAATGTGGAGTCATGAGTGCTGGGGATAATTTTAGCATGGCTGTGGTTATCACGTTTTGAATTTGAGATTAGATTATAATTGTTTCTTTACATCCATTGAAATTTTCTTTGGCTATATCTTTAGACCCACAAGAAACGAGGAACTGTAATGCATTTTATCTTTAGATATTTTATTATCTAAAACTAGTGTCATGAAAGTTCTTCTCTATTAGTGTAGGTAGGAGATCCACTAATTATGCCATGGAAATAAATCCATGAACATCGTTTTGCCAGCTGGCAATACTACCTATCAAGGATAAGTAATACCACAAAATACAGCATGTGTAAAGCTGTCCAAAGACTATTGTTGGTGGATTTCTTCCCCTAAGAAATAAATCTCTTTCCTTAAGAAATAAAACCTTAAATTCTTGACAAGTCATGTTTCCTCTGAAATAGAAGACATCCCAAATTTGTCAAGACCTTGTATGTTTTCCTGACTCTGAGAGATATTCATGTCACGTGTTATTTTCTACTGCCAGGGAATTTCTAATTTTGTTTGTGTTAGTACATGCAAAGGAAAACTAATAGAATCAAAATAAACCTCTGATGAGAACATTAAGCGAGAGCTTTTATTGAGCAAATTTCAGTAGAGAACTTTTGTAGAGAAACTTTTGAAGGGAAATTCATAGGAACAGACTTTTTAAAGAACTAAGAGCCTTGAGGGGAACATGTTTGCAACAAATTCTATTATAATGGCTGATGTAATGATCAATTAAATGAATAAATATTTATTAGACAACACACTCTGACCATCAGATTATTAAAGTATTCAATTTTTATAATCAGTGATGACTGTGTCCTCCATGGGTCAAACCCGTCCAGTTTTTTTTTAATTATTCAATCAATTATTTATTAAAATATATGAGTATGTAATCTGTGAATACCTGATCTCCCAGTGTCCTTCATACTTTGGGTGCTGCTTCTGGCAACAGGCATCTGCTGTATCCACTGCACAGCAGCCAAAACCCTAATAAACCGTAGTTGATGACACCATCGTCATTTGAGTAATCAATAAGTAAATAATTGGAGGGTCCTGCATACTTAACTTGCATAAGATGGCAACAAACTTCAGTGATTGTCAATGAAGTAATACTCAGATAACTAAATAATGTTGCACAATTAACTACCAGGGAGGACTTGCCAAACTATGGTAATAAAGGATGATATCATGTATTTAAAAGATTGATACATATGTATTTAATAATTGAATAATTAGATAGTGTTGCATAGCCCCCCATGCTGCAACCAGACTGAACTCCTCCTAAATACTGATTGATGTAAGAAACTAAAAATAAATGATATATAAACAAATAAATAAGAAATACATAAATAAATAGGAGGCCTTACACATTAGCTTCCACAAGGTGCACCAAAGTCGAGGTTTTATGGCTGATGTAATGATCAATGAAATGCATAATGAATCATGTACTGAGATGATGTCCCATCATCAACTAAAATGTGGCTCCAACTCCAGTGATCACTTATTAAATAATAATATCTTTTAATAATTAAATTATTAAAAATTAAATAATTGGATGGTGTTTTATACTTGACTCCTAGAAAATTGGGAGAAACTCATAGATTTTAACTATAAAAATAATGAATAATGAGATAATGTCTCATAATACAACCCAGGTGAGGTACCAAAATCAATAACTAAATAATAAAAGTCCATGCCACAAATAACTCCAACAAGGTAGAAACAGACTCCACTCTTCCTCGAGAAGATAAATACATATTTGAAAAATGAAATAATCAGATGGTTAGATAGTCTAGACACCTTGAATCCAAATGAGTGTGATCAAATATTATTTAATGATTGATTTTAATAATTAAATGATACCATCAGCAAGATCTTCTTGCCCAAATGACTAGTTTTGACACAATGAAAGCAAACTCTATATGGAGGGACTTCTATGTCCATCATAGTTTTATGAAGTAACTTGTGCTCCTCGTAGAAGACATGCCTCACAGTCGTGAGAAGACTCAGGTTATTAAACACCTTAAATGCCATATTCTATAGGTCTTCAAAGTGTTTAACTATCATCAATCTATCCACATATATCTGTTTAACCTTGAATACATAACTAATATGACTACACATTTAATATATATAGATGACTAACCACTAACCTGTATTTCTTAATTATACATTCATTTTTAAATATGCTGCAGAAGTGCAATAACTAAAACAAGAGTTAAAACATATCCATTACAACGAAAATAACTTTACATTTGTATTAATATACCAAAGCTCATACCAATGTCAAATATTTGTGGTTAAAAATCCTTTTTATCTTATATTCCTTCTAAATGATGACGAACATCCACAGCTCATCAATCACCAAAAAAAGAAAAAAAAAAGACCCATCCAACCCCTTGCAAATACGAATGGTTTATTTTCTAGAATTCTTACTGAAGTCTGTGGGCAAAAGCATCTTTAAGAGGCCCTCCTGAATTTTCACACTAATTTTTCAGGAGTCCAGAGTAAGCTATTTGATCTTGTTGTATGTAAGCTCTGTGAACATGGCTGTTTCTTAGCTTTACTGATATTTTTGTATCCAATATGTTTGTGTGTGTGAATTTATTTCTCTTTGTGATTTTGTGCATTTCTACAATTATTCCCTCAACTACTTGCACCCATAGTTGCATCTATAACATGTGGTCAAACTGTTCTAAAGTTAAAAGAATGAAGAGAAGCTTATTTTTATTTCAGTAAATAGAAAAGTATTAAGTTAATGGCCATTAATGTTATTGTCTCCCTTCTAGAAATAAAAAAAATTGGAGCACAGAATATATAGTTAGATACTCATAATTGTAGTTGTATGGCATAATGATGCTTTCATTTCCATGTGTATATCACTACTGGCATGAAATAGTTTGACAGGCATGAAAATTAGTATAACTCAGAAAAGATAATTATATATTTTGGAGAAAATCAATGAGGGGATAAGGGTAGTCCATTAGGGTGTGCTTTTAGCAAGTGGGAGGTATACTGGAATGTGACAGAATCTGGGACCAGAAATGTTGCCTGGCAACTCTGCTGGAATTCTATATTCTGGTATCATGGGCCAAGAACCAGAGAGCAACTTAGAGTGGATATTTTAATCTCTCAAGACAAATATCTCATAAAACTTTTAATGACAGTGCTTGTGCAAATTGAATCTCATAACCAAGTCATAGCCAAACCATGGAAGTTGGCCTACAGCTATTAATATTACCCAATTCAAGATTACCTAATATCAGGAATTTTAGTCTGTGGAGAAACAGTCCAAACACTTTTGTTGATGAATGTCATCTTCCCTAAGAAGTAAAACTATAAAGAAGATAAAAAGTCTCACAATTATTCAACAGAAGGTGAGATTTCCATTGTTAACTTCTTTCAGGAATGTGTTAATCCATTTGTTACACAAGACTGAAAAAAAAATTTGATAGCAATTCATCTCTAATGAGGCAGCTTCTCAACATCAACTATCTGATATCCCTTAAACCCTGGATACAATATGACCTTAAATTACTTACACATATTACTGCTCAAATCTGTGATTAATCCATCATTCGTTTAGTTTGCCATATTTTTGTGGGTGCCAAGTAACAGAAAACTTGTGGGTGTCTAGTATGGCAAACAGTCTTATTCACTGATTGTGTAATTATTTATTTATGAAAATACGACAGTAAATAATTGATTTATCAGTGAAATTTTGCATCACATTGTGGGATTCAAGTATGCAAGACCATCTAATATGTAATTATGAAATTAACTTATTTAAATCAATGATGACGACATCAGTCATGATTATAGTTTTGAGGCACATTGGGGAAGTGAATGTTGTGATACGAACTAGTGTTTGATATTATAGTCTTATAAAACAATGATTATATCATCCACAATACTTGAAGTTTGGAGCCACCTTGTGGTATCATGTATGCCAGATCCAGAAATTTTATAAAAAATTATTTAAATTGATGGTAGGGGTTAGTATGCAAGTTCATTTAAATATTTGTATAATAATTTAAATAAATGATACTCTATTCCATGAAGAGTCAAGTCAAGCCCCTTCTTGGGGAGTTAAGTATGCATTATCATTACATTTTTTGATTGATTTTTTATTTTAAAATCCATTTTATTTTTAACTCAAATGGGATTAGTCACCTCTATCATTTGCATTGTTCAAAGATTTCTTAAACATCATCTTCTTATCAGAGAAATGGTCTGAGCATGAAAAGTAATTCTGAGTTGTATATCTGTCACTTACCAGTATCCAGTGTTTTCTTTTCTTAGTTTACATATCAAAGTTCCCTCTCCCTCTCTTCATCATTTTTTCTTATTTTACATATAGATCATAGTTCTCTCTCGCTCTGTCTCTCCATACCTCCCTATCTCCCACCCTCCCATGCAACCCAATCACCCTCCCCTCCAATTCCCAACCCATGCACCACATTTAGGATAATGCCTCTAGGAGTGCACAACTAAATCTGTAAAGTCATTTGGAGTAGGAACTAGGACAGCCCTCCTGCCACTACATTAAGGTAGTATCTCTCCATCTGGAATGTGCTCCCAAACTCTTTTGTGAACTAGGTGTACATACTACTTCAACTGTCAGAGGACCCTTAGGCTGCCCAGGCCTTCTGGCTGAGACCCATATTTATGTGGTCTGAGTTGATCTAATGCTGGGTACCCAGCTATCAGTCTGGGGGCCAATTAGCTTCTTCTTGTTCAGGTTATCTGTCTCTATGTGTTTCTGTACCCTGGTCAGGTCCTCCCTCTCTGCATCTGTATTCCAGTTTGGCTCTGTTTAGCTGTGGATGTCTGCTTCTGCTTCCATTACCAACTAGATGAGGGCTCTGTAATTGTGGATAAGTTAGTAATCAAACTCATTATCAGTTAAGGGAATTTATGGTGGCCTTTCCACTGTTTCTCAAATTGCTAGTTTGTATCAGACTTGTAGGTCTCTGGACAATATACTACAGTCAGTTTTATCTTCCAGTCTATAATGTCTCCCTCTTTTATCCTCTCTCTCTCTCTCTCTCTCTCTCTCTCTCTCTCTCTCTCTCTCTCTCTCTCTCTCTCTCACACACACACACACACACACACACACACACACACACATCTATTCCTCCAGTGACTCAATCTTCCTAGTCCCACCTGCATTGCTCTCCTCTCCTTGTCTTTCTCTTAACTCCCTCTCTACTCACTGCACCCCCACTCCTAATAGGCTTAGTAACCCTTCTGTGAGGTAACTTCTATGAATCTCTTAGAGTCCTCCTTATATACTAGTTTTTCTGTTGATGTGAATTATATGATTGTGATCCATTTCTCTAAGTCTAAAATTCATATATGAGTGAGTACGTACCATGTTCCTCTGCTTTACCTCATTCAGGATGGTTTCTTCAAGTTCCATCCATTTTCCCGCGAATTTCAAGATTCCATCTTTTTTCTCCACAGAGTAGTATTCCATTGTGTAAATGTGCCACATCTTCTTTATCCATTCTTCACTTGAGGGGCATCTAGGTTGCTTCCAGGTTCTTGCTACTTCAAATAATGCTGTTACAATCATAGTTGAACACATATCTTTGTTGCATGGATGTTGATCATTTTGGTATGTGCCTAAGAGGGGGAATGCCAAGTCCTGGGGTAGAATGATTCCCATTTTCTTGAGAAACTGCCGTACTGATCTACAAAATTGCTGTACAAGTTTGTACTGCTACCAGCAGTGGAGTGTTCCCCTTTCTCCACATCCTCCAGCATAAATTGTCATTGGTGTTTCTAATTTTAGCCATCCTGTCAAGAGTAAGATGATTTCTCAGAGTTGTTTTGATTTTCATATCCCTGATAGTTAAGGATGTTGAGCACTTTCTTAAGTGTTTTTCTGCCTTTTTGATTTCTTATACTAAGAATTCTATCTTCAGTTGTGTACCCCATATTTAATAGTGTTATTTTGTGTTTTGCTGACTAGATTTTTGATTTATTTCTATATTTTGGAGATCATCACTACTTCAGCTGTAGGACTGGTGAAGATCTTTCCTCGGTTTTGGGCTGCTTTTTGGACTTTTTAACTGTGTCCTTTGTTTACAGAAGCTTACAAATTTGAGAAGATTGCATTTATTAATCAAGTTATGTGTATTTGTATTTATCTAACAATTCATAATAAAAAATCCATAAATGATGAATGGTGTCCCAGTAAGCACATAAGAAAAAAATTAATTTTATTATTTAATATAAGAAAGTAAGAATGTCAGATAATGAATTTTTATATTCTCTTAGCCATACAGTTTCTATGAATTCCAGCATTTTTTATTGTATTCCATATTTCTGATTAGGGTTCACATCTACATTTTGATACTTGATTTCATGATGAGGTTGACATACTGATAAATTTTATCAGATTAGAAAAAATGCAGAGGAAAATGTGTAGTTTTGTTCACTGTAGAGAAGGTGAAATTAAATGAGAATATTATTACCTCAAAATAAAACAAATCTGAGGATTTGTATGAAGAATATTTCAGCATTGCTGAAGACACTTTCCTACTCCCATTGTGTACTTTTTGCTTTTTGTCAAAAATCAGGTGTTCGTATTTGTATGGGTTAATATAAGGATTTTTGATTCGATTCCATTGGCCTACTAGCTTTTTTGTGCCAATACCAGGCTGTTTACAGAACAATAGGTCTATTAATATATTTGATCTTTTCCTATTTTCTCCTACTAATGCTGAGACCTGATTTTATAAAGCTTATTGGAATTTTTCTTCTTTACCTTTCATTTTTCATTTTTAAATTTTCTTCAACACCGGATGTGATTATTGTCATCACTGCCTGATATTCTCACATCACAAAATGTTTCATTATGTAATTCACATACCAATTATTAATGCATTGTAGAGGGTGCTCTTTAGCTTTGAATGCATGCACGAATTTAGTTTTTTAGTGGATATTTAGCAACAAAGTGCTAAAAATCAGTATTTTTTTGTATTTGAAAATTATCTCTTGCAGGGACTTCTATGAGTATATCAAATCACGCAATGCCCAATGTTTCATTAGGCCTGATTTCTCTGCCATTTTCATGTTGCAGGGATATCAATCACCTTCAATTTCAGGAGTTATTATTGGGGGTCTTATTTATCTGAAATTTATTCAAGATAGACTGTAGAAAGAACAATATCAAATTGCAGAAAACCTTTCATTCTTTTCCGTAGGAAGATAGCCTTTACTTACGATGCTGAATGGTCATATATTGAGTAATTGTTAAAATAGCACTTGAAACATTGATCTTGCTTTTAGGAACCCCAAGAAATGACATCAGAGTAAGCAATCTGTGTTTGTTTTATAGTGACAAATGTAAATACTCAGTCATACAATAGATATCAGAGAGTTATTCAAGGATGTAGCAGATAAATGATACCACATCAACTAATATCTCTCTCTGGGATTTAAAATGAACAAAAATTAGTCAATGATATTTGTTATACACAGACTCAAGCAAGACTCAATATCACTGAAGATAACAGAGATTATATTTAGTGGATGACAGAAAAAGAACATTTATACTTCCTAAGGTAGTTGTGTATTAATGTGCTTTTACTTTTATGTGTAGAATACTATGGCCATGTAATTGTATCATAGGATAATAAAAATAAGTACAATTAAAAAAGTTCCTTGCAGTTTTCAGAGAAAATTAGTGAGGATATAATGTGAGTCCGTGAAGGGATGGGGTAGTTTAAGCATGTCAAGATTTGACCAGGCTTTGACAGAAAGTGAGATCATAACTACTGCCTGGCAACAATGGCAGAATTCTCTAATCTCATATCATGGGCTCAAGAAGCAGAGAGCAGCTGAGAATTTGTCTTACCATTAGATATTTTAGGCTCCCAATCAAAGAGTCCCATACAACTTTTAATGAAAGTATATGTGGTCAAAACTGTGGAAGTTGGCCTACAGCTATTAATATTATCCAATTCAAGATTACCTATTATCAGGGAATATAATCTGTGGAAAAACAGTTCAAAGACTTTTGTTGATGAATGTCATCTTCACTAAGAAGCATAGCTGCGGATTAAGAAAATAAAAAGTCTTACAGTTATCTAACAAAAGGTGAGTTTTCCATCATTGTTTTTTTTTCAGGAAGGTTTACATCCATTTGTTGGACCAGAATGAGGAATAATTGGACAGGAGTTCTTCTCTAATGAGGCACTGTCCAACATTAATTTTCTGATATCTTATGGATCTCTTGATACACAATGTTATTTTAACCATTTATTGATTTTAATATCAATTCTATGATCAAATAATCAGTGGTCACTAGATTTTGGCTCAATTTTGTGAGAGTCTAGAAAGAGATACATAATGCCAAATAATCTCATTCTCTGATTATAAAATTATTAAAACAGGTCATTATATAGTTGATGATCAATATAGTTTTGTTCAGCCTTTTGTGTATCAAGTATGTAGAACTATCTAATTATGTACTTTCGTGTTTCAATTATTTAAATAGACTATGCCATTATCGATCAAGTGTCGGATTGGTGTCACCTTGCTGGAGTGCATGCTGTGACATCATCTCATTATCTGATTTTTGAATTATTAAAATGGTGATAACTATAAGTCATCCATGGTCCTGAAGTTTGGCACTTCCTTGTGGGAGTTAAATTGCAAGACTATCTAAATATTTATTTATGTGTTTACATATTTTATTACATAAAGAAACCATTATCTATTCAAGAATAGTCCAGTGTGTCTTCAACTTGGGGGTGAAAAGTGTGGGACTTATTCACAGTATTTAATTTTTTAATTTAATCATTGATATCAATGATGTCTTCCTTCATGATTGGAGTCTGGCCAGTACTCCCTGGGAGTCAATTATGTGATATCACCTAATTAATTGTCTAAGCATTTAGTTGTTAAATAGTCCACTACTTCATTGATTATCATTTCAATTTGGTGTCAACTGGTATGGGTTAATTAGCCAGGACCATCCATATATTGATTTATTTAGTATTTAAAAGCAATGACATCATTGATTT
This sequence comes from Cricetiscus sungorus, assembly GCA_030556225.1. Lineage (NCBI taxonomy): Eukaryota > Metazoa > Chordata > Mammalia > Rodentia > Cricetidae > Cricetiscus > Cricetiscus sungorus. The sequence continues at coordinate 135,797 of JANBXA010000087.1, read as the reverse complement.
GGGATAGAGCTGGAAGGTTAGTGTTTGGCTATTACAGATTTTACAACAGATGCTCAGGAATATGAAGCAGTGCCCAGAGCTACAAGGTCACGAGGAGATACAGTCCAGAAGATGTCATGCTGTCCAATGAGAAGAAGTACTACAATTCGACCAAGCTTTGTGTGCAGTCAGATTTGGTGCTAACTGCTATTCCTCCAAATTCCCACATTTGCCTTACTCTACTATGAGAAGAGCAAATAGCAGAACTAGAGGCCCAATCAACATCACAGATGTGTTGCCAGGGATGACACCACAGAGTGCAACTAGCTTCTCTCTAGGCTCAGCAAGTAAAAAAACAGCCACCACTATGAGGATACAAGCTTCTGAAGTGGCCTGGTCAGGACTGCAGAAACACATGCCACATGATGTTAGCTGAACAGAGTACATTAGGCATGATCATCTGATCATGTCATTATTGAATTTATTGAATATTTAAAATCACTGAGGATGGAGTCCTTCATGAGTCATGTCCAGACTACCGTTCTGGGAATTGATGGTGTAGAACCATCCAATTATTTTATCATTTAATTATTTAAATCATGCATTACCTAATCTGTAATCGCTGGAATTTGGAGCAACGTTTTGGGGTTCAAGGGTGCCAGAAATTCTCACCATCTGATTATTTAACTATTCAAACTTATCATTAATTCGAGAAAAAATGGAGTCTGGCTCAACTTTTTGTTTATTGCCGATGTCATCTCATTATTTGTTTATTTATTTTGTCATTCAAATCTATGATTAAGTTACTAATTATCACTGGAGTTTGACTTACCCTTGTGGGAGTAAAGTATGAGACACCATCAATTTATTTAACTACTAAATTATAAAATTTCTCGTTACATTGTCAGTGATCCCAGGACTTTGGAGCTAGAGCACATTGGAGAGAGCTTATGGGGAATCATTATTAACAAGAACTTTTGAGGAGAAATTTTCAAAAGAGCTTTAGAATAAGAACTTTTGAGAAGAACATTTCTTGAAGAATAAAAGGACATTATAGGACAATGTATTTGAGCTGGTTTGTTTTCTTTTTTTACCTCAGATTAGAAATTTCTAGCAGTCCCCTAGCCAGCCTGTTGTACACCTGCACCCATGATGAATACCTCAAAAATATTTTTACAGATTAATGTCTTAGGTAAATCCATGTCTGTCACACACGTAAAGGGAAATAAATTATCACATCTAACTTGGGAATTTGTATCATTTATTACTTTTATGTTTAAAAATGTTAACTCATTTTTGTTTGTGTGGATCTCTGTATAGGTATGTGTACTTGAATACAGGGGTCTGCAGAGTTAAGAAGAGGGGATCAGATTTCCTGGTGATTGAAATATGTCCTAAACAAATGCTAAAGTGCTATAGAATTCAATATATGTTATTATTTCTCCAGTTATACCTTGATCTTTTTTCCCTTGGCCTTTTATTTTTTATATCTTTATTTTCCTTCCACCCACTTAGATATGCATATTTCTATTTTGTTACCACTCTTCCTGATTTTAATTTTTAGGCCTTTTGCTAAAGTTTTTCATATACCTAATGAATGGAGGATTTTTCCATATCTCTTCTGTTCTTCCTCTCTGTTGTCTATTTTTTCTTTCCCTGCATTACTTCTTATCTTTCTGGATCCATCAAGTAAAATTAAGTTATTTATTAATACAAGTTAAATGTATTCACAGTACTTTGTTATAGATACGTACTTGAAGTTTAACTAGTTTTAGAATATGGTGGAAGAATGTGTTTTCTCATAGTGAACATTAGTAAAAGCAGAGACATCCAAGCAGGCTATAAATAGAATGATGTTTATAAATCAGGACCAGGAAGAATTTCATATGGCCATGTATTAATGCCTACTTTGCCTACCTTGCAAGCATTCATCCTAAAATACATGGGTCAATTTTCAACCTTATGGCATTTATTTCCAATATGGTCTAATATTCTTGGAGAAGTTTCAGTTACAAGAATATAAAACAAAACAACATATTTTCATTTATCCAAAGGCAACCTAACATTGGAAAATGCAATGTGATCATATGTAGGACAATTGATATAATAGAGATTATATAGTCTTGGCTTCAGAAATCACATAAAATCGTGAGGCAGCATGGCCTCTTTTTTTGTTTCCTACATATTAAGTTTAGCCTCATAACCAGCAAGAGATATAAAACAATTCATGAGTGCTGCAGAGGTAAGTCTCCACATTGACCTTTGGCCCTATACAAGTATTAAGAAGAATAAAATAGGTCTACATTGGAAAATACATTATTTCTCAGCACTCAAAATTATTCAAGGTTAACAAACATTGTAGTCAGGAATCACACAGGAGATACATCTCTGATTGTCACCAAGTTTTCTTTTTTTCCATTTGAGTACATGAGATCATTGGCTGAAAACCATGTTGAATATAAATTTTCAGTGAACTAAGTGGCATAGCTCAATCATAGAATTCACAACAGTTCAAAATGTTTGGAGAACATTTGTTAGTAACACTGGCAATCCCTGGATTATTGTTTGCACAGAAGATTACTCTTGAGGTAGGAAATGCATTTCTCATGTGAATAGAAAATTCACCAGGAATCATGAGAACACAAACCCTTTAAGTAAGCTTTTCCATTGAATATCTGTGAGTACTAGTGTTAGGAGCATTGTTCATAGTGTGTGTGTATATGTCAGTGTGTATGTGAGTGTGTGTGTGTGTGTGTGTGTGTGTGTGTGTGTGTGTGCTTGAGCATGAGTGAGTGTGAGTGTGTTGCACTGGAAACAACATTTAATCACCTACTTCTACCTCTAATCTTCAAAATGCTCATGCCTCAAGATTTCCTGAAGAAAAGAGGATAAAGAGGATAAAGAGAACTAGATTTCAAATGAATACAAGGGGCTGAGTAATTCAGGGGCACAACATTGGTGTTTTATTTGCATATATGAAATTTGGATATATATAAAACTCTAGACTTTAACAATATAGTGAATGAGTTATGAGATAACATCTCATAATTCATCCATGGGGAGTTAAGAAAATTATACCATCATTGATTTAAATAACTAAATAATGAAATGAATTGCCATGATTATCTCCAACAATGTGTAAAAATCCACTTATATTCTATTACCTAATGTCCTATTATAATAATTAAATAATTGCATAATTAGAGGATGATATAGTCTGCCATACTGGACACACACAAGTTGTCTTTACTTGACACCCATTACTTTGTGCCAAACAGCATGGACCAGCAATTATTTAATCACAGATTTCAGTAGAAAAATTAGTAAATGATTTGATATCATTGTGGACCCAGGGTTTAAGAGGATATGAGATATTTGATATTGGTCAGCTTCCTTATTAGAGATGAACTGCTATCCAATTATTCCTCAGTCTAGTCCAACAAATGGATTAACAGCTTCCTGAAAAAAAAATACTAACAATGGAAAACTCACCATTTGTTGAATAATTGTGTGTCTTTTTGATTTATTGTGTAAAGAGAAGAATCGTTGTCTTTGAACAGTAAACTTTAAATAGCAATGATTCAAGAACCCTAATATACCAAGTTAGAGTTTTGTAGTGACTCCCACAGTAGATTTGTTGCGGGTAGGATGATTACAGGCAAGTTAACATTGTGGGCTGCTTCCTTACAGCCTTAGCTCTAATTGTTTATTAGGCCTCAGGTTGACATCTGGCAATGTGAGTTTTATGATTGGGGATGCAATGGTCAACATCTATCCACTGAATGTTGGTCTGTATCTTTTTCAGTTCCTGAAACTATATGTAAGTGTTTTCTAGGCTTCTCTGAATTAACAGTGGAGCTAAAGGCTAAAATACCTATGATTAAAAAGCATTAATGTTATCATAGCACAAAATATATTTAGCACCCATTCCAGACAGTCAGCCAGACAAGCACCTGCAGGGAACTGGACCACTTTTCCCCAGGAGATGTAACCACATGTGGTGTGAACGTCTGTATAGGTAGCCATTGAGATTTCTCTCAGCCATTGCTACACTGTCTCCACATGGGCTGGTGTGGCAAATCATCCACAATGACCAAGTAGGCTTCATCCCAGGGTTGCAGGAATGGTTTAACATATAAAAATCTATCACTATGTAATGCACCATATAATGCATATATGATGCTACATATAAAAAAATGAAAAAGTAAAACCACATGATCACCTCCATATAATGCATATATTATGCTCCATATAAAAAAAATGAAAAAGTAAAACCACATGATCACCTCCCTAGATGATGAAAACTCCTTTGACAACATTCAACAACCTTTTATGATAAAGGTCTCAGAGAGAACAGGGATAACAGGAACATACATAACATAATAAGAACAATATACAGTAATCCAACAGCCAACAACAAAATGAATTGAGAGAAACTAAGGCAATTCCTCTAAAATTTAGAACAAGACAAGGCTGCCCTTTTCATATATCTTCAATATTGTACTTGAAGTTCTACTTAAAGCAAGAAGACAACAAAAAGAGATCAGGGGTATATGAATTGGCAAGGAAGAAATCAAACTTTCAGTATTTGGAGATATGATTGTTTACATAAGTGACCCAAAAAACTCAAGCAGGGAACTCCTACAGCAGATAAATACCTTCAGCAAACTAGCAGAATACAAGATAAACTCAAAAAATCAGTAGCCCTCTTTTATATCAGATTTCAAAAGGGCTGTGAATGAAATCAAGGAATAATCACCCTTTACAATAGCCACAAACAATATAAAGTATCTTGGGTTAATGCTTCAATAGCAAGTGAAAGTCTTATATAATAAGAATTCTGTGTATTTAGAAAATTAAATTAAAGAATATACCATAAAATGGAATGATCTCCCATGATGTTGGATAGGTAGGATAAACAGAGTAAAAATGGCTGATTAAAACATGTCTATCACCATGCACAAAACACAAGTCCAAATGGATCAAAACCTTCATATAAATCTAGCCACACTAAACCTCTCATAAGAGAAGTGAGAGGTACCCTTGAACAAATTAATACAGGAGACCACTATAAGAACATAATGGCAGTAGCACAGCCACTGAGATTGACAACTTATAAATGGGACCTCCTCAAACTCAGAAGCTTCTGTAAGGCAAAGGACACATTTGAGAAGACCAAACGGCAGCCCACAGTCTGGGGAAAAAAAATTTTACCCACAGCCAACAGTGCTACATCTGACAGGCCTCATCTCCCAAATATAAAAAGGAAACAAGAAACTAGACACCAAAACAACATAAAATATTGGGTACAGAACTGAAGAGAGAGTTCTCAGTAGAAGAAATAAAAAAGTCTGAAATAAATATAAGAAAGTGCTCAACATCCTTAAAAATCTGGAAAGTGCAAAGCAAATCCACTCTGAGATACCATCTTATTACAGCAAGAATGGCTAAAATTAGAAACACCAATGACAACTTATGCTGGAGAGGATGTGAAGAAAGGGCAACATTTTTCCACTGCTGGTGGTAGTGCAAACTTCTACAGCTATTTTAGGGATCAATATGGCAGTTTCTCAGGAAAATAGGAATCAGTCTACCATAGGACCTGACAATCCCCCTCTTAGGCACATACCAAAATGATCTACATCCACGCAACAAAGACATGTGTCCAACTATGTTTGTAGCAGTATTAATCAAAATACCAAGAACCTGGAAGCAACCTATATACCTCTCAACTGAAGAATGGATAAAATAGATGTGGCACATTTATACAGTGGAATACTACTCTGCAGAGGGAAAAAGATGGAATCTTGAAATTCCCAGGCAAGTGGATGGAACTTGAAGAAACTATCCTGAATAGGGTAACCCAGTCACAAAAAAATGGGGCATGGTATGTACTCGCTCATATATCAATTTTAGACTTAGAGCAAAGGATCAACATCATATAATTCACACCACTAGAGAAAATAGTATACAAGGAGGATGCTAAGAAATTTGTACAAGGTCCCTCACAGAAGGGGAAAGGAACAAGATATACTGAGCCTATAGGGAGTGGGTAGGGATATTGAGTAGAGAGGGAATTAGGAGAAAGAGAAGGGGAGGTGAGCAAAGCACATTGGACTAGGAAGATTGAGTAAGAGGAGGAAGAGATGAGAGAAAAATAAAGAGATTAAGACACCATAAAAGAGAGAGCCATTATTGGTTTGAAGAGAATACTGACTCTAGAGAAATTTCCAGAGTACTACAAATTTGATGCCATCTAACAATTTGAGCAACAGTGGAAAGAATACCATAAATACCCTTCCCTGATAATGAGTTTGATGATTAACTTATCCACCATCGCAGAGCCCTCATCTAGTAGTTGTTGGAAACAGAAGCAAACATCCATAACTAAACACTGAGCTGAACTGGAAACCATATTCATAGAGGGAGGGCCTGGACAGACTACAGAATCCCACAGTGACAGCTGACCTGAACAAGGAGAAGCTAATGGGCCCCCAGACTGATAGCTGTGTACCCAGCATTGGATCGAATAAGACCCTGTGAATATGGGTATCAGTTAAAAGGCCTGGGCAGTCTAAGGAACCTCTGACAGTAGAAGTAGCATGTATCCCTGGTGAACAAAAGAACTTTGGGAGCATGTTCCCACTAGAGGGATACACACTTAACATAGAGGTAGGGGGGAGGGCCTGGTTTCTTCTTCAAATGACTACAAATTTAGTTGAGTCCTCTTGGAGGAATCACCCTACTTGTGGAACAGGGCAGAGAATGAGAGGAAAGGGGGCATGGGAGGGTGGAAGAAATGGAGGAATGGAGAGAGGGACCAAGAGGGAACTGTAATTCATATGTAAAATAAAAACAAAATATAAAAGACTGGAAACTAGTAAGTGACAGATATACAACTCAGAATTATTTTTTATTCTTGGATCATTTCTCTGAAAAAATATGATGTTTATTAAATCTTTGAGTAATGTGAATGATAGAGGTGAATAACCCTTTTTGAGGTAAAAATAAAATTGACTTTAAAGTAAAAAAAGAAAATCAAAAAAAAGTGATGATATTGCATACTTAACTTGCCAAGATGGAGCTTGACTGGACTCTTAATGGAATAAGGAATGATTAATTTAAATAATGATGAAAATATTTAGAAGACTTTGAATACTAGCCCCTATCATCAATGTGAATTATTTAATTATAAAATGAGTTGATCTGGCATACTTGATCCCACAAGGTGGGACCAAACTTCTGCTATTGTGGATGACATAATAATTGTTTTATTAAGCTATATAATAAAACAATCATTTGCTATCACATCATCCACTTTCCCAAGGTGGCTCCAAACCAGACTCAGGATGGATGTTGTCATCATTGATTTAAATAATTTAATTACATAATTAAACAATAAGATGGTATTGCATACTTGACTCACACAATATGATATAAAATACCACTGATCATAATTATCTAATGTCCTAGTTTAATAATTAAAAAAATTACATGGTCAGTGGATGAGACGGTCTGCCATTCTACACACCCACAACTTATCTCTTACTTGGCTCTATAAGATTGTGCCAAACTAAAGGGATGATGGATTAATCACAGATTTGGGCAGTAAGATGTGTAAATGATTAAAGGTCATTGTGTATCCAGGGTTTAAGAGGATATCATATAGTTGATGTGAGTAACTGCCTCATTATAGATGAATTACTACCTAATTATTCCTCAGTGTACTCTAACAAGTAAATTAACACATTCCTGAAAGAATCTGACAATAGAAAACTCACCCTTTGTTGAATAATTCTGAGTCTTTTTATCTTATTTCCATAGTTTTACTTCTTAGTGAAGATGACGTTCATCAACAAAAGTCTTTGAACTGTTTCTCCTCAGACTACAAATCCTGATATTAGGTAATCTTGAATTGGGTAATATTAATAGCTGTAGCCCAACTTCCAGGGTTTGGCTATGACTTGGTTAGAAGAATCAGTTTCCACAAGAGCTGTCATTAAATGTTTGATGAGGTACTTTATCTTGAGAGACTGAAATAGCCAATCTAATCTGCTCTCTGGTTCTTGGCCCATGATACAAGAATACAGAATTCCAGCAGGATTGCCAGGCAACATTTATGATCCAAGATTCTGTCACCTTCCAGTACACCTCCCACTTGCTAAAAAGCACACCCACCAATGGACTAACCTTATAGCCTCATTGATTTTCTCCCAAACATGTGAGGCTCTTTTCTGAGTTATACTTATTTTCAAGACAATTAAACAACTACATGCCTATAGTGATATGCACATTAAAATGAAAGCATCATTATGCCATTCAAATACATTTATCTTGTTCAACCATATATCCATTCAACCATATATCCTTTTCTCCAATTTTCTTTATTTCCAGAATGGAGATTATAACATTAATGGCCGTTAACTTAATACTTTTCTATTTACTGAAATAAAAATAAGCTTTTCTTCATTCTTTTAACTTTAGAAGAGATTGACCACATGGTAGAGGTGCAAATATGGCCAAAATTGGTGAGTGAATGATTGTAGAATTGTACAAAGGCACAAAGAGAAATAAATTTGCACACACAAACACAATGGACACAAAAATATCAGTCATGCTAAGATACAGCCATGCTCACAGAGCTTGTAAGCAACAAGAACAAATAACTTATTCTATACTCCTGAAAAATTAGTGTAAAAATTCAGTAGGGCCTCATAAAGATGCCTTTAGCCACACCCATCAGTAAGAAGTCTAGAGAATAAAGCATTCATATTCCCAAGAGATAGGATGGGTATTTGTGTGTGTGTGTGTGTGTGTGTGTGTGTGTGTGTGTGTTGTGATTTCATGAGCTGTGGATGTTTGTCTACATTTAGAAAGAATATAAGATAAAAAGGAATTTTATACTCAAATATTTTACATTGATATGGGATTTGGTATATTGATACAAATTTATTTTTCTTGTAATCGATATATTTTATTACACTTATTTTAGGTATTGCACTTATGCAGCATATTTAAAAATGAATGTATAATTAAGAAATAAAGGTTACTAGTTAGTCGTCTATAATTATTAAACATAGTTCTATCAGGTATGTTTTCAAGGTTAAATAGATATATGTGGATAGAGTGATAATTTTCAAACACTTTGAAGACCTATAGTATATGGCATTTAAGATGTTTAGTAACCTGAGTCTTCTCTTGACTGTGAGACATGACTGTTACAGGTAGCACAAATTACTTCATAAAAGTGTGATGGGCATAAAAGTACTTCCACACAGAGTTTGCTTTCATTGTGTCAAAAATAGTCATTTGGGCAAGAAACACTCTCTTTAACTGCTGACAGAATCATTTTATTATTATAATCGATCATTGCATAGTATATGTTCACTGTTATTTGGAGTCAAGGTGGCTAGACCATGTAACCATCTGATTATTTCATTTTTCCAATATGTCTTTATCTACTCGAGGAAGAGTGGAGTCTGTTTCTACCTTGTCGGAGTTAATTGTGTCATGAACTTTAATTATTTAGTTATTGATGATATAATTTTAGTACCTCACCTAGGTTGAATTATAAGACATCTCATTATTCATTATTTTTATAGTAAAAATCTATGATTAAATAATAAATGATCTCTTGAGTTTTGCCCAATTTTCTAAGAGTCAAGTATAAACACCATCCAATTTCCTAATTTTGTAATCATTTTAATAGTAAAATATATTATTATTTAATAAGAGGTCACTGGAGTTGGAGACACGTTTTGGTTGATGATGTGGCATCATCTCATTACATGATTATTTATTTATTTAATTGATCATTACATCAGCCACGAAACCTCAAATTTAGTGCCACCTTGTGGGAGCTAATCTTCAAGGCCTCTTATTTATTTATTTATTTGTTTGTTTATTTTTACTTTCTTAAATCAATCAGTATTTGGGAAGAGTTCAGTCTGATTCCAGAATGAGGGGGAATGAGATACTATCTAATTATGCAATTATTAAATACATATATATTAATCTTTTAAATAAATGATATCATACTTAATGACCAGAGTCTGGCCAGTCCTCCCTGGGAGTTAATTATGTGACATTATTTTGTCATCTAAGTATTACTTCATTGAAAAATCATGGAGTTGGGTCACATCTTATGGTAATTAAGTTTGCAGGACCATCCAATTATTTACTTACTGATTACTTAAATGATGATGGTGTCATTTATTAGGGGTTTGGCTGCTGTGCAGTGGATACAGCAGATGCCTGTTGCCAGAAGCAGCACCCAAAGCATGAGGGACACTGGGAGATCAGGTATTCACATCTTACATAGTCATATATTTTAATAAATAATTGACTGAATAATTACAAAACTGGACAGGTTCACATCATAGATTCTCATGAGGATTCATCAGACCCAACCAAAGGAAGACACGGTCATCACTGATTTTAAAAATTCAATACTTTAATTATCTGATGGTCAGAGGATGCTATCTAATGATTAATTAGTCATTTAATTGATCATTACATCAGCCATGACTTTGGTGGACACATGTTCTCCTCAGCGCTCTTTATTCCTATAAAGTTCTCTTCACAAGTTTCTCTCCAAAAGTTCTTTCTAAAAATATTCTCAATAAAATCTCTCACTTATTGTTCTCATCAGAAGTTCATTTTGATTCTATGAGTTTTCCATTGTATGCACTAACACAGACACAAGTAGGAATTCCCTGGCAGTAGAAAATGATACCTGACATGCATATCTCTCAGATTCAGGACAACCGATAAGTTTCTGAAAAATTTGGAATATGTCCTATCTTAGAGGAGACCTGACTTGTCACAAATCTAAGGATTTTAATACCTAAGTACAGAGATTGCCATTTTAGGGGAAGGAATACACTAATTCATTAATACAGAGATTTATTTCTTAGGGGAAGAAATCCACAAACGATAGTCTTTGGACAGATTTGCACACACTGTATTTTGTGGTACTATACATCTTTGATGGGTAATATTGCCAACTGAAAAAACAATGTTCATGGATTTATTTCCATGGCATAATTAGTGGAAATCTGCCATATACTAATAGAAAAAAATTTCATGACACTAGTTTTAGATAATAAAATATCCAAAGATAAAACTGCATTATAGTTCCTCCCTTCTTGTGGGTCTAATGATACAGCTAAAGAAAATTCCACTGGATGTAAAGAAACAATTATGATCTCATCTTAAATTCACAATCTAATAATTCCATCCATGATAAATTTACCCCAGCACTCATGACTCCACATTAAAATCTCATTTTCTTTTTCCTAAAGAAAGTCCCTATATGTCGATTGTAAATGTTTTCATTTCTCCTACTCCATAGATACACGCTATATGTGCAATAGCTAACATATAAATGCAGGCATCACCATAACACTCCAGGAGATTGATAAACCCTCGAGTCTCGTGCAGATACTGCAGCTATCGTGTTATGAGAATGAAGACAGCACCACTGTTGTGCCTATGACTTATGCAAATGATTGGCACTCAAATGAAAATATGTTATATTTGTCTCAAGTTTAAGGGGAGCTTGAACACATGGACAAGTTAGAAGTAATGAATAAAAAAGGTAACTGAGCAATTTACCAAGTACACATACTCAGACTTGTACAGAGAGACAAACATAGACATCCACAAATATACAGTCACTGACATACACTTCCCCCAAACACAAGTGACCCAGATTCCAAAGCAAATAGTTTTCTCTTAATAGCCAAAAAGTAAGCATCTACATCCTCAGAAATTTCTCTACAAAGGAAACCTCATTATTATTTAGATTCTTGTTGATATCTTGGGGATATTCACACATGTTCATTACCTACTGTCATTCTATTCTCCCTCAGTGCAACGCAGAATCGAGGGAAGTAATTTGTGGCTATCAACTAGTATCCATGTTATCCTCATTCTGGGAGTTCACATAATGTGGTAGCTATGTATTTCCATTGTCAGATCAACAATCTCCACATGGTTTTCAGAAAAAGGACTTTTCTGTGTAAAAACAAGTATAGTTAGCTATCTAGGCAAAAATAGATTGCACTCATTAGTGGTACCTGGATTACAACCTGTTTTAACTTGGAGAGGAGTTGTAAAAGTAGTACTTTCATTTCAAAAACAAATCTCTCTGTGATGTCTTATGCACATTATAAACATTGTTTCCCCTCTTGTATAAAACATAGAATGTGGGCTCCCTTGAAATTTCATGGTGTTCCTGAAGCTAACACCTATGATAGAAAACAATTATGACATATGATAACAATTATTTCATTTGTGATCAATAGAGCATGTTCTCAAAAAAGCTGCCTTAGTTTGCAAAAGGAAGTCTATAAGGCTATCTCATCTTTGACAATGAAAGTTCTACAGGGGTTTTTTACAAGAAGGGATGGAACACATACCAAATTTTCTTATCAAGCTAACAGGCTCCCACTACCCTGCTATAATTATGCGTATGTAAATTGTTTGGAAAAACATTGTCTGAATCCCCCTCAAAGTTCTCTCTAATAATGTCCTCCCTAAGCTCTCTCTAATAGTGATCTGGCTCAAAATTCCTCTGGTCACCGACAATGTAATGAGAGATTTTATAATTATGTAATTGAATAATTTGGAGGTGTCTTATACTTGACTCCCACATGAGTGGGTCAAACTCCAATGATCATTAATTATTTAATCATGGGTTGAATGGCAAAATAAGTAAATAAATAATGACATGACATCCTGCATTTAACACCAACAAAATGGAGCCAGACTCCATTGTTCCTCGAGTAGATCATAGATTTGAGTAATTACATAATCAGATAGTGAGATGGTCTGGCATCCTTGACTCTCAAAAGGGGGCTCCAAACTTCAGTGAACACAGACTGGGAAATGAATAATATACATAATAAAATGATAAAATAATTGTATGGTTTCACACCATCAATTCCTGGAATGACATGCCCGACATGACTAGCGAAGGACGCCAACATCAGCAACTTTAAATATTCAATAAATTATTAATGAGATGATCACACGATCTTGCCTAATCAACTCTATTCCGCTAACATCATAGTTTGTTGCCAGTATCTGCAGTGCTCATAAGGCAGCTTCAGAAGCTGATACCCTTGCAGTGGTGGCTCCATACCCTCCTCACTACTTCCTTCCTGTGAGAAAAGAAAATTCCAGAGGATTCCAGACAATTCCAGAGGATTGCAGAGAATTCCAGAGAATATCATATAATTCCAGAAAATTCCAGACAATTCCAAACAATTCCAGAGAATTCCAGAAAATTCCAGAGAATTCTAGAGAATTCCATAGAATTCCAGAGGATTCCAGAGAATTCCAGCGTGTACCAGAAAATTCCAGAGAATTCCAGAGGATTCCAGAAAATTCCTGAAAATTCCAAAGGACCCAAACTGGAAACTCACTTCATCCCCTCCTCAACTTCCTTCCTTCATGTGAGGACAGAAAATTCCAGAGAATTCCAGAAAATTATATGAAAATAAATATGAATGTATACATGAATATAAATACAAACATATATACATATATATATAAATATATGTTTGAATATATATGTGAACAAATATATGAATATATACACATATAAATACATGAATACATATGAATATAAATATGAATTAATACATTAATATATAGGAATATATACATGAATGATGTAAGTGATGCCTCAGTGCATAGATAAATTTATTCATTTTTTTTATTTTTTTCAAACAACGGAATTTTATAGCAACTTTTTTTTTGCAAATATTTATTTACTGATTTATTTATTTCAATTGAGGGAATTGCTAGCAACATTTTTATTGGCAAAAGATTTTTTATTTATTTATATTTTTTCAAATGAGGAAAATTTATAGCAAATTCATTATGTTTTTGCTATATTTATTCATTTATTTATCTTTTTCAATTGAGGGAAATTTCTAGCAACAATTTATTTTTGGCAAAAATGTATTTATTTATTTTTGTAACAAGGGAAATTTCAAGCCAAAATTATTTTTTTTTTTGCACAAAATTTATTTTTTTCAAACGAGAGAAATTACTAGCAATGTTCTTTTTTATTTTTTGGCAAAAAAATGTATTTATGTATTTATTTAAGTATTTATGTATTTATGTATTATGTATATATGTATGTATGTATTTATTTATTTATTTGTTTTAAACGAGAGAAATTTCCAGCAACATTTGATTTCTTGGCAAAAAATTACTTATTTTTTTGTTTTCGAAAGAAATTTCTTTTTAAAGAATATTATATATATTTAAAAATATGTTTTTGCCAGTACTTGTCAACCATTGAAGGGCTGTTTTTCCTCAAACTGAATATTAGCATACACTGAGATTTCAGTGCTCACAAGAATGGTGATTAAACCCAGTGAAATAGGAAGAAAATTCTATGTCCCTTTTTTATTATGATTACAGATTAAGTAGCAAATATGTATCTTGAAAAATTTGACACCATTTTATGTTTTGGCATGACAGAAACCCAGCAGGCTGTACAACTCAGCATTTTATATCATTTTGATTATGTAATTAGCTGAATACACACACACACACACACACACACACACACATATATATATATATATATATATATATATTTACACATTTAATATTTTTAATATTCAAACAACAATGTGCTAGATAAGGTCTTTAAGGCAGTTTATGTTTTAAAAATACGATATACTCTTTTGTATATATGTACTCTTTTAGATAACATATCAAAATATTTCTATATGTTTGTTTAAAATATTCACCTTTTCAGTTATGGTTTTCCATATTTCCGACTTCTGTCGTTATTTCTATAACTGGAGAAAAAAATCATAAGACTTTGATATGATTTGCTTGCAAATTTTCTTAGTTCCTCTCTCATGAAGTCAGTTTTGTTCTTCCTGATGATATTAGAGTTGACAGTACCCAGTTAATTTTTGGAAAGAGAATTTTACATACAATAATGAAACTGTTAATATCTGTGCTTTTGGAACAAATTGTTTTTTTTGAGAAACTTCAGTGTGTCAGGCAAAAGTTGTTGACTGAAAGAAGTTTGTCTTGGAAAGTGGAAACACGTGGTTCTATGGGTGGAGATCTTTAGCTTTTTTTGTAAGTCTCCTCTGTATTTTTCAACACTATTCAAAGCTGACATATTTTCTCTTCTTATTTTTTAACCAGGAATATGTTGCACAAAACAGTCATATAGTTTTTCATAAGTTATTGTTGATATATTTTAAAAACATTGTTCAATATCTGCCCATATTTTACTCAGTTCTTCTAACACCTATAATTTGAGCTATGCATAAACTCACACTTTGTGAAAAAAATCTTGAATGTCAAAACATTTAAATGTTTTCAGCAAATATAAATATTTTTATTCCTCCTGGTGTTAGAGCTTTTAAACAGTACAGGGTTATTGAGAAAAAAATGGAGGAATCCATGATTCAACCCAGATATATTCAAAGAAACCTTGAATGTAGTAAAACGAGGATGAAAAGGGAAACATAATCACACACAATATCCCTTACTCAAAACAAACTAATATCACTCACGCACTCAAACAAACAAACAGCATAGTTCTCTAAGGTGCATATTTGTCTTGTAATCCTTATAAATACATGTGTAGCTAACAGGATCTAAGAATTATATGATGAAGACCAACTATGATGATGAGAAAACTCATCTTGCTATAAGGAGAAGTAAACCTGGCACAATATCAAACAGAGTTGTTGTGTATATCAATGCACAAAGCCACCATTGAGAAGGTGAAGGAGGAAACTCTAAGGAAGGCAAGTTTAATCGTGGCCTAATATCTGTTGACTGATATTCCCTTAATAGAAAGTGATAGTGGATAGTGGTCACATTTTTTTGATGAGATTTGTCATCTCCTTTCAGTGGAAAGGAAGTTAAAAGAGGGAACAAGGATTTTGCAAACATGGAGAAACCTTGCCTCAAAGGGGAAAAAAGCCGTGAACCTGGTGCAGAGATTTACAAAATTATTGTGATACTAGAGTATAAATACAACACAGCTTAGTGGAGGCAAATATGACAAATCTGTGTAATGTCCATCACTGCATAGAGAGAGGATTCTCATTCGGTAGAAATGAAGTAAGATGAGGTGGAGAGTTGATGCAGAGGCCTTAGTCACCATTTTTGTAATTTCCATTCCTGTGTTGTGGTGATCTGCCAAGTGAAAAATAGTGAATTTAAGAATTTCTGGTGTGATAAAGAGAGCTTTTCTCACAATGTGGAAATCAAACAATAGCTTGCACTTTGACCAGGTGGGCATCTGTGTGGTAGAGGCAGGTAGACATCTGAAGGGAATGTCAGGTTCATGACATTTGTTTTGTTCTATGTGGGCAATAAAGTCAAAAACACTTCATTCCACAAAACAAACTCAATGTGGCAAAGTCTGGTACAGGGACAGGACTGACATTTGTTTATTGCTAGTTTAATAAAAATAAGACTTAGTTAACTGCTAAACAGCAAGGACATTTGTGACAACTGGCACCTAAGCCTTTGATGAATACTGACTTTGTATTAGACAATAAAAACTTTGTAGAGAAGAGAAGGAGAATATGAAAGATAAAGTGAAGAAGAAGCTGGAAGAATGAAAAAAAGGAAGGAAGAAAGAAAGAAAGAAACAAACAAACAAACAAAAAAGAAAAAAGAGGGATTAAGGAGAGGAAAAAGGGAGAAAAGTATGGGTCTTAATGAGGTGATACTGAGTTTAGTGGCAAATGGCTGCATACTCCATTCTCTTTCTACTTTAGGTGTCAGTGGTAAGATGTGATTGTCCAAGCAGCCCTTGCCAGTAGAGGGACATACAATATCAATAAAACAGAAATTATGTGCAGAATTGTGGAATATAACCTCCAGCAAAATTGTGTAATTTCATAAAGTGGAGTGTTATCATGCAATTGGGAGTCTTTCAATAAATATAAAGTATTTCAACATATTCCTGTAAAGTGCCAAAATAAGTCATAGCAATGAAATGTACAACTAACAAGTGTTTGAATCCTCATAGAAAATATAGTCCAAATTCTATTTATTTGCCAGATTTCATGCATTTTGAGAGGAACAAATATAATATCTAACACTCTATACTAAGACATTGATAGGTATATCAAATGCTATTAAAAAACCATGATCAAACACTGTAGTATTATATTTATTAATCTTCTTTGCCTGAGAAAAAGAATACATTATTATTTTATAATTTATTGCTCATTTACTTGGTGACCAGAGAAGTTTCACATAAAAATATCTCTTCTATTTTTTTTTAGGTAATTAGCAATTAACTCATATTTATTGATTATCCATTGTAGTGGGATATTCACTGTGTCTGCTTCTGTGGCACTGACCACACCCATTGAGGGGTGGAGCCAGGGGCGGAAGTGACCTATGGAGCTTAGTCTCGGGAGGAGGCAGAGAAAAGCCCTTTCTGGCGGGACACGGAGAGAGGAGCATCCAGTTTTAACTGCTGTGTTCATCTGTCTGTGTTGTGAGTTGTTTCTCCCTTAATAAACATCTATTCGACCTATTTGTTTATCCTGACCCTTATTGAACAGCAATACCTGGTGTCAGAAGCGGGATCAGGATTTTCACCGCACCTGGGTTTTACCCAGGTGCCGCAGCAACCCTTCCCCCACCTTCCTTGAACGGGCAGGATATACCCTGCCCTAGAACTTCTTTTATCTCCATCTTGGCCCTGAGACTACTGCTCATCTTCCGCCCATTCCCTCAGATTGCATTCGCACAGAGCCCTGTGGCATTAGCCCTGCCTTTTGTGTTGCGGCAATAGGCCTGTACTTGGCCTGCTCTGTTTGTGTGCTTGCAGGCTGCAGCAGCTGCAGCCGGTGGACTGGTGGAAAATATACACACTGCAGTTGCTTGTGGCTCCTGTTTTCCCTGTGGTCTCAACAATTGTACAAGGCTCGTTTCACTCCTTCGTGAAACTCCTTTTGCTTGCCTTAGTTTGTTAAAAGCTATTCTACAGGGACCGGGATCAGAAGGATCGTTTCCTTCTGATCCCGCTATTTGGCGGACACTCTTTGGTGGTACAATTCCGGATAGAACCTGAATTGGAAGGCTCCTCTGCTGCCGGACACTTTTTACTGCTACACCTCCGAGTGTAACTACAGCAAGTTGAGATCTACAGCTAAAAGCATCAAAGCTCCAGGACAGCGGAATTACATCTAAGGTAATTGTAACATCTTTTGCAACTTAAGCTGATATAATATCTGAGATCAATTGTTCCATAGCTATGGCAGATAATTTTACAATGCAGTACTTTAGGAATTTTTTTACTTCATATATAGAAGGAATCTTAGCAGAAGAAAATTATGACTGGATCAATATATACACCTTTTTCGTAATAGTAATGGGTTTTATCATTAATATGATATTCTTAAAGAAATGGTTTGAGATTAGTGCAAACAATAAGGAACTTGTACAAACAATAGGAGACTTGGTAACAAAGATTCAAAACATTGAAAATGACAGAACGCAAAACATGGAATGTTTAGGAAAAAAGTTTCAGGCTATTGAAGATGGCAACAGAGAGCTGACAGGTAGAATACAGAACATGGAACATAAAAATGACCAAATAGAAAACAAAATTTGTTCCATGTCTGATGTTGCCTCAACAACCAAAACAGAAACAATTCAATGCATTAACATGCTAGCAGAAACAGCTCATTCCTGGTTGGATGAAGCTACTAATAAGGTTAAAAAACTGGAACATCAGATGGCAAGAATAGCAGATAGAATCTCTTCCATGTCTGAGGATAATGGCAAGCTAGCAGATAGAACATTGTTTGTAGAAGGCAGTTTACATGACATTCAGATAATATCTAAGGATGAGAATATTAAAAATGGAATCATTTGTAGTTGGAGAAAGTAAGAAACTGACAGATGCAATGAAGGCTCTAGAAAGGGATATGCTTCAAGCAGTTCAGACATTCAAAGAAGCAATGATTAATAGACTTCGGGCTTTAGAAGACCTTCAATCTGATACATCAGAAGAAGAGCTCCAGGTAATAGGGCATGAAAAAAACTTAAAATTTTCCACACCATTTAGGGTCAGGGGAGCTTTCCCTGTATCTTTTAATGGAAAATCAGCAATGAAAAAACACCCAAAAGGTGTTGTTGCTTATCAATGGGAACCAATATGTATGAAAGATTTATAAAGTATAAAGGAAGCAGTAGTCTCTTATGGCATACACTCACCATATGTGAAGCAATTAATAGAATCATGGGCAAGGAATAACAAGGTAACCCCTAAGGATTGGGAACAATTAATATCAGCTGTCCTTGAAAACTCCTCTCAATTAGAATGGAGGGCTTTATGGAGAGAAGAAGCAAAGTCTCTTGAACTTCAGGGCATAAAGAAAGGTTATGAAGCTCCCAAAGATAAAATTCTTGGTGAGGGTATTTATGCTGACCCAGAAACCCAAGCTGCCTATGATGAACATATCTTGTCTCTATGCAGTACGGCAGCTCTGAATGCTTGGGATAAGGTTCATGAACTAGGGGAGAGGATAGAATCTTATACCAAAATAAGGCAAGGACCAAGAGAACGCTTCAGTGTGTTTCTAGAAAGGCTGTCTAGAGCAGTACAATTAGAGGTAGCTGACATGGATTCTAGGCAAATACTCATAGAATCAGCCTATGAGAATGCAAATCCTCAATGCAAACAAGTGCTTTGGCCATTAAAAATTCAATCAGCACCTTTGGATGTATGGGTCCTATATACAGCCAACATTGACTATAATAGCAATAACACTGAAGCATGGGTAGGAGAAGCTATATCAAAAGGTTTGAGCAGTCATCAAGAGAACAGAAGATGTAACTATGGTGACATAGAAGCTTGGATAGGAGAAGCCATCTCCAAAGGTTTAAAGAAATATCAACATGTCAGATGTTATAACTGTGGTAAGATAGGACATCTAAAAGGAAATTGTAGGCAAAGCATCTCTAGAAATAATACTCCCAAGAATGAATCGAACAGAAGGCCTAAGCCTTCTGGGTTATGTAGAAGGGGTGGCAAAGGCAGACACTGGACAAATGAGTGTAGATCAACTAGAGACAAGCAAGGAAACCATTTACCACCGGGAAACTCCTTGGGGGGCCTCTCGAAGGCCCCCATGTCAAAGGTGGTCCCAACATTCCCAGTCACAGTGGAGGACAACCTCCCACAGCACAATTAGAAAATCCTTGGCCTATTGTAAAAACTCATACCACTCTGGCTGACAAACTACTGACAGAAGTTGAATCAGGCATGACAGAAGGAAATAAAAAACGTATATTTTGGCAAACCTCTATAAACAGTCAAAGGCCTAGATTGATAGTTAAAATGAATAACAGACTGTTTGAAGGCCTCCTGGACACAGGGGTGGGCGTAACTATCATAACTAATAAATCCTGGCCTCGAAATTGGCCCCTGAAAGAGGTTAATGTTCAATTCTTAGGGATTGGAACCCTGTCTCAGATAAAACAAAGCGTGAGATTGATTGAATGTGTAGGACCAGAAGGACAGTGAGGAAGGTTAAGACCATATGTGGCTGATGTATTGATAAATTTATGGGGTTGTGATCTATTAAAGCAATGGAATACACAGATTAACATTCCTCCAGTATTAGATAGGAACCATAAACGACCTCATGATTGTGGAAAAATGCTATAAAGTACTATACAAGACAGACACCAAATATCCAGGCTGTACAAAGACAGAATGCAAGTGCTGAACAAACAGATGAACCAAAAGCCTTACCCTTAAAATGGTTAACAGAGGACCCTGTCTGGGTAGGGCAATGGCCTATGACTTCTGAGAAGTTAGAAGCTTTAGAAAACCTGGTTCAGGAACAGCTAAATGCTGGGCATATCGAGGAATCAACCAGCCCTTGGAATTCTCCTGTATTTGTTATCAAAAAGAAATCTGGTAAATGGAGAATGCTTACAGACCTGAGAAACATTAATAAAGTTAGCCAGCCAATGGGCTCTTTACAGCCTGGAATGTCATTGCCTTCTTTGATACCTAAAGAATTGCCTATTATAGTTATTGATTTAAAGGATTGCTTCTTCACTATACCTTTACAAGAACAAGATAAAGAAAAATTTGCCTTCACGGTACCTAATTACAATAATTCTCAACCAGTGAAGAGATATCAGTGGAAGGTTTTGCCACAGGGAATGCTAAATAGCCCAACCCTGTGCCAATATTTTGTACAAAAACCACTGGAAATAATTCGTAAACAGTTTCCACAATTCATAATCTATCATTACATGGATGATATATTGTTAGCTGACTCTAAAGCAGACATATTAGAAGAAATGTTTGAGAAACTGAAGGAAGTTTTACCTCGCTGGGGATTACAAATTGCACCTGAAAAAATACAATCAACTACTTAGGATATAAAATAGGTCTACAGAAAATTAGACCAAAAAAGTACAGATCAGGAGAGATCGCTACCAGACTCTTAATGATCTTCAAAAATTACTAGGAGAGATTTCTCAACTGCAAACTATTATTGGAGTTGAAGGGCATGATCTGAAAAACTTGAAAATGGCCCTAAAAGGGGACAAGGATTTGAATAGTCCCCGAATACTATCAGCTGAAGCGGAAAAGGAATTAGAATGGGTAGAAAAGAGGATATTAGAAGCACATGTGGACCGTGTGGATCCAAATCTAGACTGTATTCTGGTTATATTACCATCTAGAGAATATCCTTCAGGGATTATGATGCAGAGAGAAGACATCATATTAGAATGGATATTCTTACCACATAAACAGAATAAGAAACTAAATACATATATAGAAAAGATCTCTGACTTGATTTTAAAAGGTAAATTAAGACTTCGTCAATTAACAGGAAGAGATCCAGCAGAAATTATAGTACCTTTAACTAATGAGGAAATTTCATCCTTATGGAAAGATAATGAATATTGGCAGAGAGCATGCAGTAATTTTTTGGGAATAATTAGCAACAATTATCCCAAAACTGAAAGAATCAAATTCATAAAGAAGACGATTTGGATCCTTCCACGCATTGTAAGACAAACACCTATCTCTGGAGTTCCTACATTCTACACTGATGCAAACAAATCTGGTAAAGCAGGATATAAATCAGGAGAAATAAGCAAAGTAGTTCAAAGCCCTTACAATTCTGTAAAAAAGGCAGAATTGTATGCCATTTTCCTGGTACTTATGGATTTTACAGAACCCCTCAATATAGTTACTGACTCTCAATATGCAGAGAGAGTCATCTTACACATTGAGACTGCAGAATTTTTTCCTGATGATACAGAATTAACTTCATTGTTTATACAGTTACAAGATACTATCAGAAAGAGGATTCATCCTATATATATAACACACATCAGATCCTATATGGGTCTGCCAGGTCCTCTAGCAAAAGGCAATGATGAAATTGATCGGTTATTGATAGGAAGTGTGCTAGAAGCCTCAGAGTTTCATAAGAAACACCATGTGAACAGCAAAGGATTGAAAAAGGATTTTTCTATCACTTGGCAACAAGCCAAGGAAATAGTAAGGAAATGTCCTACTTGCTCATTCTATAACCAAACTCCTTTACCACCAGGCAGTAACCCTAAAGGTATAAATAGAAATGAAATATGGCAAATGGATGTGTTTCTTTTTGCATAATTTGGAAAATTAAAATACGTCCATCACACTTTAGATACATTTTCAGTTTTTCAATGGGCTACTGCTCTGAGCTCTGAAAAGGCTAATTCTGTTATCACACACCTTTTAGAGGTAGTGGCCATTATGGGCATACCTGCACAAATAAAAACTGACAATGCTCCAGCATATATTTCCAGCAAATTGAAACAGTTTTTTGAATATTATAACATAAACCACATAACTGGTATACCACACAATCCTACAGGACAAGTAGTAGTTGAGAGATCTAATCGTACTTTAAAGGAAATGCTACATAAACAGGCAGGAGGAACCAAGACACCCAAACACAGATTACATAATGCTTTATTAACATTAAACTTTCTTAATGCTGATGAAAAAGGAAAAACAGCTGCAGAAAGACATTGGACAATAGAAAAAACTTCTGAACTACATCAGCCAGTGTACTTCAAGGATATATTGACCTCAGAATGGAAACCAGGATATGTGTTAAGTTGGGGTAGGGGTTTTGCATTTGCATTTCTCTACAGGAGAAGAAAAGCTATGGATACCATCTAAGTTAATCAAGATCCGGGTTGAACAAGAGTAACATCTTAATGAAGAGAAATGACAAGTCACCCAATAAATAAGGTCCCATGAGATGTGTGGAGACTTCTCAAAGATAGGGGAAGTGTTCTGTTCTTGTCCTTACAGGAAAACAGAGAACACCTATCTTCAAACAACCAAAGGACACTAAACATGTAGGTACCTACAGAAGAGAAGACAGCTCTCCAGAAAGAATCACTTAATGAAGAGGAATCTGATTTATGGTAAAAATATTTAAGTCTAGTAAACTGTTTCTATACTGAAATCTAGTTTTCTTTACTATCTAATATTTCTGTAGTCCTGATTCATGTAAACCAATGCTGGCTTTGGAGTTGGATTTGGCTTTCCTTCTCTAAATTCAAGCATGTTGTTAAGATTAAATTCACAGTTTCTGCCTTATATCAAGTAGCCAATTGGTGTAAGGAAGAAGAAAACAAAATCTAAGGACTCATTCACTTATTCACAATTTTCTGTCTGAAATCCTAATTTTCTCATTTACATTTTAATGCTTACTGTTTCCTTTTCCTAATGCATACCATAAAATTAAAAATTTTACCTTGATATTGATATTTAAGTTTTCCACAAGGACTATAACAGTTCTCAACAGCAATATTTGAACACCCTGGAAAGGAGATGGGTCCCCAGTTGGACATTTCCACTTGACTCAACCTGATGCATCTGGACTGCAAACTGCACCCTAAACCGGTTTGAGACTGCTTTTCTCGAGACAACTCATGACTAGCTAGCTGTATTGGTGCACCTTCTTATTACAACCTGGCCAGAGTTTCAAGTAGAATTCCAGTCAAACATTTTCTACCACAGAATGACTACCTACATACGTTACAGCCAGTTCTGTTTAGAAATTTGGTTGCTAAAAATTTTTTTCCTACAGGATCCCATGGAGAAATCATCGTCCCATTTCAGCAGGAAGTAATCTTAAGATAACAACGCCCTCTTTCCCCACTCTTGGAATTTAGGAATAATATTCATCTTCATAGGGTTGGTTTTAGTTACTTGCGGTTGGGTTTGGAAGGTGATACTTAGACTTGGTTATCTCTTTTAGACAGGAATAGGGTATGGTTGGGAAAGGTATGATTCAGAATGGATATAGGTAGATTAGCCTGTTTTCTTGTGAATTATTCAGTAAGAATGAGACATTAGTATTACAGCTTACATTGTTATATATTATTATTTTCTGGTAACCTATGTAAAATTAAGTTTATTCCCTTCCTGGAAGAATTGTATCTTATATTTGTTGTATGGTGTGAAATCTTTCCATTTACGATGTTTTATGTACATTATACTTGCCATATTCTATGTATGTATACTATTGCTTGTGTTCAAGACGTTTTGTATTTGATACAATTTGGGATATTTGTCTTGCTGCCATTTAGAGCTCTACCTCTTGTTTAGACATTTTTACTCAAACTCTACTTTAGGAATTTACATATATATATATATATATATATATATATATATATATGTACATAGTTATATTGTTTGGGTATTTATCCTTGCTTTACTCAAGGAAGTTTTATTCAGGTTTGTTAGCCAAGTTCCTGAGTATTACAGATTATCCTCACCCATGTTCCCTTTGCCTATGAGATTAGTCAGACATAGATGCTTAATCTTCAATCACTTCATAGACCTGCAGAACATGGCATTTAAATGTTTTATATATTAGTACTCTGTTGACATGAGACACTGTTGCTCCTGACAGCACCGTGCACTTTCCCGAAAGTATGTTGGACACTGTTGTTGCTCCTTCTGGAGTTCATCCTCGCTTCAGCTAATAGCCTCTTGGGCAAGGAACTGCCTCAGCCTTGACCACTGATTTGGACATGCGGTCCTATATGCTTGCAGGGGACAAACTTAGAAGACTGCTGAACCTTGCCAAGTCAGGGTAAGACAGCCTTTTTACCTCCCTGCTTTTGTTGTGGTCTGTCAAATACTCCTGGCCTTAGTCATATCTGGCTGTACCAACATTGCTGTGAGACCTTGGGTGACTGTCCAGGTAGCTTGCTGTTTCTGTCCTCACTGCACCTTTTGGAAGTTGCCCATCTGCACTTCCCGTCTACCCTAGTATCGTAATTTTCCTTCTCAGGTCTTGGTGAGGTTGTAGATTAAACTATCTTAGTATTATTCTCTATTCCTAGTTAGATATTAAGTACTAGACTTAAGCTTTTCAGCTTAGGACAACTCTATTGTAAACTCCCTTATGCCTTCACCCTAGGACTAGGTATGTTTGTGGTTTTGGTCTCGATTTTTCTTTTCTTAGAGCACACTTGTTATTCACTGTTTTGTATATAGTTTTGTATCAAGCTTAAATCTTTTCTTTAGACTAAAAGGGGAATTGTAGTGGGATATTCACTGTGTCTGCTTGTGTGGCACTGACCACACCCATTGAGGGGTGGAGCCAGGGGTGTAAGTGACCTGTGGAGCTTGGTCTCGGAAGGAGGCAGAGAACGGTCTTTTCTGGCGGGACACGGAGAGAGGAGCATCCAGTTTTAACTGCTGTGTTCATCTGTCTGTGTTGTGAGTTGTTTCTCCCTTAATAAACATCTATTCGACCTATTTGTTTATCCTGACCCTTATTGAACAGCAATAATCCATAACAGTTTAAAATAAGTTAATTGTATTTTATAAGTGTAGGATTTTTCATTCAGTCCCTGTTATGGATTATATTTAAAAAATAACAATTTTTAAATTAAAGCTCTGACTCCAATTTTGCAACAAATAGATCTATCGACTGTAACTTAAATACAGGAGGATATTTGCACATTGTAGGGAGGGGCCCTGAAAAAAACACCAGGGCATGAAGCAAAGAAAAACCAAATAGAAATGGGAAATATTTTTTCTAATATGATCACTTGCATTATTTGCAAGGGTCCCAGATAATATTGGGATATCAGTACCCATCGTTAGCCACATTTGGATTGATTAACAAAGGAATATTGAAGCCAGAATCAACTGCAAACTTGGGATAGTTTAGAGTCTCTTAAGTCAGGGCACTAGATTTGGGGTTGGAGGTTCTTAATGAGGCACCTCAAAGGAGAATCTGGTGGTCCAGACAATGATGCATTTCCCACAGGTGAGGTAGAGACAGTGATGCATTTCCCACAGGTGAGGTAGAGACAACGATGCATTTCCCACAGGTGAGGTAGAGGCGATGATGGATTTCCCACAGGTGAGATAGAGGTGATGATGGATTTCCCACAGGTGAGGTAGAGGCAATGATGGATTTCCCACATGTGAGGTAGAGTACCAACCTGAAGTCCATGGCTCCCACAGACTTATGGAGGACTGAATGAAGAAGTCACAAACTGAAGAGTGGGTTGTCCCTGTTCAGTTTAGGGCACAGGGCTAAAAGCTCAAATTGGTAGAGGCTCTCGGTACCCGCAATTTCAATTGATGTCAGAAGGTAAAACCTGATCAAAAGTGAAGACACATTTAAGATAATTGATCATAGATGGGAGTCTGCACATCCAAGAGTACCAGAGAATTGGGCAAGCATTTACCCTGACTGAACAGGGTCATTCACCAATGCTGATAGATGGATAGTGCTGCTTAATTTTAGTGCACGACTGCTGAGGCCATAGCCTCAGGGGACTTTTATTCCCTCAGTCAACAACACTGTTGCTGCCAAGGCTAAACTTTAGTTAGCTAAAGGCTAACTAAATCTCCATCATTGTAATAATACTCAATATTCTCAGTCTATGGTAAAAACCTCTGGGCTCAGAGAGTGAGAGTAGCTTCTACATCCTCAGAAATGCCCCTACAAAGGAAACCTCATTATTATTTAGATTATTGTTGATATCTTTGGGAAATTCACCCATGTTTATTGCCTAGTGTCATCGTATTCTCCCTCAGTGCCAAGCAGAATCCAGGGAGGCACTTTGTGACGATCAACTGGTTTCCATGATGTCCTCATTCTGGAAGTTCACACAATGAGGTAGCGATGTATTTCCACTGTCAGATCAACAATCTCCACATGGTTTCAGATGAAGGCCTATCTGATTAAAAACAAGGACAGTTACCTATCTAGGCAAAATTGATTGTACTCATCAGTATTACCTCGGTTATAACCTATGTTTATTTGAAGAAGTGTTGTAAAACCAGCAGTTTATCTTTTCAAAAATCAAATCTCTCTGTTATGTTTTATGAGCATTTTAAACATTGTTTCCCCTCTTGTATAAACCATAGAATGTGGACTCCCTTGAAATTCCATGGTGTTTCTGAAGCCAACACCTATGATAGAAAACAATTGTTATATATGCTAACAATTATTTCATTTGTAATCAATACGGCATGTTATCAAGTAAGGCTGCCTTGCTTTGTAAAAGGATGTCTGTAAGGTTATCTCATCTTTGACCATGAAAGTTCTACAAGCGTTTGTAACAAGAAGGGATGGAACACATACCAAATTTTCTTATCAAGCTAAAATGCTCCCACTACTCTGCAATAATTATGGGCATGCAAATTGCTTGCAGAAGCATGGTCTGATATGTCGTTTGTCCAATAGTTCAATCTGTATCTGTGATAATGAAGGGGATTTAAGAAAAAAATAGTGAAAAAGAGACACAAACAAAGAAAAAGGGAGTAAGAAGGAAATGAACAAGATAAAAATGGTTGAAAATGAGTAGAAATGAATAATACAGGATATAGGATGGACAGTGTGTAGACAAGTAAGACAGAGAAACAAGGAATTAATAACAATAGAGAGGATGGAAAGACAATCTACTAGCTAGTATTTAATTTTAGCTGTGTATTATTAAAAATTTACCTTATAGTGGCAAAAGCAATACATGAGAAAAATGTATGAACATGCATTGAAAAGTATGCAGGTGTTTTTATACTCTCATGAAAATGATTTTATTGTATTATTATTTAATCTAAAAAAGGAAGACAGAATAGAAATTGGTAAGAACATATTCTCTATCATAAGGAAGACTCCTTCTCTCAAGGTCATTATTCATGAATTTCTCATATAAATTTGTGTGTGATTATAGCCAGCATGGTTATCACCAATACATTGGTACATATCTATTGTCAGATTTTCCAACTCTTATTTAGCCTGTACTAGCAGTAATGTTTTGTTAAAAAAATAGAGATTAATCAGGGGTTATTAAGAGGATTTGGAATCCATAAGGAGCTGTAAGGTACAGTAAAATGATCATAATATAATATCAAGAATAAAATAAAAGCAGACATTGCCGGGAAGAATAGTGTGCACTTAAGTCAGAGTCACCAGTACCTTAGACATACTGTACTCCATGGAATGAGGAAAAAACAAATTATATAAGAAAATAGCGAGGAAGCCTGAATGCAACTCTGACGTGTTTGAGTTGGTCCCTTTTGTAATAAGGAGTCAAGAATTCAGACCTGGCAAACTTTCCACTTGCACATACACCATACATAAACTTATGAGATGCTACAGTATTGCTTTCCTTCTAAACCTGGCAACCAATGGAACTGGGAGGATGTGTTTTATCTTCTCCGTTGTTCAATAGTTGTCAAGCAAAGCATGTCTCCAGGAAGAGAAGTGATATTCAGGCCATAAACACGATTGTACTACCAAGGCAAAAGTAGTTCTTGCCTGTCTTAATAAATGCAGATTCCATTCTTCAAAGACGTAGGAGAAAATCAAAGGAAATGGATGGGTGCATCAACAAGACAATGTTTCATGGCAATGTTTTAACTATATATACAAGCTTTAACTAGATGTACAATTTAAACTTCATACCATCATTCTGACTTCTGCTTGAAAACACCTCATTTACCGACCAACTCAAAGACTCCCTTGTGCCAATACACTATAATTGACTCTTATATTCACTGTTTGTTACACAAAGCTGAGTCCTTTAGATATTATTGGGATTGGTGAGTATATGGGATTATCATTTTTGATGACTGAAACACTCCACTAGTGTGTATGTCACCACATCAATGTTCAGAGACAATATATACTGAAAGATGAATAGAACCCCAGTATTCTATGACAGATAGTCCAGAAAATTAAGAAAACCCGTGGCACTGAGCCAGAGTCACATCACCATGCAACTAAATGAGCAACTGTAATGTTGACATGGATAGTAGGAAATTACATTTGGCTATCATCCAGATCCAATAGTGAAAAGGTACACAGCATATGTTGCATCTTTCCAGGTACTCACACTTTAGTTCTAGGATTCTAGAGGACATAACATAATATGGACAGCAACTACATGAGAAAATTAAAACTTGTCTCACCTAAGCTCTGTCTTAGCCAAAGGAACAGCTTAAAATGTTGCCCAAAGAGGTGGCAATGAAAAACTTATTCAATAGTGGATATATCTGCGCATTTTAAATTTTAGCACAGCAATTTTGTTCTTAGGGAAGAGAATATCTAACAATTAATATTTCAAAATGGATTTGCACTGAATTTATTCTGAGATTATGATTTATTGACTTAGGTAATAGTAACAGTTACAAGACAAATTCCATGATATCGCCAGGGCCTGATTGAGAAAATCATCTTCCACCTATGATTATATTAAAAATTTATGGAACACTTATTTTAGAAGCCTAAATTACCCAATGATACCACTAAACCTCAGCAGCTAGATTCTTTTTCTCCCCATCATATGGAAAGAAATTCTCATGAGTGATGTCATGCAACAATTATGCTGTCACACAAAAATTATGATCTCACATCACTGGATAATACAGTTCTCCATTCCAAAACATCCCCACAAGCTCAATACGCTATAGAATATCCTCATTTTATTTCATACAAAGACAAACAACTCTGAGTTGAAATTAGTTCTACTATTTTAATATTTCCTATTCAATAACTACATACTATAGTTGCTCTAAAGCACACGTGCAATTGATAGCATATTTATACAAAACCATGAGATGAATGGGCACTCATACCACACACACATACTATGGGCACACACAGACACACACATACACACACACACACACACACACACACACACACACACACATACACGATGGGCAAACACACAAACACACACACACGTGTATATATATGTGTGTGTAAATGTACATATATATGTATATATACATATATAAACATATATATATGTACAAACACCATCTCACAAGACACACACACACACACACACACACATATATATATATATATATATATATATATATATATATATAAAACATATATATATATATAAACATAATGACAAAAAACAAATGTTGTGACCCTGAATTACTCAGCCGCTTGTCATTCACTTGAAAACTAATTCTCTTTGTCATGCATTCTTTATATATTCTTGAGGCATGAGCATTTTGCAGATAAATGGTAGAAGTAGGTGAATAAATAATAATTCAAGTACAACATACGCCCTCACACACATATGTTACGGCGGGTTTTTCCCCCAGCAGGCTGCAGAGGGTCCTGCCGCCATAGTCCTGCTGCCACGAGAGCCCCAAATAACATTCTGAGACTCTGTATTTGATATAATCCTATTGGCCAGTTACCATTATTGTTAATGGGCTAGCTCTGCCTTAATTATTAACCCATTTCTACTTATCTAAGTATTTCCACGTGGTCGTCTTATCAGGGAGCTGCGGCAGGTGTCCTGCTTCTTCCCTGGGCTACATCTCGACTCCTCCCTACTACTTCCTCTCTCCTCCTCCTGGTCTCCTAGCCCCACCTATCTTGCTATCTTATTGGCCACAGAGCTTTATTAACCAGTATGAGAAACATTTATACAGAATAACATCTCCCATCATCTCCTCTTTTCTGTCTAAATTAAAAGAAGGGGTTTAACATTAACATAGCAAAATATATCATACAACAGTTATCAAATAAGAATAACAGTTAACAATATTTAGTCCATTAACATTTTGTAAGACTTAAAGAATTTATCATCTATCCTATCTTTGTGAGTCTAAAGTCCTATGTGTAACTTATCTTTAATCCTAACTAAGGAAAACTATAATCATAACTACCTGTCTTCAACTCCATCAAAGACCACAGAAGGATAATATATAAACTCTAGAAATGACAGAGACAACTCATTGCCTGGTCAGTCACTCGAAGTTCTCTGTAATGTTTCATCTTCAGCCCATAGGCCATAGTGTGTGTCCAGACTCCTCAACAAGGCAGGAAACATTTCTGTGTGTCCTGTAGACTGTCTGGCTGTCTGGCAGCCTCTTTCATGAAGCAGAAATCCTGTAGCAATGTCCATCTTGAATCAGCAGTCACCTTTTTGTGGGTCCTGCATGTCCAATTTCTATAACATAAAGTCAAACATTCCAGAAGTGCAGTACCTTGCCCAAATGGCTAGTCTTGCCATATTAGAAGCAAACTCCATAATGTGTTTCTTTGATGACCATCTTCCTTTCTGATGCAGGTGGTGTTACCAGGAGCAGTTGTGCCTCATTGTCAAGAAAATTCCTAAACCATTTTAAATGCCATATTCTCTAGGTCTTTGAAATGTTTGAATAACGCCTATTGATCTCAAATACATCTCTGTATATCTAGAAATCCTAACTAACTTAACTCCAAGTTTTAATTATCATAGGTAACTCTCTATAATCTGTATTAAATTATATATTACATTTTCCAATGAGCTATATAAACACAATACCTAAATAAGAGGAGAAATATACATATTACAAAATTGACCTTAAATTGCATCAATAAAAGAAAATCCATTCCAAAGCAAAGTATTCATATCTATACCATAATTCCCTTTTTACCTTTAGAAAGATTGTTTGTGCTTATAGCCATTTATAACCAAGTCCATTTAAATGAAAACAAACATTTATAAACAATATTTGGGAATTTGGGCATCGTTCTTTCCAAACTCCTTCCTGCTGGTAGAGGGTGCTGTCATGGGGGTCCAAAGAAGACGGAGAAATCTTGGCAGTAGTCTGCAAGGCTTTGTTTCAACTGTTTTGAATGTTGGATCATCTGGGGCACTGTTTCAGGGGGTCTGGCTTGATCAAACCACATAAGTCTGGAAAGAATCCACAGCTTTTCATTTTCTGTGGAAATAAAAAATAGAAATCCTTTTCCCCAGTAACTTGTATTTAGTTTTAAATTTTGGAGTCAAACCATTTTTAAAATATATAAATTGAATTAATCCAGCAGCATTTCTTTTATCAGTAGTTATTTTTTCAGCAATCAAATAATTTAAAGACAACAGAAGTGCATATAGTATCCAAAATTTCTCTGTGTTTTCCATCTTTACGTGGCTATTTTATTATTCTACTCATTCTACTTCTATTTTTACATATTTTGAGACAGGGTTTCTCTGTGAAACTTTTATCTGTCCTGGAAGTTACTCTCTATAGCAGGTTTACATTGAAATCATAGAGATCTGCTTGCCTCTGTCTCCTTTTTAAACCATTGTACCCTGTTTCTTTTTCTCTCCAAAGCCAACATATTTAAAAAAAAAAACAGTGTAAACCTTCATTGCAGCTCTCCTACACACCAATAAATTGTTAGCAAAGCTCTTTAAAAGCAAGGAAGCTTTTTTGTCGCTTATGCTGTTTGGAAACCTCCCTTAAGGAGCCTCGCAAAACTCTGTCTACAGCAAAAAAAAAAAAAAAAAAAAAAAAGTCCAACTGAGAAAATGCTGCTACCAAGAAGTCTCGCTAGTCTCTGTTCCCTTGTTTCTAAAAACTACTTTTTAAGCTTTTGTTAAGTTTTAAATGAAAGTTCTCAATCCCACTTCTGACACCATTATGTTACCAGCAGGTTTGGCGCCAATCTGTAGCATGTATGTTCTTGCCAGCCCGCCAGCCCCCAGCCCGCCAATCTGGGCCCACAGCCATGCCAGCCCCAAGTAACACTCAGAGACTCTGTATTTGATACAATCCTGTTGTCCAGTTACCATTATTGTTTATGGGCTAGTTCTGTCTTAATTATTAACCCATTTCTACTTATCTAAGTATTTCCACATGGTTATCCTATCCGGGAGCTGCAGCTGGCATCTTCTTTCTTTCAGGTCTACATCTCGACTCCTCCCTCCTAATTATATAATTATTTAATTATTAAAAATAGGACATTAGATAATTGGTGATCAGTGGATTTCTGCACCATATTGTGGGTGTCATATATGCAAAACTATCTAATTATTATATCATTGCATTATTTAAATCAGTGCTGAAAAAATTGTGAGTCTGGTTTGGAGCCACCTTGAGGAAGTAGATGATAAGATATCTCATTTTTTTGATTATTTAGTTTTATTAAACAATGATTATGTCATCCATAATACCGGACGATTGGTGCCAACATGCGGGATCAAGTATGCCAGGTAATCTAATTTCATAATTAAATTATTTAAATTGATGATAGGTGTTAATATGCAAGATCATCTAAATATTTATATAATTATTTAAATAAATGGTCCTCTACTCCATGAAGAGTCCAGTTAAGCTCCATCTTGCTGAGTTAATTATGCAATATCTTTACTTTTTTGACTAATTTGTATTATTTTAAAGACAATATTATGTTTTACCTCAAATAGTTTTATTCACCTCCATCATTCACATTGCTCAGATTTATTAATAATTATCTTTTGGTCAGAGAAGTGCTCTGAGCTTAAAAATTAATGGAGTTGTATATCTGCCACTTACCAGTTTCCAATCCTTTTTTTTTATTTTACATATGGATCACTATTCCTTCTCCCTCTCTTTGTCCTTCCCTCTCTCCCACACTCCCAGGCACCATCAGCCACTCTTCCCCCCCCACCCCCCTCTACTCCACATGTAGTGTGATGCTTTCAGGAAGACTCAACTAAATCTGTTAAATCATTTGGAGTAGGAATTAGCCCTCCCTACGGCCTCTAGGTTAAGGGAGTATCCCTCCATGGGTAATTGCTCCCAATGTCCATGCATGCCACAGGGATACATCCCACTTCCACTGGCAGAGGTCTCTTAGACCATACAGGCCTTCTAAATGAGACCCATATTCATGGGGTCTGAGTCATTCCAATGCTGGGTACCCAGCTTTCCATCTGGGTGCCCATTAGCTTCTCCCTTTTCAGGTCAGCTGTTGCTGTGGGTTTCTGTAGCCTGTTCAGTTCATCCCTCTCTGCATCTGTATTTCAGTTCCACTCAGTGTTTAGCTGTTGGTGTCTGCTTTTGCTTCCATCAGCCACTAGATTATGGCTATGTGTCTATGTATAAGTTAGTCATCAAATTCATTATCAGGGAAGAAATTTATGGTAGCCTTTTCTCAAATCGTTAGTTGGGATCAGTCATTAGGTCTCTGGACATTTATCTACAGTCAGTTTTCACTTCAAATATACATGGCTCCCTCTTTTATTGTGTTTCTCTCTCTGTCTCTGTCTCTGTCTCTGTCTCTCTCTCTCTCATTTATCCCTCCCATGACTCAATCTTCCTTGTCCAACATGCTTTGCTCTCCTCCCCTTATCTTTCTTCTACCACCCTATCTAATCAATCCCCCACTCCCAATATGCTCAGAATATCATGTCACTTTCCCCTTCTGTGAGGGAACTTGTAGAAATCTGGATACACTGGTGATCCTTTACTCTAAGTCTAAAATTCATATATGAGTGAGAACATCCCAGGTTTCTCTTTTCGTGACTGGGTTACCTCATTCAGGATGGTTTCTTCAAGCTCCATCCACTTCCCATCGACTTTCAAGATTCCATCTTTTTTTTTCCACAGAGTAGTATATCATTTCGTAAATATGGCACATCATCTTTATTCATTCTTAAATCGAGGGGAATCTAGGTTGTTTCCTTGTTCGTGGTATTGCAAATAATGCTGCTATGAACATAGCTAAGCATGTCTTTGTTGCATGGAAGTGGATCATTCGGGTGCATGCCTAAGAGGGGTATTGCCAGTTCCTGTGGTAAACTGATTCCCATTTTACTGAGGAATTGCCATACTGATCTCCAAAATGGCAGTTCAAGTTTGCACTCCTACTAGCAGTGTAGGTGTGTTCCCCTTTCTCCACATCCTCTCCAGCATGAGTTGTCATTGATGTTCCTAATTTTTGCTGTTCTGGCAGGAGGAGAAAGATGGCATCTCACGGAGGTTTTGATTTGCATTTCCCTGGTAGCTAAGGATGTTGAGAATTTTCTTAATTGTCTTTCAGCATTGTTGATTTCTTATCCTGATAATTCTCTTTTCAGTACTGTACCCCATTATTTAATAGTGTTATTTGTTTTTTATTAGTTTCTTGAGTTTTTATATATTTTGGAGATCTGTCCTCTGTCAGATGTAGGACTGGTGAAGATCTTTTTCCATTCTTTGGGCTGTTGGTCTTGTCTGTGTCCTTGGCCTTGCATAGCTTCTCAATTTGAGGAGGTCCCATTTATTAATTTTTAATCTCAGTGTCTGTCCTACTTGAGATATGTTCAAGAAGTCGTCTCCTGTAACAATTTGTTCAAGGGTACCTCCCAATTACTGTTCTAAGAGGCTCAGTGTGGCTGGATTTATGTTGAGGTGTTTGACCCATTTGGACTTGAGTTTTGTGTATGGTGTTAGACAGGTGTCTATCTGCAGTCTTCTGCACACCATCATCCAGTCGTTCCAGCACCAGTGTTTGAAGATGCTTTCCTCCTCCCATTGTATACTTTTAGCTGTTTTTTCAAAAATCAGGTATTCATAAGTGCATGGGTTAATATCTGGATGTTCTATAAGATTCCTTTTGTCTACTTGTCTTTCTTTGTTCGAATCCTAGGCTGTTTTCAGTACAATCGCCCTATAGTACATCTTAAAGTTGGGGCAGGTGATGCTTCCTGAAGTTCCTTTATTGCAGAGGGATGTTTTGGCTATCCTGGGTTTTTTTATTTTTTTGTATTTAGTTGATTATTATCATTTTTTGGTCAGTGAAGTATTTTGATGGGATTTATAGGTGAATGAATTGAATCTGTAGATTGCTATTAGCAAGATTGCCATTTTCCTGTTTATCCTACCTATCCAAGAGCATGGGTGATCTGTTCATTTTCTGGTATCTTCTTTATTTTCTTTGTTAAAATACACTAAGTTCTTGCTATATAGTTCCCTCACTTGTTTGGTCAGCTTTAACCCAAGGTACTTTATTTTGTTATTGGCTATTTTAAAGGGTAATGTTTCTGTGATTTCTTTCTCAGCCCCATTTTCATCTGAATAATTTAAGGCTATTCATTTTTTTTGAGTTTATTAGCAGC
Organism: Cricetiscus sungorus; assembly: GCA_030556225.1. NCBI lineage: Eukaryota > Metazoa > Chordata > Mammalia > Rodentia > Cricetidae > Cricetiscus > Cricetiscus sungorus. The sequence goes on along the minus strand of JANBXA010000087.1, from coordinate 99,401 downwards.
AAATCCTGCTAATTTGCTGAAGGTGTTTATGAGCTGTAAGAGTTGCCTGGTAGAGTTGATTGGGTTGCTTATATAAACTATCATATCATCTGCAAACATAGACAGTTTGACTTTTTCCTTTCAATTTGGATCTCTTTTTGTTGTCTTATAGCTTTAGCTAGAACTTCAAGTAGAATATTGAAGAGATATTGGGAAAGAGGACAGCCTTTTCTTGTTCCTGATTGTAGAGGAATTGCCTTAAGCTTCTGTCCATTTAGTTTGATGTTGGTTGTTGGTTTACTGTATATTGCTTTTATTATGTTTAGGAATGTTCCTGTTATCCCTGATGTCTCCAAGACCTTGGTCATGAAACAGTGTTGAAATTTATCAAAGGCTTTTTCAGCATCTTTTTCAGTTTGTTTATATGGTGGATTACTTTGATCGATTTTTGTATGTTAAACCACCCCGTGCATCCCAGGGATGAAGCCTACATCGTTATGGTGGATGATTTCTCTGATGTATTCTTGGATTTTCTTTGCCAGTATTTTGTTGAGTATTTTTGTGTCGATGTTTGAACTGCAACTGTTTGAATTGTTTTCTTCATCTGTTTGATTGTTCTTTCTTGGTGTTTCTTAATTCTTTAAAAAAAATTGTTCATTTCTTACATTTTTGCTAGTCTTCACTTTTATTTATTCCAGTATTTTTTTTAATTATTCTTCCATTTCTTTAAGAGATTTTCTCATATCCAATGTGATGGCCACTATCGTTTTTATGATATTATTGTTAACTCATTCTGTTCTAGTTCATATGCTGTGTTGTTTCCAGGGGTTGTTTGGGTAGATTTCCTAGATTCTTGTGGTGTCATTCTTGTCTTTCTATTGTTTGGTGTTTTCTTGTATTGCCATCTATCCATCACTCCTTCTAGTTTCTGAATGTGGAGTTTCTCTCTTTCTACCCTAGTCTCCCAGTGGGCATAGTTGGGCCTCTATTTTAATGTCTATAACTCTGGATAATCTAATCACTCTTAGACATCTGTCCTGCAACAGAGGGCCATCTTTGGGGTCTGAATATCAGAAAAGTGGGCCCTTATGTTTATCCTGTATGGATAGGGGGCGTCTTTGTTCTCAGAGCAGAACCAGCAACATCCAAGCATGTCGAAGGGTTGTTGAACATGCACCCTATCCCAATCCTAATATATTTCTTTTAAGACTTGATCAATTTCATGCAGTCTATGTGGCTTACTCTCTACAAAGTTTCCTGTACTTCTTAATTCTGAGTCCCTCTATTAAAGATTTGGACTACCAATACATAGCTTCTAAAGATATCCAGTGTGGCTCCTTTGCTATATTGATCTTGACTGACTTTCATAAACCATTATCAATGTATCACCAGTGTCACAGTATGTCTTTTTCCACATTCTCCCTCTCCTGGTATGGACCATTAAGGAAAATGCTGTTTCTCACAGTCCTCAAATTATCCTGAGACATGGAAATTACTTATCCTCTGTGGTCACGCATCTACCTGTGGCCAGGTCTAGAAATGCAGGGGACTCTGAGCTCTCTGAAGTGATTAAAATGGACAGAGGAAAGGCAACATTGATACTTATAGAAAATAAGTAATTCTTGATTGTCACAACAGGATGCCTATAGCACATGTCCACTCCCATTTTCATCATGTATTTTGCACAAAATTCCATGTGTCCTCAGAGGATACCCCCGAGACACCTCCATTATTTCTAGCCAGGGTCTCATAGCAATGAACAGGAAAAAGTGTTTCCATACACAGAATGTTTTGTCCACCAGCCTGCATGCTACATGACCATGCCACAAAAAATCACCTAAAACCATTCAGGTCTTCACCCCACATCTCATTTTCTCCATCCATGTATATATCCAGTTTCACAGCTACCTCTTCCTCTATTTGGGTATCCCTCTATCCCTGGCTCCTAATTACACATACATCCATGGCATCCAGTAAAATTATGTCTATTTGTATTCAGAAGATAATCCATATTCAGTATGGAAATAACTTCTCTGTTCTCAACAGAGTGTTGTTCTCCCATGAACAAGGAAAGTCTACAGGGGTCATCCTGCACACTGATGAGATCCTCCATGATAGCTTGAAGATGAAGACCACCTGCCTCTTGTGTATTCTCTTGTAAATCTGCCTTTTCCTCAGACTCCTGAATTCCATTTTTCTAAGGCTACTAAGAGTGTGCTCAGTGGGTTATACATGGGAGACATGTGAGGTACTCTGCCACTGAGCAATAGTAATTCGGGTACCACCAACTTTTATAAGATTTACACAAAATGTACTCATCCACCAGTGTACAACTCCAGACTTTGCACAAACACACACACACACACACACACACACACACACACACACAGGACAATTCACCTTGGCATGAGCTGCAGCATGGAACACTGGAGGACGTTTTATGAATTCTAACATCTAGTTCCATATAAACCCTTAGCAGACCACCACAATAGAACACACTAATATGCTAATATCTCTATGGGACTGCTCATGGAATCTGCCAGAAGTTCCCGTCCAAGGAACATACAGATAATAAACCAAGACAACATATATATATATATATATATATATATATATATATATATATATATTAGAGAGAGAGAGAGAGAGAGAGAGAGAGAGAGAGAGAGAGAGAGAGAGAGAGAGCTATGCTCTGATTCATATCTGGACAGAGAAATGCAGGACAACAGGATTTCAACCTTTGTTCTTGACTGTTCTTCCAAGGTGTAAGGCAAGGTTAGGTAGTTAGCAAAACTCAGAACATTCCAATAACCTGGGGAACCTGCATTAGGAAGGAAGCCTATTGGGGGAATTAGGGACAAGGATTCCTGAACTGGTCTGCATGTTACCTAAAGATCTGCCTGGGATCTTTGGATACTCTTCAGTCCACACTCTACTCTGGATGCTTCAACTCAGACTTCCTGCCTTAAACTCTATGCCAGTTTGAATATGATCATGAGGCTAGTGCCTCCCAGACCACTTCAAAAGTTCAGGTATTGTTCTCTGCATCAGAAAACTTTTCTAAGGATTTTCAGTCACTGAAATAAACCTGTATCCTAGAACTAGGAAAAACATGTCTAAGAGAAAATAAAGGAAATCCAGACAGAAGACTTTTAAAATCAGGAGAAATGATGGTAGTCAATGAGTTATGAATGAAAGAAAATGACAATCTGGCCTTGAGAAACTTACTGTAGGCCAGAGATACTGGGAACTTCATTGTTTTCAAAACTTTGTTGTGGGTGCTGCTGGGGATGTTCAGGGACAAATGCGGGGCAGGTGGTAATGTGCAAAAGCTGCAAGCAGAGGGATGAGCAATTACACACTTCAGGCCAGATGTAGGCCAGGATGCAGTATTCTTGTAGGTTTGTACACTGACCCTGCATTACATGGGCACTCTGGACCAAGCAGACTGACTACCTGGGTACATAAAGCTAAGCCATGTTGCCTGGACTGTGGCACTTGGACCCTGTTTCTTCCAAGTTATCCCCTGTGCAAAGAAGAATGCAGGAAACCTGATTAGGTCCTTAGGTCCAGCACTGAGAGCTCCTCCCTAGGCAGCCTGCAGCCATGCCAAAGAAATACCGAGATATGATTTCATGTTCTGAAAATACATTGTTTGACGGCATTAGTGCATCCAGAGTGGCAACTTACTCAGGACATTGTTGTACACTCACTCAGCTCTTTCCAAAAAACAATAAACAAACAAAAACAGACACACTAGCAAAATACTTTTGCATCATACTCCAAAATAGCCAACAAAGGACCAAGGCAATCAACAAATGGAACATTTGGATTGCTGCAAAGGCTGAATTTCAAGGGGGGTGGAGATACAGGGTATGGAAGAGAGATGGGGATCGCAGAACTCACAGGGTCATCTTCACCACACTGAAACAATTCATTTTTGGACCCTGCCATTCCTTAGAAGACCCCAAGAGGGAACACAGGTAGGCTTAATGGCAAGCCTTCATACCACCCTTAGTGAAGCCTACAGACACATCATGCCAGTCTGTAGCATAAGGGAGGCGCTTAACAACCAATCTCCTTGACATGGGTATTTTGCCTGAGTGATGCCCCTAGCTGGCCATCCAAGATTTTCTGAAGGTCACTCCCCACAAACATCTGAGATTCATAATCTATCTACATAACCATGACCATCCATAATCACCTCAGCTGCCAGGCTGGCCTTTGGTCAGCTAGATAATTGCACACTTAAATTATAGTCAAGCCTTACAGGCAAAAAATGGACTAACAGACGGATACAGGGCTGATAGGAGGCAGGGTTGTGGATCCAATAGTAGATGCAAATAGGAGGTGTATAGGTGATATACGGGTGAGAACATCCAAGCCCATAGAGGCCCTAAGTTTAGCACTATCTTCCCACCTGGCAGAAGGCTTGCCTGGATGGACAAAAGCTAAACAGAAGGCAGATGTGTGCACTAACGAGAGAACCAGTTTCGTGATGAACAGGTGACAAAGCTGAATTTTGGTCTTCATTACCATGTTCAGGTGAAATGCTACCGCCACATAATCTGAAGCAGGAACAATCAGTTGCTTGGAACTACCTTGATATTTTCCTAGAATGTAGGCTGCCCAGTTCTCTAGATGTGGCCACAAGGACACATTAAATGAATAAACATTCCATTCCACCATCCTCCTTGCCTACTAAAGGCTAGCTCAGGGTACCCTACCTAACTATATACTAGGAATCACCAGACACCCATTTTTAGATAGTTTCAGGTCTGTTAAAATCTACTTCTTGTCCTAGCCTTCCAATCTACCTTTCAGCAGACACTACATAGGAAACTTCTCTTTCCTCTCTCCCAAGTCCACAAGGAACATTAACACATAGGACTTCCTGCATCTTACATGTGTTTACTGTCATAGGCACAAGAGATTAAAGTGGTCTGAGGAAAGGCATGTACACACCTAGGGAAAATATACAACTCTCTGTTGTCACGACAGGTGCTTATAGCATATATCCTACCTTGTATTGTACAGGGACTTCTCACAAAATTCCAAGTGTCCCCACAGGATGTTTTTTAGGTCCCTTCATCCTGTACCTCCAGGGTACCAGGTACATATAAAAGAAATAAGTGTCCATAGACAGAGTGGGACAATGCATCAACCTGCACGTAAAAAGACCATCCCACACCAGAACACCTGAGCCTGCATACACAGATCTCTCTTACCTTGTATTTGTCCACATTCATAGCTACCTCCTCCACTATCTGTGTCTCCCTCCCTGGCTCCTATATGCACTCCCACCCATGGTATCCAGGACAGCTAGCCCAGTCTGGATCAAGATGATAAACCATAATTTATATGTAAATGCTTTTCAATACACAAAAGAGAGCCAGTCTCATAAAAACCGAAAGACTACAGAGCCCCTCCTTCACACTGTCGATAGCTTCTAAGAAGATTGCTAGGTGAAGACAACTGCCCTGGCCTCCTGGTGACTACCTTGTCTAATGTCTTCCAAATCTCCCACTCTACACATCTTCCTGAGACATCAGTAGTAAGATTACTAAGGGCCCTCTGTAGGTATATTTGAGGAGCTATGAGTTTTTAGAATTGCTAGGCATGACACAGAAACACAGGTCTCTCTCTGTCTCTCTCTCTGTCTCTCTCTCTCTGTCTCTCTCTCTCTCTCTCTCTCTCTCTCTCTCTTAGGAGTGCATATTTCCCAAGTGGGAGGTCAAGTTGAGAAATGGGCAGTCTCACCTAGATGAAGCATCATGTTATGAACAAGACAAGTGTGGAGTATGGCAATCTCAAGGGGCACCTGGTAGCTCTTCATCCACATCCCTGCTTCACTGACCTCTACTATGATAATCACAAGTTGCAGCACCAGAGGCACAGGCAGCATCATAGTGGTTGCCAAGACAGCATTGCTGTGAGTATGAGGAGCTGCTCTCTCTTGGCTCTGCAAGTGAAGGCACCTCCATCACTGCTGCCACAGCCCGTGGTTCTGTGGACCCAGCCACCACATTAGCCTCGTCATGACTGCAGTGTCCTGGTGGAGTTTCATGACAAGTTCCCGCCAGTGTTTATTAGAAAAGACCTTCTGATCATCTGATTATTATTAAATTTTTAAAATTGGTGATAGCTGTGTCCTTCATGGCTCAGTTCTGCTGAATTCTCTGGGGAATTAATGATGCGGCAAAACCATCCAATTTTTAAAATTACTTAATAATTTAAACATAAAAATCTATTGTTATGTAATCAGTGATCACTGGAACACACAGTGTCCCTCAAGATCTGGGTGCCGCTCTTGGCTCCAATCATTTGCTGTGTTCCTCACACAGCAGCTAAACCCCTAACTGTTGACCCCATCATCATATAAGAAATCAAGTAAGTAAATAATTGGATAGTCCTTCATACTTAATGCCCATAAGATAGAACCAAACTAAATGATGTCAAAGGTGTAATAGATAGATAATTAAATAATGACACGCAATTAACTTCCAAGGAAGACTGGCCAGACTCCAGTCATGAAGGATGGCATCATCATCGTTTTAAGTAATTAATACATAATGATAAAATAATTGAATAATGAGAAGGTGTTGCATAATTAAATCCCACATAGTGGAGTCAGAATGCACTCTTCCTGGAATAATGATTTATTTAAACAATCAAATAAAATTTAGATAACCTTGCACATCATCAACTCCCACAATCTGACTGAAAACCTAATGGTCCATAATGTCATCATCATTTTGAATAATTTAGTTACATAATTACATGATCTTACATGATCTGGCATACTTGATCAAACAATGTAGAACCAAACTCCAGTGATCTTTGATTATTTAATGACCAGTTTTATAGTTAAATCAATATAACGTTAGATGATGTGATAGTCTGGTTCATTTGACTCCCACTAGGAGGCTCCAAATTTCTGTGATCACTGAATAAATTATGACAGGTTTTAATAGTTAAATAATTAAAAAATTAAATTTTTTGATGGTATTTTTACACGTGACTTTTACAAGACCTAGCAAAACTCGAAATGATTATTTAATCATAGATTTGAACAATAAAATGAATGAGTAATGAGATAATACCTCATGATTCACCCATGGGGAGATAAGAAAATGATACCATCATTGATTTAAATAATTAAATAATGAAGTGACTTGCCATCATTATCTCCAACATTGGGTAAAATCCAGTTATCATCTATCATCGAATGTCCTATGTTAATAACTAAATAATTGCATAACTAGAGGATGATATAGTCTGCCATACTGAACAACCACAACCATAAACTTGTGGCAAACACCATGGACCAGCATTTATTTTATCACACATTTCAGTAGTAAAATTAATAAATGATTACATGTCATTGTGGAACCCGGGTTTAAGAGGATATCAGATAGTTGATGTTGGACAGCTTCTTCATTAGAGATAAACTGGTATCCAACTATCCCCAAATCTAATATAAAAAATGGTTTAACACCTTCCTGAAGGAACGCTAACAATGGAAATCTCACCTTTTGTTGAATAATTGTAAACCTTTTTATCTTTTTAATTCATAATTTTACTCCTAATGGAAGATGATATTCATCAACAAAAGTCTTTTAACCAATTCTCCACAGACTTTCTTCCCTGATATTAGGTAATCTGGAATTGGGTAATATTAATAACTTTATGCCAACTTCCAGGGATTTGGCTATGACTTGGTTAGAAGAATCAATTCCCAAAAATGCCATCATTAAAAGTTTTATAAAATACTTATCTTGGAACAATAGCCAGTGATAACACTATATCTAAGATGCACTCTGATTCTTGGCCCATGATACCAGAGAATAGAATTCCAGCAGGGTTGCCAGGCGATATTTATAATCCAACATTCTGTCACATTCTTGTACACCTCCCACTTGCTTAAATAAGCACATCCACTAATGGATTAACCTTATAGCCTCAAAGATTTTCTCCCAAAATTGCAAGGATCCTTTTCTAGTTACACTAATTCTCAAGTATATCAAACAACTACATGCTCTATATACACACGGCAATGAAAGCATCATCATACCTTTCAACTACATTGATGAGGTTTGTTTTGTTTTGTTTTTCAGCGCCCACGTGGAGTTTATTGAGAGAGAGGAGAGAAAGCTGGGTAGCTGGTGGCCAACCGAAAGCAGGATAGAGGGGGTTCAAAGAAAGAATGGGCCCCAGAGAGAGAGAGAGAGAGAGAGAGAGAGAGAGAGAGAGAGAGAGAGAGAGAGAGAGAGAGGGAGGGAGGGAGGGAGGGAGGGAGGGAGGGAGGGAGAGACAGAGAGAGAGAGAGAGAGAGAAAGAAAGAGAGAGAGAGAGAGGCGCTTGCTTTAAAAGGGGGGCTTGTGCATGTGTAACTGGTTCCCCTGCACAGCCAGGTAAAAGCTTTAGTAGCCAGGTAAAGCCTGATATAGGGATGACATTGTCATGGGCATCATACCCATTGTCAGGGGCAGAGTCAGGAGACTGTAGGTTCCCAACATTTCCACCTCTTATTTTTATAAATGTGTAGGTTGGGCGTGGCAGGTTAGGGAATATGTATGTTGAGTTCTCAAAAGACTGCTTGCTGCTGACTTGGGGCATTGATCATCTTTTGGGGGATCCGACAAAGCTGGGGTGCTGCCACATCCTGGTAGCTGGTTGTTTCATTCCGGTCCTGACAGTATGGAGTTCTGGTGTCTCTTTGAGACCTGTCAGGATGTTAGCAGAGCAGAGGACACGTTTAAGTTTTTTTTCCTGGGTCCTGGTACTTGAGGGGAGGTATGTAAGATGAGGGAAGGGTTCCCACGGTGAGGGAAGGGAGTACTGAGATCAGGGAAAGTTTGAATATTTATTTGGAGTGAATCTGACCTGTTTGGATGGGTCCAATTTAGCTCCCTGGAACTTACAAGAATCTTTTGAGTTTGTGAAAACATAAATATTAAGACACATTAGCGGCATACTCATGTTAGAAATGATTTGGCTGAAAGAATTTTAGCATAATGAACAGCAGCTTAATTTTGAGTTAATAGTTACAGTTATGATCATATAGTGGCATAGTATGTTGTTGAATACTCTGTCAGAATTGGATTAGTAGCTCATTAAAACTTTATTGATTAATGTTTATATTGATTAATGACTATAAACAGTAGCAACCTTAAAATATCCATTTCTGAAATCTGTTTTGTAACAATTGGAAACTTGGCTGCTGCTTTAAGTTGACAAAGCTACCAGATGTCAAAAGTATCAGCAGAGTTCTTTAGAAGGATAAAATTCTACCTGAATGATTGGAGAGTAGCAGAGATTCACTAGCTGGCAGCATGGACAGCCACCCTCAGGTCATCCACAGCTGTTGAGGTTAGAAGCTTTAAGGACATCTGCCTCATGCTGATGGCACATGACCTGTGGATTAGTAACTTTTGGAAGACTTACCTACCATTGGCCCCAAGAAACGTGGAGAAAGTTGATTCCACTGCCCTTTTGATCACGGTCCTTAGAGCCCTTTGCAGCAGTTGAGATGAAAGGCAGGATTTCTCAGTGGCTAGCCTTGCTACTGTTGTGGGTGAAGCTTCTTTGGTGTCCATCAATCTTCTTGGAGGAAATTGGTGGTGCCAGCAGCTGGCCTGGCTCTAGGCTATTAACAAAACATTTTAAATGCCATATTATCTAGATCTCTGAGCATTTGAGAGCTCTCTGTTTAGTATACCTTGGTATACAAAGTTTGTCTTTAGTTACTTGCCTTAAGCACATAGATGGCTAGGTGAGGGTTTATTCCTGTAATTAATTAATTTGCCTGGAAAACCAGATCCAAGCTGAGAGGCTGTGAAGGGATGTTATATTCCAGCCTGACTGTAACTTGTTTTAACTGAGTAGGTCAGACTTACACTTGTAAATGACAAAGAGGTAGAGAAAACCTCCTTTTGATAATAGCGGCTTAACCTTTATAAACAGCTTAGAGGAAGGACTGGGTGGCATAAATATTTTATTAGTTTGAAATATACATTTATAACCTTAAATGTTTACCATCATTTAAAGACGCATAACAATTTAGAAATATTTGACTTAGTACAGTTGAATTTAAGTTGTATAGAGTTAGCTTACATTCTCACATAAAGTTAAATTTAAGTCACATGTACAGATGTAAATTAAACAAAACTGGGTAAAAACGAGAAGGATCAGAATGTGAAGCTATGTGTAACATAATCAGTGAAAAAGGAAATTAGAGAGATAGACTAAAAGGCAAAAGGTAAATGAATTAAGGGTTCTGTTCATGGCAGAAGCTGGCTAGACTGTCCCTCTGCCTAAGTGGCTGGTGTAGCTGAGGGAAGAACCATGGAGGTGAGGTTAGGCCACATGGTCAATATGGCAGCTGCCATAAACACCCAACAGCTGGAAGAAATCAAAGTTTTGAGATAGCAGGAAGAGAACAGAAACAATTTTAGGGAAAGAGATTGTTTAGCAGAGAGGTAGAAAAAACTCCTTTCATCTGGCTGTTCACTGGCAGTAAATTGAAAGATCCCTTAAGCTATCAGGGTCTAGAGAACCATTATGTGGCCAATTTCAATTATTTTCGAGGGGATATCTAGGCCACTTTTCAGTACAAATGGACATAAATCTGGGTGCCTTAACAAGTGGTATTAAGTGAAAGGGTTTTAAATTTTATATTAGTGGAGTGGTGGGAGATATTTCCTTGGTTGGTTTATTCCCAATTGGTGGAGTGAGAAGAGGCCAATCATTCTTAGAACTTGTTAGCTTAAGAGTGTGGCCACACGATAAGCAGAAAATGGCAGAGCATTATTCGAAGCTAGTTAGCCCCAAAACATTGCCAGGGCCAACAGAAGCCGGACAACACAGCAGTCCAAGAGCAGACAGGCTTGAAGCCAGAATCAGTTACACTGCCCAGGGTAGGGGCTAGTATGTCTTCCACCCCTGAGAAATGTACCCGACCCTAAGGAAATGGGTTAAAATTTTTCAAAAAAGTGAACCTTACCTAATTGAAGCCTGTGTGGGATGGTATTTTCAGCAAACAGGTGGATGAAAGTGGACTACTTGTTCAGAGTCAGGGTTGCCAAGTGTCTCTAGCTAGCCGCCCATCAGGAGATGGTCGGCCGCTGTGTCCTTGAGGAGAGCCAGACAGTGTTTTGGCACCAATGTTGTTCTTTTGCAGCTGTTTTTGCTTAAGAAACACAAACAGGAGACTGAGCGCCCATGGGGAGTTTATTGAGAGAGGGGATAGAAATGGGGGGTATTTGGTGGCCAACCAAAAGTGGGGAGAAAGAGAGAGAGGGGAGGAGTCAAAGAAAGAGAAGGGGCCCGAGAGAGAGAGAGAGAGAGAGAGAGAGAGAGAGAGAGAGAGAGAGAGAGAGAGAGAGAGAGAGAGGTGCGCTTGTCGTACTTGCTTTAAAAGAGGGGCTTGCACATGCATAACTGGGTACTCTGTGCAGCAAGGTGAAAACTTGAACAGCCAGATAAAGCCTGAGGTAGTGATGACATGGCCATGAGCGTCCCACCCATCGTCCATCAGGGGCGGGGTCAGGAGACTGCAGGTTCCCAACACACATGAGGATGATTTCATTGTATTATTATTTCATCTAAAAAGAAAGACAGAATAGTAATTGCTAAGGACATATTCTCTTCTGTAGGGAAGGGTCTTTCTTCCACAGTCATCATTCATGAGTTTCTCATAGAAATTTGTGTATGATTATGGCCTGAATTGTTTACCACAAGATGGGACCAAACTTCTGTTGTTGTGAATGACATAATAAGTGTTTTATTGAGCTATATAATAAAACAACCAGTTGGTATCACATCATCCACTTCCCCAAGGTGGCTCCAAACCAGCCTCATGAAGGATGTTGTTATCATTGATTTAAATAATTTAATTACATAATTAAAAAATAAGATGGTATTGCATTCTTGACTTACACAATATGGTGTAAATTACCACTGATCATCCATTATCTAATGTCCTATTTTCATAATTAAAAAATTACATGGTCAGTGGATGAGATGGTCTGCCATTCTACACACTCACAACTTATCTCTTACTTGGTTCCACAAGATTGTGCCAAACTACAGAAATGATGGATTAATCACAGATTTGAGCAGAAAGATGTGTAAATGATTAAAGATCATTGTATATCCAGGATTTAAGAGGATATCAGATAGTTGATGTGAGCAACTGCCTCCTTAGGGATAAATTGCTACTCAATTATTCCTCAGTGTACTCTAGCAAGTGAATTAACATATTCCTGAAGATATCTGACAATATAAAACTCACCGTTTGTTGAATAATTGTGAGTCTTTTCATCTTCTTTCCATAGTTTTACTTCTTAGGGAAGATTATATTCATCAACAAAAGCCTTTGAACTCTTTCTCCACATACTATTATTCCTTATATTAGGTAATCTTGAATTGGGTCATATTAATATCTTTAGCCCAACTTCCAGGGTTTGGCTATGACTTAGATAGGTGAATCAATTTCCAAAGTTTCATGAGATTCTTATCTTCGCATATTAAAATATCCAATCTAAGTTGCTCTCTGGTTTTTGGCCCATGATACCAGAATATAGAATTCCAGCAGGTTTACCAGGCAACATTTATGATCCAAGATTCTGTTGCATTCCAGTAAAACTCCCACTTGCTTAAAAGCACACCCACGAATGGACTAACCTTATAGCCTCATTGAATTTCTCCCAAAAATGCAAGGCTCTTTTCTGAGTTATAATTATTTTCAAGTCAATTAAACAACTACATGCCTATAGTGATATACACATGAAAATAAAAGCATCATTATGCCATTCAAATACATTTATGAGTATCTAACCATATATACTGTACTCCAATTTTTTTATTTCCAGAATGTAGACTAAAACATTAATGGCCATTAACTTAATACTTTTCTATTTACTGAAATAAAAATAAGCTTTTCTTCATTCTTTTAACTTTAGAACAGCTTGACCACATGGTATAGGTGCAAATATGGGCAAATGTGGGTGAGTGAATAATTGTAGAAATGCACAAAAGCACAAAGAGAAATAAATTCACACACAAACACAAGGAACAAAAAATATCAGTCATGCTAAGAAATAGCCATGCTCACATAGTCTGCTTGCAACAAGAACAAATAGCTTACTCTAGATGTTTCCAAAATTAGTGTAAAAATTCAAGAGGTCCTCCAAAATATGCCTTGCACACAGACATCAGTAAGAAGTCTAGAGAATAAAGCATTCATTTTCCCAAGAGGAGGGATGGGTATTTTGTTGTTGTTGTTATTTGGTGATTTGATGAGCTGTGAATATTTGTCATCATTTAGAAGGAATATAAGATAAAAAAGAATTTTAACCTCAGATATTTTACATTGATATGGTCTTTGGTATATTGATACAAATGCAAATTTACTTTTGTTGTAATCAATATATGTTTTTACTCTTGTTTTAAGTATTGCACTTATGCAGTATATTTAAAAATGAATGTATAATTAAGAAATACAGGTTACTAATTAGTCATGTATAATTATTAAACTCGTAGTCATAGGTATGTTTTCAAGGTTAAACAGATACAAGTGGATAGACTGATGATCATCAAACACTTTGAAGATGTATAGAATATGGCATTTTAGATGTTTAATAACGTGAGTCTTCTCTTGACTGGGAGACATGTCTGCTACAGGCAGCACAAGTTACTTCATAAAAGTATGACTTTTACTTCATAAAAGTACCTCCATATAGAGTTTGCTTTCATTGTGTCAAAACTAGTCATTTGGGCAAGAAACTCTTGCCTTGACTGCTGATTGTATCATTTAATTATTCAAATCGATCATTACGTAAGTTGTGATCACACTCGTTTGGAGTCAAGGTGGCTAGACCATCTAACTATCTGAGTATTTCTTGGTTTCTACCTTGTTGGAGTTAACTGTGGAATGGCCTTTCATTATTTAGTTATTGGTACCTCACCTTGGTTGAATTATGAGATATTATCTCATTATTCACTATTTTTATAGTTAAAATCTATGATTAAATGATCAATGATCTTTTGAATTTTGTCCAATTTTCTAGGAGTCAAGTATAAAACACCATCCAATTATTTAATTTTTTAATCATTTAATTATTAAAATATATTATTATTGAAAAAGTGATCACTGGAATTGGAGCCACCTTTTGGTTGATGATGTGGCATCTTCTCATTACATGATTATTTATTCATTTAACTGATCATTACATCTGGCATGATACCTCGACTTTGCTGCCACCTTTTGGGACCTAATGTGCAAGGCCCATCCTTTCTTTCTTACTTCCTTTCTTCCTTTCTTTCTTTCTATATTAATTTAGTTTCTTAAATCAATCAGTATTTAGGAAGAGTTCAATCCGGTTTCAGCCTGGGGGTGTATGCAACACTATCTAATTATTCAATTATTAAATACATATACATTAATCTTTTAAATAGATGATGTCCTCTTTCATGACCAGAGTTTGGCCAGTCCTCCCTGGCCAAATTTATTGTGTGACATTGTTTAGTTATCTGAGTATCACATCATTGACAATCACTGACGTTTGTTGACATCTTATGCAAGTTCAGTATGCAGGACTATCCAATTATTTACTTATTGATTACATAAATGACAATAGTGTCATCAATTAGGTGTTTGGCTGCTGTGCAGTGGATACAGCAGATGCCTGTTGCCAGAGACAGCACACAAAGTATGGAGGACACAGATTACATAGTCATATGTTTTAATAAATAATTGATTGAATAATTTAAAAAAGTGGACGAGTTTTTATTATCCGTTCCCAGGAGGATTCATCAGACCTGATCCCTGGAGGACACAGTCATCACTGATTTTAAAAATTTAATATTTTAATAATGTGGTGGTCAGAGGATGTTGTCTAATAATTATTTAGTCATTTACTTAATCATTACATCAGCCATTATACCTGAGTTTGGTGCACACATGTTCCCCTCATGTCTCTTTATTTTTTCCTATAAAGGTCTGTTCCTATAATGTTATTTTCAAAAGTTTCTCTCCAAAACTTCTCCCCAGAACTATTCTCAATAAAAGCTCTCACTTAATGTTCTTATCATAAGTTCATATTGATTCTATGAGTTTTCCATTGCATGTACTAGCACAGACATAGTTAGAAATTCTCTGGAAGTAGAAAATAATACCTGACATGCATATCTCTCAGAGGCAGGAAAACATATAATGTCTCAACAAATTTGGGATGTCTCCTATCTCAGAGGAGATATGCCTTGTCATAAATCTAATGTGTATAATTCCTAAGTACAGAGATTTACTTCTTAAGGGAAGAAATCCATTAATTCCTTAGTACAGAGATTTATTTCTAGGGGAGGATATCCACCAACAATAGACTTTGGACAGCTTTGCACACACTGTATTTTGTGGTAATATATTTTTTTAAAAAATGTGATACAGTCTAGTGTTTATTTATGTTATGGCAGATACTCTTGAATTTCAAAATTTAAAACATATAAAAAGTGATTTGGGACTAACACCTGCATCAACAGTTGACAAGTGTCTCATTTGTCTATTATACAGCATGGCACATGGTAGTGCTGATGCCAATTGGGCAGCATAGGATTATCAGTAGGCTTTCTACAGGCAACAGCAAATGTTGCTGTTTGAGAAGTTCAGAATCTGCTTCCAATGCTCACATTGTCTAACATTTTCTAAGGTTAAACCGTGTTAGAGTATTTAGTATGGAAAATTATCAAAATAAAGTATAAATGTATGTGTAAGCATTATAGAAATGGACATCCATTCTTGGTCTCAGGAAGAACCATAAATACAGGTCAGAACTCTCCCTATATGAAATAATTTACACACGAATGAGTGCTATCATATCACTATCTAAAATAATAACTAGATACAATTCATCTTCAAAAATAAACACACAAGTTTTTTTTTCATTATCAGTTAACAAAGACATAGTGTTACGGTATTTCAAAACAAATGATACTCTAAAATCATAGAATGTCACTTAGTTTTGAGAATTTGCAACTAAATCAACCAAGCATATCATAGTACAACCATATTATGAAGCCAATGATCAGAAAATACAACAGCTTGAAGAAAATTTGATCCACAAAACTCTTTTCAGGCTTCAAGATAAAATAGTTCCACAGTTTACAGATAAAACAAGGCAACAAAATGCATGCTTGTCTTGAGTAAGTATTCTATGCAGAAGAAGATATAACAATTTGTTTATAGACGGCATGATACATGTTTTGCAGTAATACATAAGGAAAACAAGATTCCAAGTTATCCATTGTTAGGAATAGTAATTCCTTTACAATCATATCTAGTAGCAAATAAACAGATTCTCTATTTCTTGTTGTAGATTTATCTGTCTCTTGGCCGATTTTCAGTAGACTGGAGGATGCAAGCATCAGGAATTCTTTAAGTTGGTCTTCAATATTTCCTTTGTGAATGGTAAACAAAGCTGCAGTGATCTGGTTGATGGTTTTGGCCAAACAATGTATATTGTTGTAGTGCCCTTCTATAGCAGCGCTGTATTGCAATATCACATTGCTGGCCAATGTAGGCAAGGATACTGCTACAAACACCATCAGGAGGCAAGCAATCTTATATTCTTCTTCCAGACTAATATTCTCTGATTTTTTGTGAGGAAAGAGCTATGACTACAGCAGGATCAATCTCACATGATAATCCAGATGCTGATGATAACTCATACACATTTATTGCAACCTTCATATCAATTTCCCTTATAATGTGATCATTGAAATCTTCAATGGACTCATGAGGAAAAGAATACGGTAGGACACAACATCCCTCAGGGCTTCTTGTGTCAATGAACTAAAGGATAAAATAACACTGATTATGGTCATCCTTTTCAAGACACTGTCAAGAGAGGATGATCTTTTGAAGAGTGCAGTCATCTGGTCTGGCTTGTCAAAGCTGGTCCTCATTTGTGTTAGTACATCAACATTCTATACCACAAGTTTCTTAAGTTCATCAACTTGTGATGAAATATGCCACATAAGACTCTCACTTAGGAACTTCATCCCATATGGGCTTAAGAGCGCTGATAATGACCTCATTTCTGAGATGTCAGAATATTCCTCTGCATTGAATGATAATTCATTTTCTGTGGGTAAATTCACAAATGCTTTCATGACAGGAAAATAAGCTATATGGCCACTGCTGACTTGTCTCAGTAAAGTTTCCAAGTACCAATTTGTATATACTCATAATGGTTGGTTCTCTACGACTGTCTAAGTGTTGAAGTAAAACATTATTAAACACTCTGGTGATATCGATCTGCACATAGTTCTCTATGGAAGATTCTTTCTCTCAAGGTCATCATTCATGAGTTTCTTGTTTAAATTTGTGTGTGGTTATGGCCAGCATGGTTATCACCAATACATTGGGACATATCTATTGTTAGATTTTCCAACTCTTATTTAGCCTGTACTAGCAGTAATGTTTTGTTAAAAATGAGAGACTAAGGAGGGGTGGTTATGAGGATTTGGAATCCACTAGGAGCTTTAAGGTATAGTAAAATGATCATATTGTAATATCAAGAATAAAATAAAAGCAGACATTGGGAGTAAGAATAGTGTGCCCTCAAGTCAGAGTCAACAGTGCATTGGATTAACTGTCCCCCATGGAATGAGGAAAAATAAATTATATAAAAAAATAGCTAGGAACCCTGAATGGAACTCCGACTAGATTGGATTGGTCCCTTTTGTGGTAAGAATTCAAGATTACAGGCCATGCAAACTTTCCACTTGAACATACAACATACATAAACTTATGAGATGGTACAGTATTGCCTTCCTTCTAAACCTGGCAGCCAATGGAATTGGGAGACTGTGTTTTATCTTCTTTGTTGTTTAATAGTTGCCAAGCCAATCATTTCTCTAGTAACTGAATTGATATTCAGGCCTTACATATCCTTGAACTTCCAAGGCAAGAGTAGTCCTTGCCTGTCTTAATAAAATCAGACACCATTCTTAATACACATAAAAGAAAAAGCAAAGGAAAGAAATGGGTGCATCAACAAGACAATATTTCATGGCAGTGTTCCAAGCTGAATTAAACTTCGTACCATCATTGTGACTTCTGTTTGAAAGCACCTCATTTACCTACCAACCCAAAGACTCCCCTCTGCCAATACAATAACGTTGCCTATTCTGTTCATTGTTTGTTACACTAATTTGAGTCCATTAGATATCATTTTGATTGGTGAATGTGAGGGATTATCATTTGTGATGACTGAAACTCTCCACTAGTGTGTATATCACCGTCTCAATTTTCAGAGACAATATATACTGAAAGATGAACAGAGCTCCACTCTTCTATGACAGATAGTCCAGAAAATAAAGAAAACTCTTGGCACTGAGCCAGAGTCACATGACCATGCACCTCAATGAACAGTTGATTGTGTTGACATGGACATTGGTAAATTGCATTTTGCTATCATCCAGACACAATATTGAAAAGTTATACACCATGTATTACATCTTCCCAGGTACTCACACTGTAGTTCTAAAATTCTAGAGTACATGACAGAATATGTATAGCAACTACATGAGCAAAATAAATCTTGTCCCACCTAAGCTCTGTCTTTGCCAAAGGAACAGTTTAAAACATTGTCCAAAGTGGTGGCAATGAAAAACTTATCCAATAGTGAATATATATGAGCACATTAAATTCTTAGCCCAGAGATTTTTGTTTTTAGGGAAGAGAATATCTAACACTAAAAAATTTTTAAATGTTTTTGCACTGAATTTATTCTGAGTTTATGATTTATTGACTTGGGTAATAGTAACAGATACAAGCAAAATTCCGTGTTATTGCCAGGGCCTGATTGAAAAAAATCACCTTCCATCTATGATTATATTAAAAATTTTTGCAACATTTATTTTAGGGACCTAAACTACCCAATGATACCACTACATCTCAGTAGCTACATACTTTCTGTCTCCATCATATAGAAAGAGAATCCCATGAATGATGTCATGCAATAATTATGCAGTCACACAACAATTATGATCTCACATCACAGGGTAATACATTTCTCTATTGCAAAACATTGCCACAATCTCAATACTCTATAGAATAGCCTCAGTTTATTTTATGCAAGAAAAACAACTCTGAGTTGAAATTACTTCTACTATTTCTATCTTAATTTTTTCTATTCAAGGGCTATAAGCTATCACTGCTTTAAAGCACAATTGCAATTGAAAGCATATTGATCAAAAACCATAAGATGAATGGGCACTCACATACCTCACATACACAGACACACACACACACACACATACACACACACACGATGGACACACACATGATGGGCACACACACACGTATGTGTGTGCATGTGTGTGTGTGAATGTGAATATATATATATATATATATATGTACACACACCCTCTCACAACACACACACACACACATATATATATATATACATAAATATATATATATATATATATATATTTACAGAATACACAAAAAACAAATGCTGTGTGCCTGAA
Source organism: Cricetiscus sungorus (assembly GCA_030556225.1). NCBI lineage: Eukaryota > Metazoa > Chordata > Mammalia > Rodentia > Cricetidae > Cricetiscus > Cricetiscus sungorus. The sequence goes on along the minus strand of JANBXA010000087.1, from coordinate 79,886 downwards.
GTACTCAGCCCCTTGTCATTCATTTGAAAATTAATTCTCTTCATTATGCTTTCTCTATAGATTCTTGAGGCATGAGGATTTTGCAGATAAGTGGTAGAAGTATGTGAATAAATAATAATTCAAGTACAACACACTCCCTCACTCACATACAAACACACACACACACACACACACACACACACACACACTAAAATGTACACCCACACACTATGAACATGGCTGATAACACTAGTACTCACAGATATTCTATGACAAAGTTTACTGGAACACTGAATTTTCTCATGATCCTGGGTGCATTTTTCCATTCACATGGGAAATGTTTTCCATTTCTCAACAAGAGCCCTCTGGGAGAACAATAATCCATGGATTTCCAATGTTGGTAACAACTGTTATCCAAATATTTTCAACTGCTCTGAATTCTCTCCAGGATCGAGCTATGCCACTTATTTTACTGATCAACAATATTCAACATGGTTTTCAGCCAATTCACTCATGTACTCTAATGGAAGAATAGACAACTTTGTGACAATCAGAGATGCAACTCCTGTGTGATCCCTGACTATAATGTGTGTCAACCTAGGATAATTTTTAGTGTTGGGAAATAGTGTGGTTTCCAATGTGGACCTATTTTATTCCTTTAATACTTGCTTAGTAGCAAAGGTCAATGTGGAGATTTACCTCTCCAATATTCTTGAAATGCTTTATGATATATCTTGTTCTTTTGAGGCTGACCTTCCTCTTTAGGAAACAATAGAGAGACCATGTTCACTCACAGTTTTATGAGAATTCTGAATCTGAAGCCAAGACTTATAGTCCCTGTTATGTCATTTATTTTATGTATGATCACATAGTTTTTTCCAATATTAGGTTGCCTTTAGAGTTTGGCCATGCTTCAGTCTTGAAGCACGGCATCATCATTGATTGAAATAAGTAATATATAATTTTAAAATGAATGAAAAATGAGATAGTTCTGCATAATTAAATTACACATGGTGAAATCAGACTAAACTTTTCCTGGAGTAATTATTTATTTAAATATTTAAACAAATAATTAGATTGCCTTGCTTATTAACTTCCACAAGGTGGGTGATATAATGATCTACTTCAATTACTAAATAATTAAGTAATGGGATGAAATAACATCAATTCCCACAGTCTGATTTCAAATCTGACTTATGGTTCATAATGTTATTGTGGGTTTAAATAATTTAATTCCATAATTAGATTATCAGGAATATTTTATCTCACCATGTGGGACCAGAATCCAGTGATCGTTGATTATATAGCGACCTAAATTTATAGTTAAATGAGTATAACATCAGATGATGTTACGGCAGGTTGTTCCTTCCCGCCAGCTCCATCCCGCCTGCTGCCATTCTGGGCCCACAGCCACACCAGCCCCAAATAACACTCAGAGACTTTATATTTGATGCAATCCTGTTGGCAAATTACCATTATTGTTTATGGGCTAGTTCTGTCTTGATTGTTAACCCATTTCTACTTATCTAAGTATTTCCACGTGGTCGTGTTATCAGGGAGCCGCTGCAGGCATCCTGCTTCTTTCCTGGGCTACATCTCGACTCCTCCCTACTACTTCCTCTTTCCTTCTTCTAGTCTCCTAGCCCCGCCTATCTAGTTTTCTATTGGCCAACAGGGCTTTATTAATTAGTATGAGAAACATATATACAGAATAACATCTCCCATCAAGATGATGTGATGATCTTGCACATTTGACTGACACAAGGACCCTTTATTTTTCATGAATAAATATAGATTGTAATAATTAAATGATTAAAATATTAAGTATTTGGATTTTGTGTTATACTTGAATCCTTCAAGATGGAGCAAAATTCAAGAATTCATTGGCTATTTAATCATAGATTTGAATAATAAAATGAACAAATAATGTCTCATAATTCACCTTTGGAGAGATAAGAAAATGGTATCATCAACGATTTAAATAATTAAATAATAAAATGGCATGCTTCAATTAACTCCAACAAGGTGTATACAGACTCTACTCTTCCTCGAGTAAATAAAGACAGATTTGAACGATAAAATAATCACATGGTTAAGTGGTCTGAACTATGTCAGGCTGACATCATTGTGAGCCACTGAGCCTCTGCATGAGCTGCGATGATTGGCCCATACCTGGGGTAACAGAAGTGGCTACAATGTTAGTAGTAGCTGCAAAGATGGCAGCAGTAATGGCATCACAAGCAGAGCTGAGAAAGAGTAGCTCATCTGTGTTCTAGGATATCATCCCTTGTGAGGCCTCTGTGATGGTCTTGCACTCCTTGTAACATTGTTTCTCTTCATAGTAGTTCACAATGAATATAAGGTTGTAGAGGAGGAGCAGGGAGGCAAAGATCCCAAGTACCATGCTTACCTTGGTGGAGTCCTTGTACTTCTAAGTGGGCAACATGGAATTTCCTGAACTCAATCTTTCAGCATCCTTAGTACTCTGGGTGATGCATGTGGCATTGAGATTCTGCTATGTCCGTGTCTGCAAATCCCAAATCCCTAAACTCATACATGACAGATAACTGTAGGCTAAACATAATCAGTCACCATTTAAATAATTAAGTCAGTAATTGCTAACTCTCACAATAAATCAATAGGTGATGTGGCATTTAACTGGGAGGAAAATGCCCAGACTACAGTCATGAAAAGTGACATGATCTTCGATTTAAGCAATCAAAAAAAGGAGATGATGTCATCCACTATGACCAAGTAGGCTTCATCCCTGGGTTGCGGAGATGGTTCAACATAGGAAAATCTATCAAGGTGATCCACCATATAAACAAAACAAACTGAAAGAGAAAAAACATAGAATCATCTCCCTACATGCTGAAAAATACTTTGACAAAATTCAACACCCTTTCATGATAAAGGTCTTGGAGAGATCAGGGATAACAATAACATAACTAAAAATAATAAGAGCAATATATAGTAAACCAACAGTCAACATCAAACTGAATGGAGAGAAGCTTAAGGCTATTCCTTTAAAATCAGAAACAAGACAAGGCTGTCCTCTCTCTCCATATCTCTTCAATATTATACTTGAAGTTCTAGCTAAAGCAACAAGACAACAAAAGGAGATCAAGGGACTAAACATTGAAAGGAAGAAGTCAAATTGTCACTATTTGCAGATGATATGATAGTTTACATAAGCGACCCAATAAACTCTACCAGCGACCTCCTACAGCTGATAATCACCTTCAGCAAACTAGCAGGATACAAGATAAACTCAAAAAAATCAGTAGTTCTATTTTATTTGGATGAAAATTGGGCTGAGAAGGAAATCACAGAAACATTACCCTTTAAATAGCCATGAACAACATAAGGTACCTTGGGTAAAGCTTACCAAACAAGTGAAGGAACTATATAGGAAGAACTTTGTGTCTTATAAGAAAGAAATTATAGAAGATACCAGAAGATCACCCATGCTCTTGGAAAGGTAGGATAAACTGAAAAAATGGCGATATTGCCAATAGCAATCTACAGATTAAATGCAATCACCTATAAATTTCATCACAATTCTTCACTGATGAGAAAAAGATAATAATCAATTTTATATGAAAAGACAAAAGACCCAGAATAGCTAAAACAATCTTTGCAATAAAGAAACTTCAGGAGGCATCACAAACCCTGACTTTAAGATCTACTATAGAGCTATTGTACTGAAAGCAGCCTAGTATTGGCACAAAGAAAGACAAGTAGACCAATAGAATTGAATAGAAAAGCCTAATATTAACCCACACACCTATGAATACCTGATTTTTGACAAAACAGCCAAAAGTGTAAAATGCGAGGAAGAAAACATCTTCAACAAATTGTGCTGGCACAACTTGATGATGGTGTGTAGGAGACAGCTGTAGCGAGATATTCACCTTGTCTGCACCTGTGGCTGTGGCCATGCTGATTGAGGCATAGACAGGGCCGGACGTGAGCTGGCGGAAAAGGCTGGGAAAGGGTCAGGCCGCTCCTTTTAGTGGTGGACAATGGAAGGCTTAGGATGTGGTGGAACCCGCTGCATTCATCTGCCTATGTTGTGAGTTATTTCTCCCTTAATAAACATCTATTTGGCCTAATTGTTTATCCTGATCCTTACTAAATCGCAATAGACTGCATATAGACCTATGTCTACTGCCATGCACAAAACTCAAGTCTAAATAGTTCAAAGACATCAACATATCCAGCCACACTGAGCCTCTTAGAAATGTATGTGGGAGGAACCCTTGAACAAATTGTTACCGGAGACTTCTTTCTGAACAAAACTCTAGTAGCACAGACACTGAGATTGACAATTAATAAATGGGAATGCCTCAAATTGACAAGCTATGTAAGCCCAAGGACACAGACGACAATACCAATTCACAGCCCAAAGACTGGATAAAGATCTTCACCAGTCCTACATCTGACGGAAGGCTGATCTCCAAAATATATAAAGAATTCATGAACTAGTAAAAAAAGAACACTATTAAAAATGGGGTACATAACTTTAAAAGAGAATCATCAGGATAAGAAATCAAAAATGGTGAAAGGCACTTAAGAAAATTCTCAACATCCTTAGCTACCATGGAAATGCAAATCAGAACCCCTCTGAGATACCATCTTTCTCCTGCCAGAATGGCAAAATTTAGGAACATCAATGACAACTCATACTGGAGAAGATGTGGAGAAAGGGGAACACACATACACTGCTACTAGAAGTGCAAACTTGAACAGCCCATTTGGAGATCAGATATGGCAATTCCTCAGTAAAATGGGAATCAGTTTACCACAGGAACTGGCAATACCCCTCTTAGGCATGCACCCGAATGATCCACTTCCATGCAACAAAGACATGCTCAGCTATGTTCATAGCAGCATTATTTGCAATACCAAGAACAAGGAAACAACCTAGATTCCCCTCAATTGAAAAATAATAAAGAAGATGTGCCATATTTACACAATGATATACTTCTCTGTGGAAAAAGAAAGATGGAATCTTGAAATTCAATGGAAAATGGATGGAATTTGAAGAAACCATCCTGAGTGAGGTAAGCCAGTCACAAAAAGAGGTACATGGTATGTTCTCACTCATATATGAATTTTAGACTTAGAGTAAAGGATCACCAGCAAATCCAGGATTCTAAGAGATTCATACCAGGTCCCTCACAGGAGGGGAAAGGGACATTATATACTGAGCATATTGGGAGGGGGGGATTTGTTTAGAGAAGGTAGTAGGAGAAAGAGAACGGGAGGAGAGCAAAGCATTTAGGACAAGGACGATTTAGTCAGAGTAGGGATAAATGAGAGATTGTGTGAGAGAGAGAGAGAGAGAGAGAGAATGAGAGAGAGAAACACCATAAAAGTGGGAGCTATATATGTTTGAAGAGAAAACTGACTTTAGATAAATGTCCAGATACCTACATTACTGATCCCACCTAACAATTTGAGCAAAAGTCAAAAGGCTACCATAAATTTCCTTTCCTGATAATGAGTTTGATGACTAACTTATACATAGTCACAGAGCCATAATCTAGTGGCTGATAGAAGCAGAAGCACACACCAACAGCTAAACACTGAGCAGAACTGGAATACAGATGCAGAGAGGGATGAACTGAACAGGCTACAGAAACCCACAGAAACAGCTGACCTGAAAAAGGAGAAGCTAATGGGACCCGATACTGATATCAGGGAACCAAGCTTTGGTCTTACTCAGACTCCATGAATATAGGTCTCATTTAGAAGGCCTGTGCAATCTAAGGGATCACTGACAGTGGAAGTGGGATGTATCCCTCTCACACACATAGACATTGGGAGCACATTGCCAATGGATGGTTACTCCCTTAACCTAGAGACAGTAGGGGGGGGCCTAGTTCCAACTAGTTAGTCCATTAACATTTAGTATGTTTTAATAAAATATTCCATCATCTATTCTATCTTTGTGAGTCTAAAGTCCTATATGTAACTTCTCTTTAATCCTAACTAAGGAAAACTATAACCATATCTATCTGTCTTCAACTCCTTCACAGAACACAGAAGGATAATATATAAACTCTAGAAATGACAGAGACAACTCACCTTGTCAGTCACCCAAAGTTCCATCTTCAGCCCATAGGCCATTGTGTATCTGGCAGACTCTTCAGCAAGGCAGGAAACTTTAAACTGTCCATCTGTATTGGCAGTTTGTCAGTCACTTTTCTCTGTGTCCTATAGACTGTCTAGCAGACCCTTCCATGAAGCAGGATTCCTGTAACATTGTCCATCTTGAATCAGCAGTCACTTTTCTGTGGGGCCTGGATGTTCAGTTTATATAGCAAAGCCCAACAGTACAGGCAAGAGAAGTATATTGTCCAAATTGGAGGCAAACTCCATAACGCTTTTCCTCAAGGTTCGTCTTCCTTTCTGATGAAGTTAGTGTTGCCAGGTGCAGTTATGTCTCACTGTCAAGAAAATTCCTAAACCATTTTAAATGCCACATTCTGTAGGTGTTTGAAAGGTTTGAAGAATGCCTGTTCATCTCAAATACATCTCTATATATCTAGAAAACCTAACTCACCTAACTATATGTTTTAACTATTATAAGTAACTATAATATGCACTAAATTATACATTACATATTTCTAACTGAGCTATATAAACACAATACCTAAACAAGAGGAGACATATACATATCACAAAATTGACCTTAAATTGTATCAATAAATTAAAATCCAGTCCAAAACAAAGTATTCATATCTATACCATAATCTCCTTTTTACCTTTAAAAAAAGATTGATTGTGATATTTAACCATTTAAAACCATCCCACTTAAGTGAAAACAAACATTTATAAACAATATTTGGTAATTTTGGCATTGTTCTTTTCAAACTGCTTCCTGCTGGTAGGGAGTGCTTTCATGGGGAATCCTAAGAGGACACAGAAATCTTGGCTGTAGTCTGTAAGGCAGCTTTGTCCAAGTTGTTTTGAATGTTGCATCACCTTGGATACTATTTCAGGGGGTCTGGTTTGATCAAACCATATTAGTCTTGAAGGAATCCACAGCATTTCTTTTTCTGTGGAAACAAAATTGGAATTCCTGTTCCCCAGTAACTTGTCCTTGGACTTAAATTTTTGATTCAAAGCATTTTTAAAATATATAAATTGAATTAATCCAGCAGCATTTCTTTTATCAGTAGTTGTTATTTCCTCAGCAGTCAAACAATTTAAAGATAAGAGAACAGTGTACAATATCCAAAGTTTCTCTGTGCTTTCCATCTTTACATGGCTTTTTTTATTACGCTATTTCTTCCACTTCTATTTTTTCATATTTTGAGACATACTCTCTGCGTAACTTTTATCTATCCTGGAATTCACTCTTCATACCAGGTTTACATCAAAATCACAGAGATATATTTGCCTCTGCCTCCTGAGTGCTGGGATTAAAGGCACGTGTCCCCACACCTAGCCACACTCTGTCTAACCTTTAGCAGTTTAAAAACTGTGTATTTTTTTCTGCTAATGCTAATTTTGGAAACCTCCATTGAAGAAGCTGTTCAAATCTTTCCTTGTCTCTCACAAAACAGAGTCCAACCCAGAAAAATGTTTCTAACAAGAATCCTTTCTTGTCTTTGCTCTTTTGTTTTTAAACATTTCTTAAGCTTTTTTTTTTTTTTAGTTTTAAGTGGAAGTTGTTATTAACAATGTAGGGTACCATTATGTAATGAATATGTTTTACCCGCTGGCTGCCTGGTCCCACTGCCACGATAGCCCCAAATAACACAACAAGACTCTGTATCTAATATAATTTTGTTGGCCTGTAACTTGTTTAGTATCGGCTAGCTCTGTCTTATTCATTAACTCAAATTCTTTCATACTGGGTCAGGATTAAGAGTCACACACCTCTCAGCATGCTACAGCAACATTGAGACATGGGCAGTGTTGCAGAATCCTCAGTTATTCTCTTATCACCAGTTACAACAGTGATGCGCAGTGCATTCAATTTTACCAAGTGGCATTGGCACGGTTCATGCAAAAGTTTGGAAAACATCTTATAGGTTATTTGGGAAGTTGCTACAGGAGAAGATAAAAGATGAAAGAGCAAACAAACCAGAAATCTCAACCCCTCCAACTCCTTTTCTCTGGTTCAGTCTCCTGATGTCAGGTAAAAAGTGAAAACCTCACAAGGTAGAAGATACTTTCAGGTATTTAGTCTTAGGAGATAGAGTATCCACCACAAAACTTGTTGGTCAGCTTACAAACAAAGTGGAGCAAATGACATAAGGTAAGTTATTTTACATTTCCAATAGCCTGAAATGTCTAACATTTTAGGATTGGGCCCTGGCTCTAATGAAAGAAACAAAACCAATATATCCAGACTTAAACTGATACATACTATAATTCTGATGTGATAGTAAAGTATAAAAAACTCAGATGGTGCCTGAATGTAGGTGCTATGATGGAGGTCCCCAAGAGTCTCGATGTAGTTTCCATGAAAATGTTATCACATTGGGTACCTAGACCCATGGTGAACTGTACATAATTTAATGAAGTAGATACATCATTAAATATTTCAATAGAGAAACATGAATACAGAAAGTCACAGATACAAAATATGACTCCCATGCTCAACACACCCATTGCCAAATATATTCCATGAAATTTGTTATCAGTACACATAATTATCTCTGTATAAATTATCTCTGTGGAAATGATCAATTTCAATTTCAATTCACAAATGCTTTTCTTACTACAACACGCATCCCATCCTTTCACACCCCTAAAATTAAGCACACAGTAGTTATCACCTCTTTCTTGAGATATATGCTTTTGTCAAAGGAAATAAGTCACCAAAGGGAACACCTTTGTTGTTGTTAAATGATCTCCCTATGTCAACATGCTATGCATTTTCACTGGTGGTATTCTTTTTAATTGAATTTATTCATCAGCTTCTGTCTAAATGGCTTATATCTAAAGATCTTATGTTCTGTCATAAAAGACTATATCATTGAATATATGAGTTGTATTCATATATATATTCATATATATGAATATATGAGTTGTATCTCTGTTTATGTCTCCTAAATATAGCTACCTAATAGGTCTGCAGTTAAGCTTACAGGCTAGTGAAGGCATTACTATTCACTTAGAGTAAATTGAGGAACACTTACATATATTTCATAAAATCTACCTTTCATTTCCCCTGTTTGTAGACAATACTCTTTTTCTTATATATTACCTAGCCCCTATTGTCATATATAAAATATATTCTTTGTTCTGTTTTTCTCAAGGTAACTTAATGTTCTGCTGGATTTGCTGAATTTGCAAATGAGTTCAGTTACTAGGTTACTAAATATCTCTTCCAGAAAACACTGAACGAGAAATACATACATACATATTTACATCCATCCATCCATACATAAATACATACATACATACATACATACATAGACACACACACACAAACAAAAACAAAAAATTTACGGTGCCACAGTTAAAAGTAGAAGGTAAATTTGGCTGGATCCTTTGTAAATCATCCTTTCCATTTGGACAGTACTTTAATATTTCAACCTGGATCCTGCCCTCTGTAATGAATGAGCCATCATAAGAATCCTTATGTCTCTTGAAACCTTTTGTGATATTCTTGTAAAAAGAACATGCTCTGTGACTTGGAGACATTCTATTCTCACAATGTACCAATGAGAATTCAGGACGTACCTTTGAAGACAAAACTTGTTGTCAAAATTTTGCATCCTATCACCATGAGTATCATTCACTTGATTATCTGGTTGGTGTCCACATGGCTTAACGGTAATCTTCTTGTGTTTGCACACAATAATAGACAACTACCTCAGGAAGTATAGATGCACATTTTTGTCATCCACTAAATAAAATCTCAGTTAATTCAGTAATTTTGTGGCTTGTTTGAGATTATGTATAACATCTACCATTGACTAGTTTTTGTTCAGTTTTAAATCCTGGAGAGGGATATTAGTTGATGTGGTAACATTTATCTGATACATCCTTCAATAACTCTGTGATATCTATGGCATGACTATGGCATTTGCAACTATAGAATAAACATGGATTGGATACTTTGATGGCATTTATTGAGCTTGCTGAAGGCAAGATCAATGTTTCAACTAAGCTCTATATTATCAATTATTCCATATATGACCTTTCAGCATTGTAAATGAAGGTTATCTACCAATGTAAATGAAGGAAAGGTTTTCTGTAATTTGGCTTTGTTCTTTCTCCAGACTATTTTGAATAAACTTGAGATGAATAAGCCACCAAAAAACAAGTCAGGAAATTGAAGGTGATTGATACCCCAGTAACAGGAAAATGTCAGAGAAATCTGGCCTAATGAAACAATTTTCATTTCATTGGGCTCAGTATGATTTGATATGATCATAGAAGTCTTGGCAAGAGATAAATTTCAAATACAGAAAATGCTGACTCTTAGCACTTTGTTGCTAAATATCCACTAACAAATTAAAATATATGGCTTCATTCAAAGCTAAACAGAACACCCTACAATGCATTAATAATTGGTATGTGGATTACCTGAAGAAATGTTGTGTGATGTGAAAAGATCAGGCAACTACAACAGTAATCACATCAGCTATTGAAGACAATTTAAAAATGGAAAATAAAAGGCAGTAAAGAAGAAATATCCAATTAGATTTATAAAATAAGGTCTCAATGTTATTAGGAGAAAATAGGAAAAGATCAAAGATGGGGAAAACCAAGAAATGACAAATTGAAGTATGGACAGATATACAGGTAGGTCACTTTTATTAATCCAGTTGTGTGTATTTGTATTTATCTAACAATTCATAATAAAAATGCTATAAATGATCAATGGAAGAATATAGATGCCCCAGTAAGCACATAAGAAATTATTTTTAATTTTATTATTTAATATAAAAAAGAATGTTGGGCATCATTTTATTCTATATGTATGATTAGGGTTCACATCTACATTCAGATATTTGATTTAATGATTAGGTTGACATGCTGGTAAATTTTATCAGATTAGAAAAGAATGCAGAGGGAAATGGTAAGTTATGTTTACTGTAAAGAAGATGAAATTAAACGAGAACATTATGACCTCAAAATAAAGCAAATCTGAGGATTGATGTGAAGACTATTTCATCTTGAACTCCATGGACAGAATCTACACAAATTAGGACATGTTATGCCCTCAGGACATGACAGCTTTTTGGACCAGGATAACAAAGAAACAACTACGGATACTGAGTGGACCTCAAGGAAATAGGAGTAGCAGTTTTTAGCTATGATGGAAGACAGGAAGTTAGCAAAAATAAGTTTGCCACTTTCTGTAGCACTGTGCCTAGTATCCTGTGCCATTATTATTTTGTTTCCATGGTAAGCATGGGCTGTAATAGAAATAAAAAAACTGTGCTTATGTTTCACCTTCGTCAAGAATTCTAGAGAAACACATGCCTTAGGAAATTACAATGTCTTTGGGGTCCATAGATCTTAAAACTCTATGGACTAGTTCATACCCTTTCCAGATAAAAGAAAATAGCTTCAAATTCATAACTTTAGAAAATCAAAGAAATTTAAGGGATGTATCAGTAAGACAATTCTGCAAAAGGTAGTATTTTGCCTAAATAGCCAAGCTGTTTTCACTATACATTCACTCAAAGGGTCCCTTGCTTTTCAAGTCTCCCATTCATCTTCCTACCACACATCTCCAAGGTGGCAAGGCATGGGCTTTGACAAGGGTGATCAGAAATGTTTTGCCCAGCTTGACTCACTAGACTGGTATTGGCATTGAAGTTTGTACAAAATTATCGTTTACATCAAACTGAGGCACTCACATAATCCAAATGGTATCACATTTTTGAGGGTCCATACATGCAGGACACTGATGAGAACCTCATTCTTAGTTGTCAAAGAGTCTAGAAAGCTCACTACAAAACTCACTGACAGTGGGACAAGAGCCATATCCAAAGACTTCTCAGTAATCAAAAGAAATATATTGACATGGGCAGTGTTAATTGACATGAAGCTATCATCTAGACACCAAATTTGAAGGTGGCCACAATGAATACAGTCTTTAAAATTTGGTATTGACATTGTGTATCCATGCTGTTTGAAGCCAGCAGATATATGAAGTTAAGTAGCTGCACATTAGATATAAACACCCTTCTCACTTTCCTCATTCTAGTCTAAGAGGTGGAATAAAACTTGCCTAAGGAAGCTAACAGTGGTACACTAACACTTTGAATGTTATCTTTGAGTCTTTTAATTGTGTAAATACATGGTTTTACTTCTTAGCATGGAGAAAATTCATTAAACAGTCTTTGAGAGGCTGAATGACACTTAAGAAAGTGTTCAACATCCTTAGCTATCAGGGAAATACAAATGAAAACAACTTTGAGATATCATCTTACTCCTGTAAGAATGGATAAAATTAAAAACACCAATGACAACTTATGCTGGAGAGTATGTGTAGAAAGGGGAACCCTCCACTGCTGGTGGATGTACAACCATTTTGGAGATCAGTATTTGCAGTTACTCAGGAAAATGGGAATTAGTTTACCACAGGATCCAGCAATTCTGCTCTTAGGTATATATCAAAATTACCCACATCCATGCAACAAAGACATGTGCTCAACCATACCGTCCCCAATACTTGCCAGCAAAGAGGACATGACTCCGGGAAGATCTTCTTCATGCAGTTTTAATCAGGATCCTTGAAACATGTTCTTCTGACCCGTGGGGGCCAGGGAAAATGCCTGCACAGGCTTAAAATCTCCTTGTGCTAACCAACCCCAGTGAGCTACATGGGTCCTGCAGATAGGCTACTCTAATGCAGAGGCAGACAGGCTGAACAGACTTAACCAAATAAGGGCTTGTTTACACCAGAGAGCACTCACCCTTGAGGAGTTGAAAGGCGGAAACCAGCACCATCTTTAAGGCATGGACCTTCCTAGCTCTTTACAGTTCCCCCTTTTTGTGTTAATAACGCAACAGGCCAGGGTAGTGGTCTGGCCTCCAGTAAAGCAGTAGACATTGTAATGACCCTGAATCCTGGTAGTCAGCCAAGTCAGTGCCACCTGTCCTGTATCTTTTTCCTGGAGGTGGGGCCTCGGACACCAAACCACATGCAACCAGACTTGCCCTTCTCGGAGTTGCTCACTTCCAGAGCTAACTCGGAGTGCAGTGCTAAGCCATAAAACCTGAGCATAAAGGATCAATACTTGTTCATGACTGCGAGCCATGCTTGGGAGGACTGCCCTGACTCAATTGCTGTAAATGCCTGGACAACCATAGCTGCATACTGCTTCTGAGCAAACCTCATCTTGCAAAGGCACCACAGGCTCATGAAGAAGATAAGCAACAAGAGGAAAGCCATGGCTCCAATGCCCGCCCACTCTTTCGCATGATCCATGGCAACAAGAACCACTATGACAATCCGGCAGCCAGTCCCGCATCCACAAGTGTTGAATTTACTGCAACAACGGCCACTAGCAGCTATAACATTAGGTCATCAAAGTCAGCAGACCAGTTTCCTAAAAGATAGCTAGACAACTGTAGTGACAAATTAGCAGCACATGGTCAGTAAAGTTCTAATACTGAATGCTGGTAACACACAAATCTGGATACTTCATTTACAACTGTTGTAGCAACTTAGCAGCACATGTAAAGTTCTCATACTGAATGCTGGTAACACACAAACCTGGATATTTCATTTCAGATCCCAATTGGGCCAGCTGCCACAAAGTATCTATTTGCTCCTGCACCAGATCAATTCTTTGGTTTACAGTCATTAAACCTCCTTTCAGTTGAGGAATGATTTTGGATTGAGCATCTAAGGTAGTAGCCACATTCTTGGATGACTCATTTATCTAGGAGGCTGTCTTCACTGATGTGCTCATAGGCACGGCAGCCGTGACAGAACCCACAACTGCAAAAGAGATAGCTGCCACTATGGCTGCTGTAATGCCAAATTCTCTCCCTGCAGCCTCTACCAAACAGGCCATAAAATCTGAAAATGGTTCCATTGGGCCTTGCAGTGTCTTAGTGTGGTTACCACTCACCTCTCCCTTATTTCATAATAACTTCCATGCTTTTATGGCAATCTGATTTACTTGTTCAAGACTTAAGTCATTTCATAAGGCTTTCCAGACCTCAGGGCTAAAGGAACGCCCTGTACCTGGGCCCTGCCCTTCCTCACTCTGATCAGGAGAAGGCACCGAAGGCACTGTTCCAGGAGGGTCCCTCCCCTCCCCATATCGCCGTTTATCCTCTCCCTTCCCCCTCTGCCCCTTAAGGGATTGTTTCTGAACCTTTCCTATGAGGGCTTGCAATTCTTCCTCAGAATCTGTTTCATCAGTACCTGACTCTCCTGTGCTCTCAGCCTCTTCTGATCTTTCTTCTTGCAACATTTCTAGTGCAGCTTTCCCTTTTTCCATCACCTCTTTACAGTACCTCTTGTCTTCGATACAGCTACGCACTAACTTCTAAACAGGTCGGACTCTGAACTTTAGCATCCCTCGTTCCCAAGCAAAGTCAAGATCCCTTCCTAATTTGTCCCAGCACACTACCATGAGGTCTCCTGAAACTGTGAACCAAGGTGCAATGGCATCGCTCTCGTTCAGGAATCTTTCTAGTGTGCTTTTCTTTATTTTAAGTTTCTTTGACAAAAGTAGCTCCTGAAGAGCCAGAAAAATTGGATGAGACTGAGAAGTCCCATCTTAAAAATTTTACTTTCGGTTCATTACAACCTCTTGCTCAATGCCTGAGACTTTATTGTCGCTAATTTCCGTGGTCTTTAAATTAGTCCCAATTTACCTGGGACTTTATTACTCCTTACCAGAGACCTTATCGCCTCTTTACCGAGGGCCTTAATTTGGTCCCAACTTACCTTGGGAATTTAACCAGAGCTGCCCTGACTGCAAGAAGTTCTGATCTAAGAAATTCCTGGTATGGGCCACCATTTGTAGCGCTCCTACCCCTCGCCAGCAAGGAGTTCTGATCTGAAGATTCCTTGTACGGGCCACCATTTGTACCTTGCACTTACCCCTGCCAGCAAGGAAGACTCAACTCTAGGAAGATCTTCTTCATGCAGTTTTAATCAGGATCCTTGAACATGTTTCTTCTGACCCATGAGAGCCTGGGGGACACCTGCACAGGCTTAAATCCCCTTGCGCTAACCAACCCCAGTGAGCTACGTGGACCCTCAGATAGGCTACTCTAATGTGAAAGCAGACTGGCTGAACAGACTTAACCAATTAAGGGCTTGTTTACGCCAGAGAGCCTTCACCAGTGGGAAGGTGTAAGGCAGAAGCCAGCACCACTTTAAGGCATGGCACTACGTGGCTCTCTACACTCACAAGGCAGCTTCAGAAACTGATACCCTTGCAGTGGTGGCTCCATCCCCTCCTCATTACTTCAGCGAATTCCAGAGAATTCTAGAGGACACAGAGTGTTGTGAGGACTCATGTCCTTTATCCTGTGAGGGCAGAATATTCAAGAAATTCCCTCCAGAAAATTCCAGAAAATTATATGAATATATAAATATGAATATAAATATATACAGGAATATAAATATGAATATATACACATATGAATAAATGCATGTATATATGAATATAAATATGAATTAATACATTAATATATATGAATATATACATGAATAAATGTATGAGTAATATATGAATGTGTACATGTATATAAAGCAATGTAAATATTAATATGTAAATGAATATACACATATGATTATACACATGAATAAACATGAATACATACATGAATACAAATATTCATATACATATTATACATATTATAAAATATGCATATTATATATTATGTATTATATACATATTATATAACATCCATATCAATATACATGAGCACAATTATGAATATATATGAACATGTGCATAAATATATATGAATATATGCATGAATATAAATATGAATATATATGAAGACATACATGAATATATATGAAAAAGTACATGAATATATAGACACAAATATAAATACATGAATAATTACATGAATACGTATATATATATATATATTAATTTATTTTCTTCCAACAAGGGAAATTTCTAGCATGATTTATTTTTTTATTTTGCTAAATTTATTTATTAATTTTTTTTTCAAACGAGGAAGATTTCCAGGAATGATGTTTTTCTTTGCCAAAATTTATTTATTGACTCATTGATTTCACTTGAGGGAAATTTCTAGCAACATTTTGTTCTTTGGCAAAAATGTATTTATTTAACTTTTTTTCAAATGAGGGAAATTTCTAGCAAAGTTTATTTGTTTTTTGGAAAAAAATGTATTCATTTATGTATTGATTTTAAACGAGGAAAATTTCCAGCAACATTTTTTTGGAAAAAAATTATTTATTTTTTCAAATAAGGGAAATTTGCAGCAACACTTTTTTTGGCAAAAATTAATTTATTTATTTACTTATTTCAAATGAGGGAGATTTTTAGCAACATTTTTTTTTTGTTTTTCAAGTATTCATTTAATCATTTATTTATTTATGTCAAAGAAGGGAGATTTCTTGTAATGTTTTTGGGTTTTTTTTTGCAAAAATTTATTCATTTATTTACTTTCAAAGGAGGGAAACTTCCAGCAAATTTTTTTTTTGGCAAATGTTTATTTATTTATATATTTATTTATTTATTTATTCAAACAAGGGGTATTTCTAGCAAAATTTTATATTTTAGCAAATATTTATTAATTATTTTAAATGAGGGAAATTTACAGCGACATTTTGGGGGGGCAAATAATTATTTATTTATTTATTTTCTTCAAACGAGTTTCCATTTCTCTTGTGGTCCACCTAAAAAAAGTAAAATATCTTGAAATGACTGTGTCAATTATGATTTTGGAGCAGCTCTTCCAAGCTGGTTGAAAAACACTTGAAGAATTATCCTTGTCTTAATTTATAAAAATCTTGCAGCTGTAATATTCTGTAACATAAATTATCTGTATTTGATGGTAAAAATATGATTATTATTTCCCCTTTGCTCTGCCATCTCCATCACTTAACACGTAAATATGATAACACATCAATGCATAATAATTTAATTATTATTTTCTGGGTTCTCGTACCAGTAAATATTCTTTCACCTTTAATGTAAATATAAAATTACATGTTTCTTCTTTTCTATCTTTCGGCATTCTGAAACATTCTGTACTTTACTTGTTTTGACCTACTACACATTTTCCATTTCTAATTTTATTTCTATATATCTTTCGTCTTTGTGCCCTTTTTTTGTCTTTGTTCAAATATTACTATTTTTTTCTCATTTTCATCTTTTAAAACTGTCTATCACATTGGAGAGCATAATGTGGATATAATGAAGTTTACCAAACATAGTTACTTCAAGCTATATGTATCCTGATTATTAACATATGATTTTTGGTAAGCTGTGGCATTGTGTAAATATTAGGAATATATATTATTTTTGTATATATATATATTAATTAGGCATATGTATATATATATATTTATGAATATTGTAAATATATTTTTTCATTAGGCATACATATATTTTTTTAAGAAATATATATATTATTTAGGCATATATATATATTTAGAATATTATATATATATTTTTTAATTAGACATATATATTTTTTAGGAATATTGTATATATTTTAATTAGGCACATATATACATTTTAAGAATATTATATACATATATTTTAATTAGGCTTATATATATTAATTAGGCATATATATATATATTTAGGAATATTGTATACATATATTTTAATTAGGCATATATACATATATATATATATATATATATATATATATATATATTGATTAGGCATATATTTTTTAGGTATATTGTATATGTATATATTTTCATTAGGCAAATATATATGGTTAAGGAATAATATATATATTAATTAGGCATGTATATCTATTTAAAGAATATTATATATATTTGAATTAGGCACACACATATATATATATATATTTATGAATATTGTATATAGATATATATGTTCTTTATGAATATGATTTTGCCAGTACTTGAGAACCATCGAAAGGCAGAAGGATGTTTTTCCCCATACTGAATATTAACATACACTGAGATTCCAGTGCTCATAAGAACAGTGTTTAAACCCAGTGAAATAGAAAGAAAATCCCATGTCCCATTTTTATTATGATTACAGATTAAGTAGCAAATTTGTATCTTGAAATATCTGACTCCATTTTATGTTTTGGTATGACAGAAACCTGGCAGGCTGTACAACTCAGCATTTTATATCATTTTTATCATGTAATTAGCTGAATAAATATAGGTAAGTGTATAAGATAAATTTTCACACACACACATATATATTTACACATTTAAGCATGCTTAGTATTCAAACATGAATGTGCTAGATAAGGTTTTTAAGGCAGTGTATATTTTAAAATTATGATATACTCTTTTGTACGTATTTACTCTTTTTCTTATAAACAAAATCAAACTATGTCTAAATGGTTTGTTTAAAATATTCACCTTTTCAGTTATCATTTTCTATATTTCTTACTTCTGTCATAATTTCTATAACTGGAAAAAACAATCATAAGAAATTGATTTGATTTGCTTGCAAATTTTCCTAGTTCCTCTCTCCTGAAGGCAGTTTTGTTCTTTCTGATGAGATTAGAGGTGACATTAGTACCTCATTTAATTTTTTTGAAGGATAGTTTTACATACAATAATGAAACTGTTAATATCTGTGCTTTAGGAACAAATTGTATTTCATGAGAAACTTTAGTGTGTCAGATAGGCAGAAGCTGGAGACTAAAAGTAGTTTGTCTTGGAAAGTGGAAAAAAACATGGTTCTATGGGTGGAGATTTTTAGCTTTCTTTGTAAGTCTCCTGTGTATTTTTCAACACTATTCAAAGCTTACATATTTTCTCTCCTTATTTTCTAACCTGTAATTTGTTGCACAAAGCAGTCGTATAGTTTTTCATAACTCATTGTTGATATTCTTTAAAAACATTGTTCAATATCCGCCCATATTTTATTCAGTTCTTCTAACACATATTTCAATGAGTTCAATATGGATGAACTCACAGCTTGTGAGGAAAACCTTAAATTTTAAGAAACTTTAAATATTTCCAGAAAATATAACTATTCTTTTCCTCTTGGTATTAGAGCTTTTAAAAGTACAGGGCTATTGAAAAAAAAAAAAAAGGATGATTCCAAAATTCAACCCTAAGCTATTCAGAGAAACCTTGAATACAGAAAAACATGGACAAAAATGAAAACATGATCAGCTGCACCATCCCAGTATTAAAACAAAC
The DNA here is from genome assembly GCA_030556225.1 of Cricetiscus sungorus. Lineage (NCBI taxonomy): Eukaryota > Metazoa > Chordata > Mammalia > Rodentia > Cricetidae > Cricetiscus > Cricetiscus sungorus. The sequence continues at coordinate 60,604 of JANBXA010000087.1, read as the reverse complement.
TAATGTCACTCAAACAAACAGAGCATAGTTCTCTAAGGTGCATATTTGTGTTGTAATCCTTATATTGACATGTGTAGCTAACAGGAGAATTATTGATGAAAACCAATTACGCTGATGAGAAAACTTGTCTTGTTTTAAGGAGAAGAAGTAAACCTGGCACAATGTCAAGCAGATTTGTGGTGTATATCCATGTGCAAAGCCGTCATTGAGAAGGGGAAGGGGGGAACTCTGGGGAAGGCAAGTTTAATCATGGCCTAATATCTGTTGAGTGATGTTCCTTTAAAAGAATGGGATAGTGCATAGTGGTCACATTTTTGGCTTAGATGTGTTATCTCCTTTCAGTGAAATGGAAGTTAGAAGATGAAACAAGGATTTTGAAAACATGGAGAAATCTTGGCTCAAAGGGGAAAATAGCTGTGAACCTGGTCCTGAGATTTACAAAATTATTGTGATACTAGAGTATGAGTACAACGCAGCATAGAGGAGACAAATATGGCAAATCTGTGTAATGTTCCTCTCCTGCATGGAGATTGGATTCTTATTTGGTAGAAAAGTAGTAAGATGAGGGGGAGAGATGATGCAGAGACCTTCATCACAATTTTGTAGTTTCCATTCCTGTGTTGTGGTGATCTGCCAAGCGAAGAGTAGTGAATTTCAGAATTTCTTGGTGCTAAATATAGAGAACTTTTCCCAAATATGAGGAAACCAAACAAAAGCCTGCACAGGGACATGGTGGGCATCTGTGTGGTAGAGGCAGGTAGACATCTGAAGGGAATGTCAGGTTCATGACATTTATTTTTTTTATATGTGGGCAATAAAGAAAAACACACTTCCTTCCACAAAACAAACTCAATGTGGCAAAGCCTGGTAGAGTTGCAGGACTGGCATTTGCTTATTGCTTGTCACCTCCTTGGATTTAGGAGTTTAATCAGAAATGAGACTTGGTTGACTGCTGAAGAAAAAGGTCATTGGTGATAATAGCCTAAGCCTTTGATGAATACTGAGTTTGTATTAGACAATAAAAATGTTGGAGAGAAGACATGAAGAAGAAGAAATATAAAGTGAAGAAGGTGCTGGAAGAAAGAAAAAAGAAAGGAAGAAAGAAAGAAAGAAAGAGGGAATAAGGAGAGGAGGGAGGAAGAGAGGGATGGGTCTTAGTGTGGTGATACTGAGTTTAGTTGAAAATGCCTGCATTCACCATTCACTTTTTACTTTAGGTGTCAGTTGGAGGATGTGATTGTCCAAGCAGCCCTTGCCAGTAGAGGGTCATACAATATTGATAATCAGAATTTATGTGCAGAATTGTGGAATATTACCTTCCGTAAAATGTGTAATTTCATAAACTGGAGAGTGATCATGTAACTGGGAGTCTTTAAATGTATATAAAGTATTTCAACATGTATTTGTAAAAATCCAAAATAAGTCATAGCAATGCAATGTGCAATTAAGAAGTTTTTGAATCATCACTAAAAAAATATCTAAATTCTACTTATTTGCTAGATTTCTAGCATTTTGAGAGGAATATGAAATCCTGTTAAATAAACCATGATCAAACACTGTAATGATTGCATTTATTAATCTTCTTTGCCTGAGAAAAGGAATATATTTTGATTTTATAAATCATTTGTCATTTACTTGGTGACCAGAGAAACTTCACATAAAAATTCTATCTTCTGATTTTTTTAGGTCGTTAACCATTAACTCAAATTTATGAATTATCATTAACAGTATAAAATAAGTTAATTGTATTTTACAAGACTAGCATTGTACATTCTGTCCCTGTTATGCATTTTACTGAAAAAATAACAATTTTTGAATTAAAGCTCTGGCTCCAATTTTGCAGCAAACAAAACTATCACCTGTAAGTTAAATACAGGATATTTGCACAGTGTACAGAGGGGGACCTGAAAAAACATCAGGGCTTGGAGCAAAGAAAAAAGATATAGAAATGGGAAATTTCTTTTTATCCTGATGGCTTACATTATTTGCAAGGCGCCCAGATAATATTTGAATATAGGTTACCCCTAGTTAGCCACATTTGGATTGATTAACAAAGAGATTGTGGAGCCATTCTGCAATGTGGGTTAGTTTAGAGGCCTTTAAGACAGGACACTAGGTTTAGGGGTTGGAGGTTTTCCATGAGGCAACTCAAAGGAGAGCCTGGAGGTACAAACAATGATGCATTTCCCACAGGTGAGGTAGATATGATGCATTTCCCACAGGTGAGGTAGAGACAATGTTGCATTTCCCACAGGTGAGGTAGACACAATGATGCATTTCCCACAGGTGAGGTATAGGCTCAACCTGCAGTTCATGACTCCCACGGATTTATGGAGGACTTAATGAAGAAGGCACATACTGAAGAGTGGGTTGTCCCTGTACAGTTTGGCGAACGGGGCTAAAAACTCAGACAGAGGCTCCCGGTACCAGGAATTTCAAATGAAGTCAGAAGGTAAACCCTGTTCAAAAGTGAAAACTATATCAAGGGAAATGATCAGAATTGGGAGCCTCCACATCCAAGAATAATATAGACACAGACAGGCATTTAAGCTGAATGAGCAGGGTCACTCACCAATGCTGCTGACAGATGGACAGATGGTGCTTTTTAATTATAGTGCACGACTGCTGAGGCCATAGCCTCGGGGGAGTTTTATCCCGTCAGATATTGGCTCTGTTGCTGCCAATGCTAAAGGCAGTTCTAACTAACTCTCCCTAATTCTACTAATACTCAAGATTCTAAGTCCATGGTGAAAATCAGTGGGATCAGAGAGTTAGAGTAGCAACTGGCTACCTTTCTCTCTTTGGTTTAATCTTGGAAACCTTTTCCTTTCCACATTACTCCAACTAAAATAAAACCATACTAGGCTCCTCCTCACTGCTACTGCTTCTCAATCAGTTGCTAACCCTGATTCTCTCAGCCCAGAGATATGTTATTTAAGTAATGCAAAATCAACACATTTTTACATAGTTAACAAATGCTGCATGAACAAATGTGACACCTAGTTAAATAAATATTCCACAAGGTTTCCAATTTTTTCTAAATAAAAGATTTTACTTAACCTACATACAATAAGAACAGTTATCAAGTATGAATTATATCTACAGTGTCCAATCATTTATATTTGGTAAATTTAGAGAAAAATCACTCTATTGTCTATCTTATGTTGATTATCCCAAGGCTCTGTTCCTAATTTACCTTATGTCGTAACTAAGGAAAACTGTAACTATAACTATCTACTATTCAACTCCATCAAAGACTCCATAAGAAGATAATATGTCCTGAGTAAACAGAAAGTGCAATTTAAGCCATGTTCAAAACATCAGAAACTACAGAGACAGCTGGCTGCCTGAAGAGTTAACCACAGTTCTTCTGCAATGTTGGGGCATCCATATTGGCCTGCAAGTAGATCAGGTAGATTTTTCTGTGAAGCAGGGATTTTGAAGAATTGTCCCAGCTTTTATTGACACAGTTAAGCAATCATTTTCATTAGTATCCTACTTGTCGAATCTGTACAGCATACTGTCAGTAGCCAAGGCAAGAGATTATTGTCCAAATGACTAGTTTTTACACAGTGAAAGTGAACTCCATGTGGAGGTTCTTCGATGCTTATCATCCATTTATGATGTGAATTTGTGCTGATTGGAGCAGACATGTCTCATTGTCATGAAAACACTTAGGTTACTAAACATCTTAAATGTCATATTATGGATGTCTTTGAAGTGTTTGAATGTCATTTATCTAAATATACATGTTGAACTTTGAAAACATGCCTAATATAACTACATATTTGATTAGTAAGGATGACTAGCTACTAACCTGCATTTCTTAATTATACATCAATTTTTAAGAAAGCTGAATAAGTGAAATAACTAAACTAAGAGTAGAAACATAATCCAGTAAAAGAAAACAAATCTTTACCTTTATATCACTATACCATAGCCCATACCATTTTAAAATATTTAAAGTTAATGTTCCTTTTTATCTTATATTCTCCCTAAATTATGACAGACATCCATAACCCATCAAATAAATAAAAAACACCCATCCCACAACTTGTGAATATGTATGTTTTATTCTCTAGACTTCTTCCCCTTGTTTGTAGGCAGAGGTAATTTATGACGACCCCACTATTTTTTTTATAGTAATTTTCCAGGAGTCCAGAGAAAGTGATTCATTCTTGTTGCCTGGAAGCTCTGAGAGCATGGGTGTTTCTTAGCATGACTGTAACTTTTGTGTGCAGTGTGTGTGTGTATGTGTGTGTGCATTTATTTCTCTCTGTGCCATTTTCTATGTTCCTTTGTGCATTGTTATGATTATTCACTCACCTATGTTTCCCCATTTTTGCACCTACACCATTTGGTCAAGTTTTTCTAAAGTTAACAGACTAAGAGAACCTTAACTTCGTTTCAGTAAATAGAAATGGATGAAGATAGAGGCCCATAATAGTATTGTTTGCATCCTGGAAATAAAAAAAATTAGAGCACCGAAAAGATTATTTATCAAATCAGTTGAGTGGCATAATGATGCTTTCATTTTCATGTGTATATCACTATAGGCATGTAGTTGTTTGATACACTTGAAAATAATTATAACTCAGAAAAGAGCACTTTTGGGGGAAAATCATTGTGGCTATAAAATTAGTCCATTATTGTGTTTGCTTTTTAGCAAATTGGAGGTGTACTAGAATGTCACAGAATGTGGAATTATAAATGTTTCCTGGCAACCCTACTGGAATTCTGTATTTTGGTTCTATGGGCCAAGAACCAGTTCAATTAAATTGGACATCTTAGTTTTTCAAGGTAAGCATCTCATAAGACTTATAATGACAGAATTTGTGAAAATTTATTCTCCTAACCAAGACATAGCCAAATCCTTGTAAGTTGGGATACAGCTATTAGTATTGCACAATTCAAGATTACCTAATATCAGGAATTATAAGCTTTGGAGAAACAGATCAAAGACTTTTGGAAATGGATATAATCTTCAATAAGAAATAAAACTATGGATTAAGAAGATAAAAACCCTCACAATTATTCAACAAAAGTGAGTTTTCCATTTTTAACTTCAGTCAGGAAGGTGTTAATCCATTTGTTAGACTAGAATGAAAGAAAACTTGGATAGGGCAGCTGCCCAACATCAACTATCTGATATCCTCTTAGACCCTGGATACACAATGACATTTATTCATTTACACATCTTACTGCTGAAATCTGTGATTAATTGATCATCTGTTTACTTTGGCTCAATCTTGTGTTAGTCAAGTAAGAGATAAATTCTGGGTGTCTAGCAGGGTAGATAATCTCATCCACTTATGTAATTATTTAATTATAAAATAGGACATTAGATATTCAATAATCAGTGATTTTTTGCACCGCATTAATGGAGTAAAGTATGCAAGACCATCTAATTATTTAATTATGTAATCAAATTATTTAAGTTAACGTTGACAACATTGTTCATGAATATGGTTTGGAGCCAACTTGTAAAAGTGAATGATGTGATATCTACTGGTTGTTTGATTACTTAATTTTATAAAACAATAATTACATCATCCACAATGACGCCTCCTTGGTGCTTCCTTGTGGGACCCAGTATGCCAGATCATCTAATTTCAAAATTAAATTATTTAAACTGATGATAGTGGTTAATATGCAAATCATATAAATATTTGTATAATTATTTAAATAAATGACCTCATATTCCATGAAGAGGCCAGTCAAGCTCTGTGTTTGGGAGTTAAGTATTAAATATCATCACATGTTTGGATTATTCGTTTTTTTTTTTTTTTTTATTTTAAAGTCAAGTTTATTTTTTAACTCAAATAGGGATATTCACTTCTATCATTCTAATTGCTCAATGATTTAATAAATATCATCTTTATTTAAAAAAATGCTCTGACCCTGATAAATAATTCTGAGTTGTATATCTGTCATTTACAAGTTTCTAGTCTTTTTTGTCTTATTTTACATATCGATCACAGTTCCCTTTCCCTCACTCTCTCCTTCCCTCTTTCCATTGCTCCCTCCCTTACTATATTCCACCCTTCTATGCCCACTGACCACCCTCTACTTTCATCCTCCCCATTCCACGTGTATGTTGATACCTCCTGGAGGCGTCATCTATATTTGTAAAGTCATATGGGGTAGGGATTAGGTCCTACCTCCCTCTAGGTTAAGGGAGTATTCCTCCATGGAAAATTTTCTCGCAAAGTCCTTTTGTGTACATCCTGATTCCACTGTAAGAGGTCCCATGGACTTCCCAGGGCTTCTAACTGAGTCCTATGTTCAGGGGTCAAATGCTGCATTCCCAGCTATCAGTCTGGGGTCCCATTAGCTCCTCCTTGTGCAGGTCAGCTGTCTCTGTGGGTTTGTGCATCCTGATCTTGTCCTCCCTCTCCGCATATAGATTCCAGTTCAGCTGAGTGCTTAGTTGTGGATCTCTTCTTCTGTTTCCATCAGCTACTAGATGAGGGCTCTATGATGGTGGATAAGTTATACATTTATCTCATTATCAGGGAAGGGCATTTATGGTAGCCTTTCCACTCTTGCTCAAATTGTTAGTTCGGGTCAGACTTGTAGGTCTCTGGACATTTCTCTAGAGTCATTTTTCTCTTCAAACCTATAATGGCGCTCTCTTATGGCCTCTCTCTCTCTCTCTCTCTCTCTCTCTCTCTCTCTCTCTCTCTCTCTCTCTCTCTCTGTTAGTTCCCTGACTCAATACTCCTTTTCCAATGTGCTTTCCTCTCCTCCCGTTCACTTTCTTCTAGTTCCCTCTCCACTCACTTCCCACCCCCACAACTCCCAATATGCTCAGTATATCTCAGTATATCTTGCCCCTTTCACCTTCTGTGAGAGATATTATATGAATCTCTTTGACTCATCATTTATCCTAGTTTCTCGGGAGGTGTGAATTAAAGGCTGGTGATCTTATGCTCTATGTCTAAAATTCGTATATGAGTGAGTACACAACATATTCCTCGTTTTTTGACTGGATTACCTCATTAAAGATGTTTTTTACAAATTCCATCCATTTTCTGTGAATTTCAAGATTACATTGTTTTCTGTTTTGTTTTTTCCCTATAGAGTAGTATTTCATTATGTAAATGTGCAAAATCTTCTTTATCCCTTCTTCAGTTTAGGAGCATCCAGGTTGCTTCCAGATTTTAACTGTTACAAAAAATGCTGCTATGAATATAGTTGAATAAAAGTCTTTGTTGCATGGATATGGATCATTTGGGTATATGCTTAAGAGTGGGATTGCCAGGCATGTGGTAGACTGATTCACATTTTCCCCAGGACTAGACATAATAATCTCCATCATGGCTGCACAAGTTTGCACTCCCACCCGAAGTGGAAGATTGTTTTCCTTTCTCAACATCCTTTTCAACATAAGTCGTCATTGTTGTTTTTAATATTAGTCATTTTGGCAGGAATAACATGGTTTCTCAGAGCTGTTTTCATTTCCATTTCCCTGATAACTAAGTATGTTGAGCACTTTCTAAAGTGTCTTTCAATCATTTTCATTTCCTATATTGAGCATTCTCTATTCAGTTCTTTACCACATTTTTAATAGGGTTATTTGGTATTTGTTGACCCGTGTCTTAAATTCTCTGTATATTTTGGTGTTCCTAGATGGGTGGGTTAATATCATGATTTTGATTTGATTCCATTGGTCTACCTGTCTATTTTTGTGAAAATACCAGGCTGTTTTCAGAACTATCACTCTGTAGTAGAGGTTAAAGTCAAGGATGACGATGCCTCCTGAAGTGCTAAAGGGTTGGTTTGGCTATCCTGGGTCTTTTGTTGTTCCATTTAAAGTTTGTTATTTTCCTTTCAAGGTTAGTGAAGAATTGTGCTGAGATTTTAATGGGGATTGCATCAAATCTGTTGATTGCTTTTGGAAGCATTTTCACTTTTATGATGTTTATCCTAACTATCCAAGAGCATGGGGGATCTTTCCATTTTCTCTTATCTTATTTAAATTCTTTCTATAAAAACACAAAATTATTGCTATATAGTTCTTTCACATGCTTGAAAAGTGATACACCATGATAGTTTATGCTGTTCATGACTATTGTAAAGAGTGATGTTTGATTTCTTTCTCAGTGTACTTTCCATCTGTATATAGTAGAACAACTGATTTTATTTGTATTTATCTTGTATCATGCTAATTTGCTGATGGTGTTTACCAGATGTAGCATGTCCCTGGTAGAGTTTTTGGGTTGCTTATATGAACTATAATATCATCTATAAATAGATGAAGAGAGGAAGGAAGGAAGGAAGAAAGAAAGTATGAAAGGAAGAATGAGGGAGGCTCGGTAGGAGAGAGAGAGTGAGAGAGGGAAGGGTTGTCAGTGAGGCGATGTTCAACTTTCTGTCTTTTGGCTGCATACTCTATTCTCTGTAAACTGTAGGAGACAGTGGAAGGTTGTGATTTTGAAGGCAGTCCTTGCCAGCAGAGGCACAAACATTATCAAAAAAAAAGAAATTGTGTGCAATATTATAGAATATTCACTTCAGTAAAAATTATCTTTTAATATTTAGCAAGTATTTCAACATGTACTTGTAAAGGACCAAAGTAAGTTACAGCATTTAAATTTACAATTAACATATGTTAAATCCCTTCCTGAAAATATTCAAAATCTATTTATTTGCTATATTTCTTGCATTTTGGAAGAGCAAATATATTTTCTAACACTCTATATGAAGACCATGGTAGATTAATCTAATACTGTTAAGTAAACCATTATCAAACTCTGTAGTTATTGCAGTTATTAATATTCTTTGCCTGAGAAATAGAATACATTTTAGTTTCATAAGTTGTTTCTTTTTACTTGGCAACCACAGAAGTTTCACATAAAAATTCTCTCGTCTCATGTTTTTATACAATAATTTTCCTGGAATCCATAGTAAGTTATTTGTTCTTATTGCATGGAAGCTCTGTGATCATGGTTGTCTCTTAGCATGACTGTCATTTTTGTACAATGTGTTTGTTGTAGTGTGTGTGAGAGGGGGCGTATGTGTGTATGTATATTTGTTTTTCTCTGTGTGTCTTTGTGCATTACAACATAACCAATCTACTTTCTCCCCATATTCACACCTATAACTTGTGGTCAAGTTGCTCTAAAGATAAAATAGAGAGAAGCTTATTTTTCTTTCAGTATATAAAAATGGATTAACCCAGAGGTGCAAGAATGTCTTCCTTCTGGAAATTTAAAAATTGGAGCATATAAATCATTATTGAATACTAATCAATGTAATTGATTCATATAATGATGCTTTTACTTTCATGTATAGAATATTATTGACCTGTAATTTTTTGGTTGGATAATCGAAAATCAGTACAACTTTAAAAATAGCCTTGCATTTTTCAGAGAAAATCCATGAGGATATAATGTGAGCCCATGAATGTGTGGGGTCTTTTAAATATGTCAAAGTGTTACCAGAATGTGACAGAATGTTAGGTCATGACCACTGCGTGGCAACACAGTGGGGTTTCCTAATCTCATATCTTGGGCCCAAGAAGCAGAGAGCAGTTGAGATGCTGTCTTTCCATTGAATATTTCAGTTTTCACAGCTAAGTATCCCATACAATCTTTAATGACAGTATATGTGTCTAAATCTGTGTAAGTTGGCCTAGAGTCATTAATATTACAAAATTCAAGATTATCTAATATCATGGAACATAGTCTGTAGAAAGACAGTTCAAGGAGTTTTGTTGATGAATATAATCTTCACTAAGAAGCATATCTATGGATTAAGGAAAGAAAAAAAGGCTCACAGTTATCCAACAGCAGCATACCTATGGATTAAGAAAATAAAAGAGGCTCACAGTTTATCCAAAAAATGTGAGATTTCCATCATTGCCTTCCTTTAGCAAGGTTTTCATCCATTTGTTAGTCTAGACTGAGGAACAATTAGACAGGAGTTCATCTCTAATGAGGCCACTGCCCAATATTAATTATCTGATACCCTATGAAACTCTTAATACACAATGTCATTTTACCCATTTATTTAATTATTGAAATCTATGATCAAATAATCAGTGATCACTGGACTTTGGCACAATTATTAAATTATTAAAATGCCTTATTAGATAATCGATGACAATTGGAGTTTTGTGCCACCTCATAGGTGTCATGCATGAAGGACCATCTAATATTTTAATCATGTGTTTAACTTGTTTAAATAGACTATGACATTATTGATCATGGGTCAGATTTGGTTTTACCTTGAGGGAATTGAAGATGTGACATTAACAGATTATTTGATTATTTAGTTATTTAAATAGGTGATAACTATTAAGTCATGCATGGACTTGAAGTTTGGAACCTCCTTGTAAAGTTAATATACAAGACCATCTAAATATAAATTGATGTATTTATTCATTTTATTACTTAAATTATTATCTATTCCAGGAATAAATCAGTGTGTCTTCAACTTGGAAGAGTTAAGTGTGTGACTTAGTCACATTATTTAAATATTTAATTATTTATATCAATGATGTCCTTTTTCAAGATAGAGTCTGCCCAGTACTCTCTGGGAGTCATTTATGTGGTATCACCTAATAAACCATATAAGTATTTAATTGCTACCTATTCTACTGACCTGAGTGTAGCAGTTACAGTGGGTGCTGGCTGCTCTTCCTCCACATTCACTGTGCTCTACTATGTGAAGAACTAGTGGCAGGACAAGAGGCCCCTCAATACCAAAGAGGCATTGCCAGGGATGACATCACAGTGTACAACTAGCTTCTTTCTCAGCTCAGCAGGTGAAACAGCAGCAGTCACTGCAAGCATAGCAGATTCTGAAGGTGGTGCCACATGATGACATTAGCTAAACAGAGTTCATTAGGCATGATCATCTGCTCATTATTAAATTATGGAATATTTAAAATTGCTGATGATGTCTTCTTTTCATGTCCAGCACATCCTCCCAGTAATTGATGGTGTGAAACCATGCAATTATTTAATCATTTTATTATTTAAATCATTAATTACCTAATCGGTGATCACTGGAGTTTGGAGCCATCTTTTTGGTGCCAAGGCTGGCAGACCATCCCACTATCTGATTAATTATCCATATCTATCATCTATTCGAGGAGCAACAAAGTATTGCTCCACATTGTTGGCGTTAATTATAGGTTGTCAACTCATTATTTATTTAGTTATTTTATCATTCAAATCTATGATTAAATTATTATTTATCGCTGGAGTTTGACCCCTCGTGTGATCACAGTGATCACAGGATTGTGGCCACCATCAAGGAGCCCTCATCTAGTACCTGTTGTAAACAGAAGCAAACACCCATAAATAAACACTGAGACAAATTAGAATCCAGATGAGATGCAGAAAGAGAGAGAGGACAAGACCAGATTGCAGAAACACACAAAGAAAGCTGACCTGAACAAGGAGGAGCTAGTGTGCCCCCCAGTCTCATAGCTGAGAATCCAGCATGGGACTGACTCAGACCCCCTGAATATGGGTCTAAGCTAGAAGGACCGAGAAGTCTAAATGGACCTCAAATAATAGAACCAGGATGTATTCCCAATGCACAAAAAGACCTTGAGGACAAATCCCCCATGGAGGGATACTCCCTTAACCTAGAGACAGGAGAGAAGTCCTAGTCTCTACTTCAAATGATTGTCAGATTTACATGACCCAACCTGGATAGCATAGCCCTACATGTGGAATGTGGGTGGGGAGAGGTTGAGGAGGGTGGTCAGGGTGCATGTGAAGGGGCAAAGATTATAAGTAGGTGGGTAGGAGGGAGAGAAATCGGGGATCGATATGTAAAAATTTAAATTATATTTTTAATAAAAAAAGAGTTTGCACTCAAAGGTTCAGAAAATACATTCAAAATAATCAACGAAGAAAAGTTCCCAAATTGAAGAATGACATGCCAATAAAAGAACATTAAGAATACCAAACACCAAATATACCGGACCCCCACAAAAAGTCCCCACACCACATACTAAAACAACTAACATACAAAATAAAGGAAGAATATTGTTGGAAGCAAAGGAAAAAACCCAGGTAACATATGAAGGCAGATCTATCCAAATTATAACTGATTTCTCAATGGAAATTCTAAAAGCCAGAATATTCTGGATAGATGTTCTACAAATACTAAGAGCCCATGGATGCCAGCCAAGGTTAAAATACCTAGCAAAACTTTCAGTCAGTATAGATGGAAATTTTAGGATATTCAATAACAAAGAAATATTTTCACAATATATATATATCCACAAATCCATTGTTACAGGAATGAAGTTAACTACTCACACAAAGACATAGGCAATATACAATCCCACTTTTGCCAAACCAAAAAGAAAAAGCAGGAAAAATATGCTCACTAAACCACCTCCAACAACAAATCTAAAACAAACAAGAATTACCAATCAATGGCCCCTACTTACCCTCAACAATAACAGTTTCAATTAGGCTATAAGATGACAAAGGCTAACAGAATGAACACAAAGACAGAATCCATCCTTCTGATGCATACAGAAAGCAAATCTAAGCTTCAAAAGCAGACCTTAGCTCAAGTTAAAGGGTTGTGACACTATTTTCCAATCAAATGGACCCAAGAATGCATAGCTATTCTAATATCTAACACATTGGACTTTAAACCAAAATCAATCAAAGGGATGAAGAAGGGCATTTCATATTCATCACAGGAAAAGTATATCAAAATTAAGTGTCAGTTGTGAACATCTATCCTCCAAAAATGAAGGCAACCACATTCATAAAATCAATGCTACTAAAACTCAAATCTCACATAAAACCTCACCCACTTATAGTGGGACACTTCCTCACCCCACTCCCAACACTATACAGGACAATCAGACACAAACTTAACAAAGAAACTAAAGAACTAACAGAAGTTACTTCCAAATTATTATTAACAGACATCTATAGAATATTTCATCCAAACCGAAAAGAACATAAGTTCTTCTCAGCTGCACATGGAACCTTTTCTAAAATTGACCACATACTAGAAAACATAACAAGTGTCACTAAATACAAAAAAAAAAAACTGGAGTGGTCCCCTTTGTCTTATTGGACCACTGAACTACGTGCAACTGCATCATTCCTGGGCAAGGAAAAAAAATAAAGACAGAAAACAAAGATTTCCTAGAATTCTATTATTTTATTAGAATGAAGACACAACATATCTGACCTGATGGGAAACTTAGAAACAAGAGAAACAAGGAATGTTCATTGTACTATGTGCCCATATGAAGAAAACGGTGGATATTCACATTAGATAATTAACATCACAACTGAAAGCCTTAGGACAAAAAGAAACAAACTCTCCCTGGAGGAGTAGAAGACAGGAAATAATAAATTTGAGGCTGAACTCAATAAAGTAGAAACTATTTGAGTATATGAGTGGGTTGGGTAATAGAATGTGACAGAATGGTACATCATAATCGTTTCCTGGCAACCCTGATGGAATTCTGTATTCCCATAGCATGGTCTCAAGAAGTAAGAGTACCTGACATGCTGCGTTATCATTGCATAATTTACTCCCCCAAGGTAATTATTCTGTACACCCTCTAATGACAGCATATGTGGAATATGATTTGGCAAAGAACAGTCAGGGATGGTGTCCTGCATTTACCAGAATTACACAAGACAAGACTATCTAATTTCAGGGAGAAGATCAGGAAAAAATACCAGACTTTTATTGATGAATGTGCTCCTCCTTAAGACGTAAAACCATGAATTAAAAAAAAAATAAGACAAATATATTTATCATTGAGAAAGTGTAGCAGCATTAATTTCCTTCAGCAAGGTTTTAATCTGCTTCTTAGACTAGAATGAGGGAAAAAATGGTGGGTGTTTATATCTAATGAGGCAGCTGCCTGATTCTTATATCGGCTTGACTCAAACAAAATGGATTCACAAAGTCATTACCACATTTTAAGATTGTACTTATTGTGGCTTCCATAAAACTTGATGTCCAGGTAACACTTTAAGTCCAGTATCATTGTTCATGCCAATATATCACTCCCGCATAATGAGAAGTCTTTGGATCTGGCTCGTGACCAAGGGTCAATGAGATTTGTGCTGAGATTTTAGATTTTAGACTCTCTGGCTGAAGAGTGAGGTTTTCTTCATCTTTCTGTATGTTTTTACTCTTAGGAATGAAGTGATGCAATTTGTACTGGATGACTGCCCAATTTTGATGTAAATGAGAATCTCAAGCAAATTTTAATACCAATACCTTCCTAGTGAATCAAGGTTGAAGAAACTTTTCTTGTTTTCATTTTCTAAATTTGTGCCTTGCCACATTGCCACATTACTAACTACTAACCTGTTTTTCCTCTCTCTCTCTCTTTTTAATTTTACATGCTGATCACAGTTTCCCTTCTCTTCCTCCCTCCCTAGATCCCTCCCTCTCTTTTAAACACCCTCACATGCACCCTGGTCACCATCCCCTCCCCTCCCATCCCCTCATCCCCATTTCACATGTAGGGCCATGCTTTCCAGGTGGGGTCATGTAAATCTGTCAAGTCATTTGAAGTAGGGACTAGGGCTTCTCTCCTGTCTCTAGGTTAAGGGAGTATCCCCCCATGGGGGACGTGTATGCATAGTTACCTCCAGGAATACATCCTGTTTCCACAGTCTGAGTTCTCTTAGACTGCTCAGAGTCAAACTAGAATCCAGATGCATAGAGAGAGGACAAGACCAGGTTGCAAACACATAAAGATAGATGACCTTTACAAGGAGGAACTAATGGGGCCCCCAGACTGATAGCTGGGAATCCAGCATGAGACTGACTCAGACCCTCTGAATATGGGTCTCAGCTAGAAGGACTAACCTGTTTTTCTTAGTTAAACATAATTTTTAAATACGCTGCATAAGTGCAATACCTTAAACAAGAGTAGATTCAAATATCCAGTACAACAAAAACAACTTTACATTTGTATTAATATACCAAAGCCCACATTAATGTAAAATAACTGAGGTTAACATTCCTTTTTTGTGTTATACCCCCCTTATATGATGACAAACATCTATAGAACCTATAAGTCAGGTAACCAAAAAATACCCTTCCCACCTATTGGGAATATGAACCTTTTTTGTCTACACTCTCTCCTGTTGTCTGAAGCAAAAGGCATCTTTGGGAAACACTCATATTTTTTACAGTAATTGTCCAGGAGTTCAGTGTTAACCTATTTGTTTTTGTTGCATGGAAGCTATGTGAGCATCACTATTTCTTGGCATGATTGTCATTTTTGTGTCTAATGTGTTTGTGTGTGTATTTATTTATCTTTGTGTCTTTGTGCATTGCTACAATTATTCACTCACCTACATTCTCCCCATATTTGCACCTATAGCATGGGTTCAAGCTGTTCCAAAAGTAAGAGAATGAATAGAAGCTTATTTTCATTTCAGTAAATAGAAAAGGATAAAGGTAGAGGCCATTAATGTTATTTTCCCCATTCTGGAAAAGAAAATTGGAGCATATGGAATATATTTTAATACTCATCAATGTAGTTGAATGGCATAATGATACCTTCATTGCCATGTTTATATCACCATGAGAAAGTAGTTGCTTAATAGACTTGATAATAAGTATAACTCAGAAAAGAGCCTTTCATTTTTGGGAGAAAATCAGTGAGGCAATAAGTTTATCCCATTAGTGGGTATGCTTATTTTAGAATGTGGTAGGTGTTAAAGAATTTTGCAGAATGTTGGTTCATAAATGTTGCCTGGCAACAATGCTGGAATTCTATATTCTGGTATCATGGGCCAAGAACCAGAGATCACTATATGTAGTATTATCACTGGATATCTTAGTGTTCCAAGATAAGTATCTCATAAAACTTTTAATGACATTATTTGTGTAAACTGATTCTTCTAACCAAGTAATAGCCAAATCCCTGGAAGTTGGACTACAGCTATTAATATTATCCAATTCATAATCTGTGGAGAAGCAGTTCAAAGACTTGTTGATGAATATCATCTTCCCTAAGGAGTAAAACTATGGATTGAGAATATAAAAAGATTCACAATTATTCAACAAAAGGTTAGTTTTATATTGTTACCATTCCTTCGGGATGGCAGTATTCCATTTGTTACATTAGACTGAGGGATAGTTGGATAGCAGTTAATCTCTAATGAGAAAGCTGCCCAACATCAACTATTTGATATCCTTTTAATCCCTGGACCCACAATGACATGTAATTATTTACTAATTTTACTGCTGAAACCTGTGATTAAATTATCGCAGGTCCATGGTGTTTGCCACAAGTTTATGGGAGTCAAGTAAAGACAACTTGTGGTTGTTAAGTATGGGAGACTATATCATTCTCTAATTATGTAATTATTTAATTATTAAAGTAGAACATTAGATGATATATAAGTGGATTTTTACACCTTGTGGGAGATAATTGTGGAAAGTCATTTCATTATTTATTTAAATCAATGATGGTATCATTTTCTTATCTCCCCATGGGTGAATCATGAGATATCTCATTACTCATTCATTTTGTTTTTCAAATCCATGATTAAATAATCAATCATCTCTTGAGTTTTTTTAAATCTTGTAAAAGTCAAGTGCAAAATATCAAATAATTTAATTTTATAAACATTTAGTTATTAAAATCTGTCATCTTTTTTTTCAGTAATCACTGGAGTTTGACCCTCCTTGTGGGCTCAAATATGCCAGACCATCACATCATCTGATGTTATACTGATTTACCTAAAAATTGTTCATTAAATTATCAAAGATCACTGGAGTTTGGTTCTACCTTGTTTGATCAAGTATGCCACATCATGTAATTATGTCACTAAATTATTCAAAACAATGATGGCATTATGGACCATTAGTCAGGTTTGCATTCAGACTGTGGCAGTTTATGATTTGACATCATATCGTTACTTGATTATTTAGTCATTTAAATAGATCATTACATCAGCCATGAAACTACGAGTTTGGTGCCACCTTGTAGAAATTTATGCACAAGGTTATCTAATTATTTGTTTACTTGATTGTTTAAATAAGTTATTATTCCAGGAAGAGTTCAGTCTGACTCCATTGTGGGATTTAAGTATGCAACATCATCTCATTATTCAATTAGTTTAGGATTATATATTAATTATTTAAAATGTTGATAATGCCATCCTTCATGCCTGGATTCTGGCCAGTCTTCCCTGGAAGTTAATTGTGTGTCATTATTTAATAAAGTATATATTACTTCTTTGAAAATCACTGGAATTACGTTCCATCTTATGGGCATTAAATATGCAGGACCATGCAATTATTTACTTATTTGATTACTTAAATGATGATGGGGTCATCACTTATGTGTTTGGCTGCAGTGTGGTAGACATAGCAGATGATTGGAGCCACAAGCTACACCCATAGCTTGAGGGAGACTGTGAGATCTAGTGTTTACTGATTACATAATAATAGATTTTAATAATTAAATGATTAAGTAATTTTAAAAAAACTGGACGGTTTTACATCATCAGTTACCAAGAGGATGCACCACAACTGAGTCGTGAAGGACACAGCCAACACCGATTTTAAAAATTCAATAATTTAATAATCAGATGATCAGGAGATTTGTCTAATAAACTCTGTCAAGCAGTGTCGTGTCACTTCACCAGGACACTGAAGTCATGATGAGGTTACTATGGTGGCTGGGTCCACAGCAACAGGGGCCATGGCAGCTACTCTGGAGGTACTTTCACCTGCACAGCCAAGAGAGAGCAGCTCCTCACTCTCTGTGATGTCATCTCCAGCAATGCTGCCTTGGCAACCACTATGATGCTGCCTGTGCCTCTGGTGCTGCTGCTTGTCAGTGAAAGTAGGGATGTGGATGAAAAGCTGCAAGATGCCTCTTGAGATTGCCACACTCCACACTTGTCTTGGTCCTATCATGATGCTTCCTCTAGGTGAGAATCTTGCCATTTCACGACTTGACCTCCCATTTGGGGAATATACACTCCTATGAATGAGAGAAAAAGAGGGGGGCTTATGTTTCTGGGTCATGCCTGGCAATTCTGGAAAATCATAGCTCCCCAAATATCTCCACAAAATATACATACAGAGGGTTCTTTTTAATCTTACAGTTGATGTCTCAGGAAGCTGTGTAGAGTGGGAGATGAGGAAGACATTAGACAAGGTAGTCACCAGAAGGCCAGGGCAGTAGTCTTCACTTAGCAATCATTTTAGAATATATACACAGTGTGAAGGAGGGCCTCTGTAGTCTGTCGGTGTTTATATGAGACTGGCTCTCATTTTTGTATTAAAAATCAATTCCCTACAAAATATGGTATATATTATGGATCCAAAATCACATAGCTGCCCTGGATACCATGGTAGGGACTGTATATAGGAGCCATGGAGGGAGACACAGAGAATGGAGGAGGTAGCTATGATGGTGGACAGATACAAGGCAAGAGGGACCAATGTGTGCTGGCTAAGGTCTTTTGGTGTGGGGTGGTGTTTTTTTTTTTAACCACAGGTTGATATGTTGTCCCATTCCATCTATGAACATGTTTTTTGTTTGTGTATGCAGGTGTGTGTGTGTGTGTGTGTGTGTGTGTGTGTGTGTGTGTGTGTGTGTGTGTGTGTGTGTGTGTGTGTGTGTGTGTGGTGCCCCAGAGGTAAAGGATGAAGGCAACTAAAGGCATCCTCTGGGGACACCTGGAATTTTGTGAGAAGTCACTCTACAGTACAAGGGAGGATATATGCTATGAGCACACTGTCATGATAACAGAGAATTGTTTATTTACCATAGGTGTGTAGCTTGCCTTTCCCCAGACCATTTAAAACTCTTGTAACTATGACAGATAATGCGTAGTTGGATTTCTACATAAGATCCAAAGTCCCATATATGAGTGTGTTATGGATTGGGAGAAAGGAAAAGAAGTTCCATAAGTAGTGTCTGATGAAAGGTGTAGAGTGAAAGGCTGTGGAGAGGAGGTAGAATTCTAACAGACCTTAAAATATCTAACAGTCAGTGCCTGGTGATTCCGAGGATATGGTTAGTTGGGGGAACTTAAGCCAGCCTTTGGTAGGCAAGGAGGCAGGTTGGATAGAATGTTAATTATTTTAATGTGTCCTTGTGCCCATATCTAAGGAACTGGGCAGCCTGATTTCTGGGAAAATGTCAAGGTTGTTCCAAGCCCCCTGATGGTTCCTGCTTCAGAATATATGCTGGTGGCATTCCACGTGAATACTGATTGAGGGTACCACAGGAATGTAGATCAAATGTTCAGCTTTGTCATCTGTACATCATGAAAATGATTCCCACATGAGTGCACACATCTGCCTTCAGTTAAGCTTGTGTCTATCCCAGACAAGCCTTCTGCCAGGTGGGAAGATAATGCTAAGATTAGGGCCTCAATGAGTTTGGTTGTTTCACCCCAAGAGCAACTGTACACCTTCCTATTTGCATTTACTCTTGTATACCTCAACCCTGCTCCCTGACAGCCCTGTGTCTGTCTCTTAGTCCATTTCTTGGCTGTAAGGCTTGACTATAATTTGTTTTTCCCCAATTTGCAATGATCTAGCTGTCCAAAGGCCATCCTGGCAGCTGAGGTGATTATGGATGGCCATGGTTAAGTAGATAGATTCTGAATCTCAATGCTTGTGGGGAGTGGCCTTCATAATAACTTGGATAGTCAGCTAGGGCCATCACTCACACCCAATAACTACATTCTTGAGATTGCGTATGTAGTTGCTCCCTTATGCTACAGTCTGGCATGATGTTTCTGTAGCTTCACTAAGAGTGATATGGAGGCTTGCCAGGCAGCCTAACTCTGTTTTCTCTTGGGGTTTTCTGGGGATGGCAGGGTCCAAAAACCATTTTCTTCAGGGCAGGGAATTAGATGGCCCTGTGAGTTCTGTGACACTCATCTGTCCTTCACACCCTCTCTCTCCACACCCCTTGGTATTCAGCCCTTGCAGCAGTCCAAGTGTTCCATTTCTGGATTGCCTTGGTTGTTTGTTGGCTATTTTGGAGTATGATGCAAAATGAATTTGTAAGTTTGTCTGTTTTTATTTGTTTGTTGTTTTTGGAAAGGGATGAGAGAGTGTACAACAATGTCCTGAGTGAGTTGCCATTATGGGTGCACTAATGCCATGAAACAGAAGGTATTTGCAGAACATGCCATGCCATCATATCTTGGTATTTCTTTGTTGTGGCTACAAGCTGCCTAGGGAGAAATTCTTAGTGCTGGACCTAAGGACATAAGCTGGTTTCCTACATTCTCTTTGGCACAGGGGAGAAACTGGAAGAAACAGGGTCCCAGTGCCACAGTCTGGGCTCCATGGGCTTAGCTTTCTATGCCCAGGTAAGTCAGTGTACTTGGTCCAGAGTGCCCATATCAGGCAGGATCAGTGGACAAGTCTACAAGGATACTGCATCCTAGCCTACATCTGGCCTGATATGTGTAATTCCCCATCCTACTTCCTGCAGCTTGTGCACAGTACCAACAGCCCCCCCCATTTGTTCCTGAACATCCTAGCAGCACCCATACCAAAGTTTTGGAAAGCACAAAATGCCTAGTATCTCTTTCCTACGTTCAGTGTCTCAGGGCCAGATTGTCATTTTCTTCCATTCATAAATCCTTGACTGCCATACTTTCTCTTCATTTTAACAATCTTCTGTCTGGCTTTCCTTTAGTTTCTCTTAGACAATTCTTTTCCTAGTTCTAGGATATAAGTTTATTTCAGTGACTGGGAACAATTAGAAAAAGGTTTGGATACAGAGAATAACACCTGAACTTTTGAAGTGGTTTGGGAGGCACTAGCCTCATGATCATATTTAAACTGGCATAGAGTTCAAGGTAGGGAATCTGAGTTGAAGCACCAAGAATAGAGTATGGACTGAAGATAATCTAAAAGATCCCAGGCAGATCTGTAGGTACCATGCAGACCAGTTCAGGATTCCCTCTCCCAGCTCCCCAATAGGCTTCCTCTCTGATGCAGGTTACCCATGCTATTGGCATGCCCTGAGTTTTGCTAACTACCTGACCTTGCCTTACACATGGGTAGAACAGACAAGATCAAAGTTTGAAAGCCTATTGGTCGGCATTTCTTTACCCAGATATCATCTCAGCTGTTCAAAACTTAGAAAAGTTTCAGAAGTGGAAAGACTTCACCATCTGGATAATCAGAACATAGTCATATATATTGTTGTATGGGCTTGTTATCTGTGTGTTCCTTGGCCAGGAAATTCTGGGAGAGCTCATAAGCAGTCCCAGAGAGATATTAGGATATTAGTGTGTAAGATTGTGGTGGGCGGCTAAGGATTTATATGAACTGAGAAGTTATCATTTATAAAAAGTCTTCCAGTGTGCCTTGCTTCAGCTCATGCTAAGGTGGTCAAAAAGTTGGCTGTGAATTGTTTGTGTGTGTGTGTGTGTGTGTGTGTGTGTGTGTGTGTGTGTGCAGAGTCTGTAGTTGTATCCGGGTGTGTGAGTATATTTTGTGTAAATCTTAGAAGATGTGGCAGTACCATAATTAGTATTGCTTAGTGGTAGAGTACCTCACACACCTCCACTGTACACCCACCGAGCACACTCCTAGTAGCCTCAGAACAGTTGACTCCAGGAGTCGGGTGGAAAGGCAGAGTTACAAGGGAACACACAAGATTGACTCCAAGAGGCAGGGAGGTGGTCTTCTTCTTGGAGCCATCTTGGAGGATCTCTTCAGTGTGGAGGATGATACCTGTAGACTTTCCTTGTTCATGGGAAAACATCAGTCTTTTGATAACAGAAAAGTATTTCCCTACTGAATATGAATTATTATCTGAATATAGATAGACATAATTTCACTGGATGCCATGGATGTAAGTGTAAATAGGAGCCACAGATAGAGGGATACACAGTTAGAGGAAGAAGTACCTGTGAAACTGGATACATACATGGGAAGAGAAAATGAGATGTGGGGGGAAGACCTGTGTGTTAGGTTTTGGTGATTTTTTTTGTTGCATGGCCTTTTAGCATGCAAGTTTTTGGGAGAAAACTTTCTGTGTATGGAAATATTTTTTTCCTGTTCCATTGATATGAGACATTGCTGGAAATCATCAAAGCATCATCTGAGGACACATGGAATTTATGGGACATACATGAAGAAAATAGGTATAGGATGTGTGCTATAGGCATTCTTGTATGATTGTGTGACAATCAAGTATGACTTATTTCCCCTAAGTTTCTAGATGACCTGTCCTCTGTCTATTTTCATCACTTCAGAGGGAATTGAGTCAGTTGTGTTCCTAGTCCAGGCAACAGGTATCTGGTAGATGGGTACATACAGATGATAAATTAAGTTCCATGTCAGAGGGTAATTTTAGGACTATGGGAATCAGCATTTTCCTAATTGGACCATATGAGGAGGTGGAGAAAGTATGTGGAAAAAGAAATATTGTGATATGATGTTACACTGATTACTATTTATGAAAGTCAGTTGAAATCAAAATAGCCAAACAGCCATATTGAATATCTTTAGAAGCTATATCATTGTAGTCCTAAATTTAGTACAAGGATTCAGGATTAAGAAATAGAGGAAATTTTGTGATCTTGCTGGGTCGGCTCTGAGCACAAAGGAGCAAAATATCCATGCAACATAAACCTAAGGCCTCACTTGCCTAAACTTTGGACCGCATACATGGCCCTCTGTTAGAGGAACGACCTCTAAGGGAGCTTATATCATGCAGAGTTACTGACATTGAAACACTGGCCCACTTATGCCCACAGTTTTTGCACTGATGCTGTATATCAAGCATTTATGTAAACCTCCACTCCATTCACAAACATTGTAACAGCTCTGTCGCAAGGGGTCATATTATTCTCACAGAGTTTCTCAGCGGGTGTATAGGATTTCAGAATAGCACACATTGTCACTAATAGAACCACAGCATTGACACATACAGTCTCAGCACTCTGGAGGTGTGTCAATACACTCCCTCAGAGGTAAGGTTAGGATGAGCATTAGGGTTATGGTTAGTGTTATGATCTGGACTGGGTTCTAGGGTTAAGGTTAGGTTTAGAGTTACGGTTAGGCTTAGACTACAGTTTAGGATGAGATTTATGTTTGTATTTAGTGGGAAAAAATGTAGAGTTCTACCTCTCTCACACTGTTTCACAGCACTGATGAACAGAACCAGTGTCTCAGTCCTCTGCCAAATTGAGATGGCACCCACAATGTGACAAGCAGCAGTCTCACACATTGATTTAGCGCTCTAGATCTGTGTCACATCATTGATATACTGCTTCACAGCACTCAAACGCACTGTCTCAACACTCTCACCAACTGTGAACGCACTCTCTTACAGTGTCAGAGCAGACTCAAACAGTGATTAAAACTTTGCAGTGTATCAAGCACTGATGCACAGGCACACTCCATGCTTAATCACTATAACAACACTCTCCCCCACTTACATATTATTCACGAAATATGTCACAGCACATGTATTGTGTTTCTCGACCTGTGCACATTGACACAATACTCACACAGAGTCACAGTACTCAACCGGAATCATAACTCAAGGGTAATATCACAGCACATACTCCCAGTATCAGATATTCTCACACAGTGTTTCACCATAATAGCACAGCCTCAACAGTAGCACTAATTCACAGAATGCACACACAATGCCACAGCACTCTAGCAAAGTGGCTCATTACTCTCACAAAGTGTCACAGCACTTATGCCCATTGA
Source organism: Cricetiscus sungorus (assembly GCA_030556225.1). NCBI lineage: Eukaryota > Metazoa > Chordata > Mammalia > Rodentia > Cricetidae > Cricetiscus > Cricetiscus sungorus. Next base: position 36,913 of record JANBXA010000087.1, on the reverse strand, counting down.
TGCAGTGATCACACACATTGTAGTTCTGATAAACACTGTCAATGCACTGAAGTATAGAATCAAAGCACTTACCAACACTCTCACAGGATTCTCTCACACTGTCAGAGCACACAGTTTCTCGGCACTCATGCCCATGGTGTAAATGTAATTATAAAGGAATCACAGAATTCACACACTGAGTCACCACATTCTCCAATGGTCCAAACACACTTTCCCAGTGAATGAGTACTCTCACACAGCGATTTGTCACCCTCACTGTGTCACAGCTCTGAAGTACAGATTCATTCCTGTAACCTACACTGTTTCAACCCTCTCAGAAAGAGTCACATTACTCTCACAAAGAGCATAGCACACAGGTACAATTTTGTAGATGCACACACACACACACACACACACACACACACACACACACACACACACACTGTCAGCACTCAAAAAGACTGTCACAGCTCTCTGGCACATAATCCAAGCACTCCACACAATTACAGCACTCTTCTCACAGTATCATAGCAATCTCAGTATTCCAGCATTATTCACTGTTTCAGAGTGGTAACTAAAAGAATAACAGCATTTTCACACACTGTCAAAGCTGTCTGCAATGAGTGAAAGCATGCACAAACAATGCCACAGCACTCTAGCAAAGTGTCCCATTAATCTCACACAATATCACAGCAATTATGCCCATTATTACAGGGCTCACATACATTGTTTTAGTTCTCACAAACACTGTCAGTGCACTTATGTATAGAATCAAAGAACTTATCAACACTCTCACAGGAGTGTCTCACATTAAGAGAACACTTCCAACCACTTTCTCACGACTCACATCTATGATGTAAATGTAATTATAAGGGAATCACAGAATTCATACACTGAGTCAGCACACTCACCACTGTTCAAATAACACTCTCCCAGTGAAAGAGTACTCTCGCACAGCATTTTCAAACCCTCACTGTGTCACAGCTCTGAAGAACAGATTCACACCTGTAACCCAGACCATTTCAACTCTCTTGGAAAGAGTCACATTACTCTCACACAAAGCACAGAATACAGGTACAAATTTGTAGATACACACACACAGACACATACACACTTTGACAGCAATCAAAACATCTTTCACCACACTCTGGCACACAATCAAACACTCGATACTGTCACGGCACCCTTCTCCCAGTACCATAGCACTCTCAATATCCCAGCATTCTCCCACTGTGTTATAGCGGTAAGTAACTGAATAACATCAATTGCACATCTGTCTGTATAGTGTGAAAGCCCTCCCTCAAAGGGTATTGTTATATTCATAATTATTGTTAGTAATTACTGTTAGTTAGGGTTAGTGTTATGTTTAGGTTAGGTATAGGTTCAGTGTTGGGGTTACATTAGCATTAGGGTAGGTTTGGTGTTTGAAGTGGTGCATTAGGGTTCTGGTAAGCAGGATCTTACAATATTAGATCCCTCATTCTGTGTTACAGCACTGACACACAGAATTAAAACACACACACACACATTTTGTAAGCACTCTTTTACAGCATCAGAACACATTTGCACAGTGTTTTCACCCTGATGCCTTGTATCAAGCCTTGATTTAAATGTTCACTCCATTCACAAACACTGTACCAACAATCTTTCAAAGGGTCATATTATTCTCACAGTTTTTCAGCATGTATATAGGGTTTCAGAGTAGCACACACTGTCACTAATAGAACCACAGCATTGACACATACAGTCTCAGCACTCTGGAGGTGTGTCAATGCACTCTCTCAGAGGTAAGGTTATGATAAGCACTAGAGTTAAGGTTCATGTTATGATCAAGATTAGGTTTAGCCCTAGAGTTAAGGTTATGTTTAGAGTTATGGTTAAGCTTAGACTATGGATTAGGACTAGGTTTATGTTTATAGTTAGGTAAGAATAATGGAGAATTCTACTTCCTCACACTGTGTAACAGCACCCATGCAGAGACCCACCATGTCTCAGCACTCTGTTAAATCGAGATAGCTCTCTCAATATGACAGGAGTCTCACACATTGATTTAGTGCTCTAGATCTGTGTCACATCATTGACATACAGAATCACAGCACTCACACACACTGTCTCAACACTCTCACCACCTGTGAAAGCAGTCTTCTACAGTTTCAGAGCAGACTCAAAAGCAAAGTCATAGTCCTCAAGCAGAATCACAACACTCAACCATAATGTCACAGCATATACTCCCAGTGTCAGAGATTCTCACATGGTGTTTCATAGTGCTAGCAAGGTCACAACAGTAACACTAAAATTCACAGCATGTAACACTGCCACAGCACTCTCACAAATTGGCCCATTAATCTAGTACAGTGTCACAGCATTTATGCACGGTGTGGCAAGGCTCATGTAAATTGTAGTTCTCATAAACACTGTCAATGCACTCACGTATAGGAGTTTCTCACATGTCAGAGCACACTCAAACAGTTTCTCAGCACTAATGTCCATGGTGTAAATGTCATTATAAAGGAATCACAGAATTCACACTGACTCAGCACACTCACCAATGGTCAAAACACATACTCCCAGTGAATGAGTACTCTAGCACAGCGTTTTCTTACCCTCACTGTGTCACAGCTCTGAAGCACTGATTCACAACTGTAAAACTTACTGTGTCAACCCTCTTGGAAAGAGTCACAATACTCTGACAAAGAGCACAAAGAGCATAGGACTAAGGTACAATTTTGTAGATACACACACCCACACACATTGTCAGCACTCAAAAACACTGTTACAGCACTCTGGCACAGAATCAAAGCACTCCACATAGTGACAGCAATCTTCTCACCATGTGATAGCACCCTCAATATTCCAGTATTCTCTCACTGTGTCAGAGCGGTAACTACTTGTATAAAGTATTCACATATACTGTCAAAGCTGTCTACAATGTGAGAAAGCACTGCGTAATAGGTTTTTGTTATATTCACAATTAGGGTTAGGGTTAGTGTCAGTATTAGGTTTAGCTATAGATTCAGTGTTGGTGTGTTACGGCAGGTCTCACCGCCGGCCTCTTGGTCCTGCCGCCATGTGAGCCCACAGCCGCACCAGCCCCAAATAACACTCAGAGACTCTATATTTGATACAATCCTGTTGGCCAATTACCATTATTGTTTATGGGCTAGCTCTGCCTTAATTATTAACCCATTTCTACTTATCTAAGTATTTCCACGTGGTCGTCTTATCGGGGAGCCGCAGCTGGCGTCCTGCTCCTTCCCCGGGCTACATCTTGACTCCAACTACTTCCTCTCTCCTCCTCCTGGTCTCCTAGCCCCGCCTATCTTGCTATCTCATTGGCCACAGGGCTTTATTAACCAGTATGAGAAACATATATACAGAATAACATCTCCCATCATCTCCTCTTTTCTGTCTAAAGTAAAAGAAGGGGTTTAACCTTAACATAGCAAAATATAACATACAACAGTTATCAAATAAGAATCACAGTAAACAATATTTAGTCCATTAACATTTTGTAAGACTTAAAGAAAATATCATCTATCCTATCTTTGTGAGTCTAAAGTCCTATATGTAACTTATCTATAATCCTAACTAAGGGACTATAACTATAACTATCTGTCTTCAACTCCTTCAAAGACCACAGAAGGACAATATATAAACTCTAAAAATGACAGAGACAACTCACTGCCTGGTCAGTCACCGGAAGTTCTTCTGTAATGTTCCATCTTCATAGGCCATAGTGTGTGTCCAGAATCCTCAACAAGGCAGGAAACTTTAAACTGTCCACCTGTAATGACAGTTTGTCAATCATTTTTCTCTGTGTCCTGTAGACTGTCTGGCTGTCTGGCAGCCTCTTCCATGAAACAGGAACCCTGTAGCAATGTTCATCTTGAATCAGCAGTCACCTTTTTGTGGGTCCTGCATGTCCAGTTTCTACAACATAAAGTCAAACAGTCTAGACAAGAGAAGTACCTTGCCCAAATGGCTAGTCTTGCCATATTAGAAGCAAACTTCCTAACGAGTTTCTTCAATGTCCATCTTCCTTTTTGATGCAGGTGGTGTTACCAGGAGCAATTGTGCCTCATTGTCAAGAAAATCCCTAAACCATTTTAAATGCCATATTCTGTAGGTCTTTGAAAGGTTTGAAGAATGCCTATTCATCTCAAATACATCTCTGCATATCTAGAAATCCTAATTAACTTAACTCTAAAGTTTTCATTATCATAGGCTACTCTCTAATTTGTACTAAATTATACATTACATTTTCCAATGAGCTATATAAACATAATACCTAAACAAGAGGAGAAATATACATATCACAAAATGACCTTAAATTGTATCAATAAAAGAAAATCCATTCCAAAGCAAAGTATTCATTTCCATACCATAATTCCCCTTTTCCCTTTAAAAAAGATTGCTTTTGGTTATAGCCATTTATAACCAAGCCCATTTAAATGAAAACAAACATTTATAAACAATATTTGGGAATTTGGGCGTCGTTCTTTCCAAACTACTTCCTGCTGGTAGAGGGCGCTGTCATGGGGGTCCAAAGAAGATGCAGAAATCTTGGCAGGAGTCTGCAAGGCTTTGTCTCAACTGCTTTGAATGTTGGATCACCTGGGGAGCTGTTTCAGGGGGTCTGGCTTGATCAAACCACATAAGTCTGGAAGAAATCCATAGCTTTTCATTTTCTGTGGAAACAAAAATAGAAATCTTTCTCCCCAGTAACTTGTCCTTAGGCTTAAATTTTGGAGTCAAAGCATTTTTAAAATATATAAATTGAATTAATCCAGCAGCATTTCTTTTATCAATAGTTGTTAATTTCTCAGCAAGCAAATAATTTAAAGACAACAGAATCAGGTATAGTATCCAAAATTTCTCTGTGCTTTCCATTTTTACGTGGCTTTATTATTACTGTATTTATTCTACTTCTATTTTTACATATTTTGAGACAGGGTTTCTCTGTGTAACTTTTATCTGTCCTGGAATTCACTGCATACCAAGTTTACTTTGAAATCACAGAGATCTGCTTGCCTCTGTCTCCCGAGTGCTGGGATACCCATCCATTCCATTTCCTTTTTTTCTTTTTTAAATCATTGTATCCTGTTTCTTTTTTCTCTCCCAAGCCAGCGTATTTTTTAAAACACAGTGTAAACCTTCCTTGCAGCTCTCCTACACACCAATGAATTGTTAGCAGAGCTCTTTAAAAGCCAGGTGGCTTTTTTGCCGCTTATGCTAATTTTGGAAACCTCCCTTAAAGGAGCCATGCAAATCTCTGTCTACAACAAAACAAATCCAACCAAGAAAATGCTGCTATTAAGAGGTCTTGCTAGTCTCTGTTCCCTTGTTTCTAAAAACTATTTTTTAAGCTTTTGTTAAGTTTTAAGTGGAAGTTCTCAATCCCAGTTCTGACACCATTATGTTACGGCAGGTCTCCCCGCCGGCCTCTTGGTCCTGCCGCCAAGTGGGCCCACAGCTGCGCCAGCCCCAAATAACACTCAGAGACTCTATATTTGATATAAATGGGCTATAACCACAAGCCATCTTTTAAAGGTAAAAAGGGAATTATGGTATAGATATGAATACTTTGTTTTGGAATGGATTTTCTTTTATTGATATAATTTAAGGTCAATTTTGTGATATGTATATTTCTCCTCTTGTTTAGGTATTGTGTTTATATAGCTCATTTAGAAATGTAATGTATAATTTAGTACAGATTATAGAGAGTTACCTTGATAATTAAAACTTGGTGTTAAGTTAGTTAAGATTTCTAGATATGCAGAGATATATTTGAGATAAATAGGCATTCTTCAAAACTTTCAAAGACCTACAGAATATGGCATTTAAAATGGTTTAGGGATTTTCTTGACAGTGAGGCACAACTGCTCCTGGTAACACCACCTGCATCAGAAAGGAAGTTGGACATCGAAGAAAAACATTATGGAGTTTGCTTCTAACATGGCAACACTAGCCATTTGAGCAAGGTACTTCTCTTGTCTAGACTGTTTGACTTTATGCTATAGAAACTGGACATGCAGGACCCACAAAAGGGTAACTGCTTCCAAGATGGACATTGCTACAGGATTCCTGCTTCATGGAAGAGGCTGCCAGACAGCCAGACAGTCTACAGGACACAGAGAAAGATTCCTACCTTGTTGAGGAGTCTGGACACACACTATGGCCTATGGGCTGAAGATGGAACTTTACAGAAGAACTTCAGGTGATTGACCAGGCAATGAGTTGTCTCTGTCATTTCTAGAGTTTATATATTATCCTTCTGTGGTCTTTGATGGAGTTGAAGACAGGTAGTTATGATTATAGTTTTCCTTAGTTAGGATTAAAGATAAGTTACATATAGGACTTTAGACTCACAAAGATAGGATAGATGATATTTTCTTTAAGTCTTACAAAATATTGTTAACTGTGATTCTTATTTGATAACTGTTGTATGTTAAATTTTGCTATGTTAAGGTTAAACCCCTTCTTTTACTTTAGACAGAAAAGAGGAAATTATGGGAGATGTTATTCTGTATATATGTTTTTCATACTGGTTAATAAAGCCCTGTGGCCAATGAGATATCAAGATAGGCGGGGCTAGGAGACAAGGAGGAAGAGGAAGTGAGTAAGGTGGGGTCAAGATGTAGCCCGGGGAAGGAGCAGGACGCCAGCCGCGGCTCCCCGATAAGACGACCACGTGGAAATACTTAGATAAGTAGAAATGGGTTAATAATTAAGTTAGAGCTAGCCCATAAACAATAATGGTAATTGGCCAACAAGATTGTATCAAATATAGAGTCTCTGAGTGTTATTTGGGGCTGGCGCGGCTGTGGGCCCACGTGGCGGCAGGACCAAGAGGCCGGCGGGGAGACCTGCCGTAACATTGGTGTTACGTTAGCATTAGGGTTAGCTTTGGATTTTCAATTATGGTAGAGTTATCATTAGGGTTTGGTTAGAATTATCTTACAATGTTAGCTCCCTTACTCTGTGTTACAGTACTGAAGCAGAGAGTCATAGCACTCACACATTTTGTAAGTACTCTTTTAAGCATCAGGACACACTTGCAGGGTGTTTTTGCACTGATGCCTCATATCAAGCATTGACATAAACGTTCTTTCTCAAGGGGTCATATTATTCTCATGGTTTCTCAGCGAGTATATAGGGGTTCGGAGTAGCACACATTGTCACTAATAGAACCACAACATTGACACATACTGTCTCAGCACTCTGGAGGTGTGTCAATGCACTGCCTCAGGGATAAAGTAAGTATAAGCAAGCATTAATGTTAGGGTTAGTGTTATGATCAGGATTATGTTTAGAACTAGGGTTAATGTTAGTTTTAGAGTGAAGGCTAGGCTTAGACTATGTTTTAGGATTAGGTTTATGTTTAGAGTTAGGGTAAGAAAAATGTAGAACTCTACCTTCCTCAAACTGTGTCACAGCACTGAAGCACAGAACCATTGGCTCAGCACTCTGCACAGTGAGATAGATCCCTCAATGTGACAGCAGTCACACACATTGATTAGTGCACCAGATCTGTGTCACATCACTGACATACAGATTCACAGCACTCACAAACATTTTCTCAACACTCTTGCGAAATGTGAAAGCACTCTATTATAGTGTCAGGGCAATTTCAAACAGTGATTAACACATTTGCAGTCCATCAAGCACTAATGCACAGGCACACTCCATGCTGAATCATGATGACAACACTCTCTGCACTCACTCATTACTCTCAAAATATGTCACAGCACATGTAACATGCTGCATTTCCCGACCTGCACATATCGACATAACCCTCACGCAGGGTCACAGTACTCAAGCAGAAATCACAAAACTCAAGCCCAATGTCACAGATCATACTTCCAGTGTCAGAATTTCTCACAGTTTTTCATCGTGCTAGCACGGTCACAACACTAATACTAAAATTCTCAGCATGCACACACACTGCCACAGCACTCTAGCAAAGTGGCCCATTACTCTCACACAGTGTCCCAGCACTTATGCCCAGTGTTGCAGGGCTCACGTACAATGCTGTAATTCTCATAATCACTGTCAATGCACTCATGTATAGAATCAAAGCACCTACCAACCCTCTCCCAGGAATCTCTCACACTGTCAGAGCACTCAAAAAGTTTCTCAGCACTCATGCGCATGATGTAAATTCAATTACAAAGGAATCACAGAATTCACACACTGAGTCAGAACACTCATCAATGGTCAAAACACACTCTCCCAGGGAAAGAGTAGTGTTGCACAGCGTTTTCTCACCCTCACTTTGCCACAGCTCTGGAGCACAGATTCACACCTGTAACACACACTATTTCAACCCTCTCGGAAAAAGTCACATTATTCTCGCAAAGAGAACAGCACTCAGGTACAATTTTATAGACACACACACACACACACACACACACACACACACACACTGCCAGCACTCAAAAAGACTGTCACAGCCCTCTGGCAAACAATCAAAGCACTCCACATAGTCAGGGCACTTTTCTCACAATATTCCAGCATTCCCTCACTGTGTCAGAGTTGTAACTAGCAGAATAACAGCATTTGCACACACTGTCAAAGCTGTCTGCAATGTGTGAAAGAACTCCCACATAGATTTTGTCATATTTCGAATAAGGGTTAATCTTGGTGTTAGGGTTAGGTTTAGATATAGATTCAGTGTTGGGGTTTTATTAGCATTAGGGTTAGCTTCGGGGTTTGAATGGGTTAGAGTTAGCATTAGGGTTTGGTTAGTAGTATCTTACAATGTTAGCTCCCACACTCTGTGTCAGAGCACTGACGCACAGAATCATAGCAGACAAACACTTTGTAAACAGTCTTTTACAGCATCAGAACACAGTTGCATAGTGTTTTCACACTGATGCCTTGTATGAAGCATTGATGTAAATGTTCACTCCATTCACAGACACTGTAACAGCTCTCTCTCAAAGGGTCATATTTTTCTCAAAGTTTCTGAGCATGTATATTGTGTTTCCATATCACACATTGTCACTAATAGAACCACAGCATTGACACATACTCTCTCAGCACACTGGAGTTGTGTCTGTGCACTCCCTCATAGGTAAGGTTAGGATAAGCATTAGGGTTAGGGTTAGTGTTATGATCTGGATTGGGTTCAGCACTAGGGTTAAGGTTAGGTTTAGAGTTACGGTAAGGCTTAGACTATGGCTTAGGTATATGTTTATGTTTATAGTTAGGGTAAGAAAAATTTAGAGTTCTACCTCTCTCACACTGTGTGACAGCATTGATGCAGAGAACCACAGTGTCTCAGCACTCTGCTAAAGTGAGTTAGCTCCCTCAATGTGACACAGTCTCACACATTGATTTAGAGCTCTAGATCTGTGTCACGTCATTGACATACAAAATCACAGCACTCACACACACTGTCTTAACACTCTCACCAACTGTGAAAGCATTCTACTACATTGTCAGAGCAGGCTAAATGGTGATTAAAACCTTTGCCGTGCATCAAGCACTGATTCACAGCCACTCTCCATGCTGAATCACTATAAAACCACTGTCTCCCACTCAAATATTACCCTCGAATTATGTCACAGCACATGTAACTTGTTTCCCGACCTGCACACATCGACACAACACTCACGTAGAGTCACAGTACTCAAGCAGAATCACAACACTCACATAGAGTCACAGCACATACTCCCAGTATCAGAGATTCTTGCAGTGTTTCATCATGCTAGCACTGTCACAACAGTAACACTAAAAGTCACCGCATGCACACACACTGCCACAGCACTCTCACAAAATGGCCCATTACTCTCACACAGTGTCACAGCACTTATGACCAGTGTTGCAGGGCTAACGTAAATTATTGTATTTCTCATAAACACTGTCAATGCACTCACGTATAGAATCAAAGCACTTACCAACACTCTCACAGGAGTCTCTCACACTGTCAGAACACTCAGTGTCTCAGCACTCACGCCCATGGAGTAAATGTAACTTTGAAGGAATCACAAAATTCACACACTGGGGCAGCATACACACCAATGGTCAAAACACACTCTCCCAGTGAATGAATAGTGTCGCACAGCATTTACTCACTGTCATTGTGTCACAGCTCTGAAGCACAGGTTTTAGAGTCTAGGGTTTTTAGGGTCTAGGGTTTTTAGGGTCTAGGGTTTTTAGGGGTCTAGGGATTTTAGGCTCTAAGGTTTTTAGGGTTTAGGGCTTTTAGGGTCTAGCCTTTTTAGGGTCTAGGGTTTTTAGGGTCTAGGCGCTAGGGTCGAAAGTCTTGGGTCTAGGGTCTAGGGTCAGGGTTTAAGGTTTTTAGGGTTTAGGAATTAAAGATTCTAGGTTTTTTTAGGGTCTAGGGTTTTTAGGGTTGAGGGTATTTAGGATCTAGGATTATTAGGGTCTAGGATTTTTAGAGTATAGTGTTTTTAGGGTCAAGCTTATTTAGGGACTAGTTTTTTGAGGAACTAGGGTTTTTAGGGTCTAGGGTTTTTAGGGTCTAGGATTTTTAGGGTCTAGGATTTTTAGTGTCAAGGGTTTTTAGGGTCTAGGGTTATTAGGGTCTAGGATTTCTAGAGTATAGTGTTTTTAGGGTCAAGGGTATTTAAGGACTAGTTTTTTTTTAGGAACTAGGGTTTTTAGGGTCTAGGGTCTTTAGGGTCTAGTGTTTTAAAGTCTAGGTTTATTAGGGTCTAGGCTCTAGGGTCTTGGGTCTAGGGTCTAGGGTCTATGTCAGGGGGTTACTTTTAGGGTTTTGAGTGTTATGGTTTTTAGGGTTTATGGATTTTATTATTTAGGGTTTTTTGGTTTAGGGTTTTTAGGTTTTAGGGTTTTAGGGTCTAGGGTTTTTAGGGTTTAGGGTTTTTAGGGTCTATTATTTTTAGGAATAGGTTTTTAGAGATTTTAGTGTCTAGGGTTTTTAGGGTTTATGGTTTTTATTGTTTAGGGTTTTAGGGTCTAAGTGTATTAGAGTCTAGAGTTTTTACTGCCTAGGTTTTTAGGTCTCGGGTTTTTAAGGTCTATGTATTTTAGGATCTCGTATCTAGAGTCTAGGGTCCAGGGTCTAGGGTCAGGGGGTAAGGGTTTAAGGTTTTTCGTGTTTAGGGTTTTTAGAGTTTAGGGTTTTTAGGGTTTAGTGTTTTTAGGGTTTAGGGTTTTTAAGGTTTAGGGTTTTTAGGGTTTAGGATTTTTAGGGTTAATGGTTTTTAGGTTTTAGGGTTTTGATGGTTTAGGGTTTTTAGGCTTTAGGGGTTTTAGGCTGTAGAGTTTTTAGGGTTTAGGGTTTTTAGGGTCTAGGTCTCTTATTGTGTATGGTTTTTAGGATCTAGTGTTTTTAGGATCTAGGGAATTTAGGGTTTATCGTTTTAAGGATTTAGGGTTTTTAGGGTTTAGGGTTATAAGGGTTTAGGGTTTTAGAGTCTAGGGTTTTTAGGGTTTAGGGTGTTTAGGGTGTAGGATATATAGGGTCTAGGGTTTTAAGGGTCTAGGAATTTTAGGGTCTAGGTTCTTGTGTCTATGGTCTAGGGTCAAAGGTCAGGGGGTTAGGGTGTAGGGTTTCTAGTGTTTAGTGTTTTTAGGGTCTGCATTTTACAGTCTAAGGTTTAGGATCTAGGTTAGTTAAGGTTTGGAGTTTTTAGGTTTTAGAGTTTTTAGAATTTGGGGATTTTAAGCTTTACGGTTTTTAGGGTTTAGGGCTTTTAGAGTATAGGGATTTAGGGTCTGTGGTTTTTATAGTTTAGGATTTTTAGGGTCTATGGCTTTTGAGGTCTAGGGTTTTTAGGGTCTAGGGTTTTTAGGGTTTATGGATTTTAGGGTTTAGGTTTTTTAAGGTTTAGGGTTTTTAGGGTTTAGGGTTTTTGGGTTTAGGTTTTTCGGTTTTAGGGTTTTTAGTGTTCAGGGATTTTAGGGTCTAGGGATTTTAAAGACTACAGTTTTTAGGGTCTAGGGTTTTTTTGCCTAGGTTTTTTGGGTCTAGTGTTTTTAGGGTCTAGGGTTTTTAGGGTTCAGGGTTTTTAGGATTTAGGGTTTTTTGTGTTTATGTTTATTAGCATCTAGGTTTTTTTAGGTTCTATGGATTTAGGGTCTAGAATTTTTTGAATCTCTGATATTTAGGGTCTACTGATTTTAGGGTCTAGTATCTAGGGTCTTGGGCCTAGGTCAAGGGTCAAGGGGTTAGGGTTTAGGTGTTTTAAGGGTTAGGGTTTTTAGGGTTTAGGGTTTTTAGTGTTTAGGGTATTTAGGGTTTATCATTTTAGGATTTAGGTTTAGAGTTTAGAGATTTTAGGGTTTAGGGTATTTAGGGTTTATGGTTTTTAAGGTCTAGGGTTTTTAGGGTCTAGGGTTGTAGGGTTTAGGGTTTTTAGGGTGTAGGAATTATAGGGACTAGGTATTTTAGGGTCTACAGTTTTTAGGGTCTAGGGTATTATGGTTTAGGTTTTTTAGGGTCTATGGTTTTAATGGTCTACAGTTTTTATGGACTACGCTTTTTAGTGTCTATGCTTTTAGGATGTAAGTTCTATGGTGTAGGGTTTTTACGGTCTAGGGTCTTTAGGGTTCAGCATTTTTATGGTCTAGGGCTTTTAGGGTCTATGGTTTTTATTGTTTAGTTTTTTGAGGGTCTAGGGTTTTAGGGCCTAGGGTTCTTAGGGTCTAGGTTTTTTATAGTCCAGGGTTTTTAGGTTTTAGGGGTTTTAGAGTTTAGGATGTGTAAGCTTTACAGGTTTTGGGCTTTAGGGTATTTAGGGTCTAGGGATTTTAGGGTCTATGGTTTTTACGGTCTAGAATTTTTAGTGTCTATGGTTTTTAGGGACTAGTGTTTTTAGGGCCTAGGGTTTTTTGGGTTATTGATTTTAGGGTTTAGGAATTTTAATGTGTAGGGGTTTTAGTGTTTAGTGTTTTATAGTTTAGGTTTTCTAGGATTTATGGTTTATATGATTTAGGTTTTTAAGGTTTAGGGTTTATAGCGTTGAGGGTTTTTATGGTTTAGGGCTTTTAGGTTTAGAGATTTTAGGTCTTAGGTTTTTTAGGGTTTAGGGATTTTAAGATCTACGGATTTTAGGGTCTATGGTTTTAGGGTCTAGGGTTTTTGGGGTTTATGGTTTTTAGGGTTTGGGATTTTTAGGGTTTAGGGTTTTTTGGTTTTTGGGTTTGTGGAGTTTATGGAATTTAGGCTTTAGGATTTTTAGATATTAGGGTTTTTAGGCTTTAGAGTTTTTAGGGTCTAGGACTTTTAGTGTCTATGGTATCTATTGGTTAGGGTTTTTAGTGTCTAGGTTTTTCATGGTTTAGGGTTTTAAGGATTTATGGTTTTTAAGGTTTAGGGTTGTAAGGGTTTAGGATTTTTAGAGTTTAGGATTTTTAGGGTCTAGGGTTTTTGGGGTGTAGTGTTTTTATGGTCTAGGGTTTTAAGGGTCTAGGTTTTTTATGGTCTAGGTTGTGGGGTCTATGGTCTAGGGTCTAAGGTCAGGGGCTTAGGGTTAAGGGTTTTAAGGGTTTATGGTTTTTAGGGTATAGGTTTTTTAGGTTCTAGGGTTTTTAGGGAATAGGGATTTTAGGGTCTAGGTTCTAATGTCTAAGGTCTAGGCTTTACAGTTTTTAGTGTTTAGTGTTTTTAAGGTCTAGGGTTTTAAGGACAAGGGTCTAGGGTTTAAGTTATAGGATCTGGGTTTTTAGGGTCTAGTGTCTAGGCTGTATGGTCTAGGGATTTTAGTGTATAGGGTTTTTAGTGTTTAGGGTTTTTAGGTTCTAGGGGTTTTAGAGTCTAGTGTTTTTAAGCTGTAGGGATTTTATGCTTTATGGATTTTAGGGTTTTGGGTTTTTAGGGTCTAGGGTTTTTAGGGTATAGTGTTGTTAGGGTCTAGGGGTTTTAGTTTCTAGGGTTTTTAGAGTTAAGTGTTTTTGAGCTTTAGGTTTTTTAGGGTTTATGCTTTTTAGGGTTTAGGGTATTTACCGTCTAGGTCTTTTTGGGTCTAGTGTTTTTAGGGTCTAGATTTTTTAAGTTCTACTCTTTTTATCATCTAGGATTTTGGGATCTATGATTTTTAAGATCTGTAGATTTTTAGAGTCTATGGTTTTAGGGTCTAGGGTTTTTAGGGTCTAGGTTATTTAGGGTCTAGGATTTTTAGGGTTTTGTGTTTTTAGGGTATAGTTTTATTAGTGTCTAGAGTTTTAGGGTCTAGGTTTTTTAGGTTTTAGGATTTTAGGTTTTATGGTTTTTAGGGTCTAGGGTGTTTTAGGTCTAGGGTCTTATGGTTCAGGGTTTTTAGGGTCAAGTTTTTTACAGTATATTGTTTTATGGTCTAGAGTTATTAGGATCTAGGGATTTTAGGGTGTATTATTTTTATAGTCTAGGGTTTTTAGGAGTTAGGATTTTTATAGTCTAGTTTTTTTTTCGGGGCCTAGGGTTGTTAGTGCCTAGGGTTTTTATGGTCTCTGGTCTAGGGTCTAGGGTTTAGGGTCTAGGGTCTAGGGTCCAGGGCCAGGCGGTTAGGGTTTAGGATTTCTAGGGTCTAGGTGTTTTATGTTCTATGGTTTTTATGCTCTAGGGTTTTTATGGTTTAGCTTTTTTAGGATGCAGGGCTTTTAGGTTTTATGGTTTTTAGGGTCTAGGGTTTTTAAGGTCTAGGGTTTTTAGGGTCTAGGCCTTTTAGGGAATAAGTTCTATTGTCTAGAGTTTGTAGGGTCTTGGTTTTTGAGGACTTAGTGTGTTTAGGGTGTACTGTTATTAGGTCTATGATTTGTATGGTGTAGTGTATTTATGGTCTAGAGCTTTTATTGTCTTGGTTTTTTAGGGTTTACGGTCTAGGGTCTAGAGAATAAGGTCAGAAGTTTGACTGTTAGGGATTTTAGGGTTTATGGTTTTTAGGGTTTATGCATTTTAGGGTTTAGGGTTTTAAAGTTTAGGGTTTTTAGGTTTTAGGGTTTTTAGGGTCCAGTGATTTAGAGTCTAGGGTTTTAGGGTTTAGAGTTATTAGGGTCTATGATTTTTAGGACTAGGGTTTTTAGGGTCTAGGGTTTTTAGTTTTTAGGGTTATTAGCGTCTCTAGTTTTTGGGTCTAGGGTCTAGGGTCAGGGGTTTTTTGGTTAGGGTTTTTAGGGTTTAGGGTTTTATGGTTTAGGATTTTGAGGTGTTAGGGTTTAGGTTTTAGGGTTTTAGGGTCTAGTATTTAGTGTTAAAATTTTTAGGGTCTAGGGTATTTAGGGTTTATGCTTTTTAGGACTTAGGATTTTATGGTTTAGGGTCATAAGTGTTTAGGAATTTTAGAGTCTAGGATTTTTAGGGTCTAGGTTGTTTAGGGTGTAGGGTTTTTAGGGTGTAGGGTTTTAAGGGTCTAGGGTTTTTAGGGTCTAGGTTCTAGGGTATGGACTAGGGTCTGGAGTCAGGGGGTAAGAATTTAGGGTTTTTTTGGGTTTTGGGTTTTTAGGGTTTAGGGATTTTAGGTTCTAGGGTTTTTATTGTTTATGGTTTTTATGGTATAGGGGTTTCAGGGTCTATGGTTTAGGGTCTAGGGTCTAGGGTCTTTTGAGTCTAGGGTTTTTAGTGTTTAGCATTTTTACTGTCTAGGTATTTTAGTATCTAGGGTTTTGGGTTTTAGGGTTTTTTCTGTTTAGGGTTTTTAATCTTTATGGTTTTTTGGGTTTATGTTATGAGGGTCTAGGTTTTTATGGTCTAGGTTTTCACAGTTTTTGGTTTTTAGGATCTAGGGTATTTAGGGTCTAAAGTTTTAAGGTTCAGGGTTTTTATGGTCTAGGTTTTTTAGGGTTTATGTTTTTTAGGGTCTAGGATATTTAGGGTCTAGAGTTTTAGGGTTCAAGGTTTTTAGGGTTGAGGTTTTTTTTAACAGTATAGTGTTTTTAGGATCTAGGGTTATTAGGATCTTGGGTTTTTAGGGTGTAGGGCTTTTATAGTCTAGTGGTTTTAGAAGCTAGGATTTTTAGAGTCCAGGTTTTTCGGGGTCTAGGGTTTTTAGGGTCTAGGGATTTTAGGATCTAACGTCTAGGGTCTAGTGTCTAGGGTCTAGGGTCAGGAGGTTAGGGTTCTGGGTTTTTAGAGTTTAGGTTTTTTAGGTTGTAGTTCTTTTAGGTTTTAGGATTTTTAGGGTCTAGGGTTATTAGGGTCTAGGATATATATCGTCTACTGTTTTAGGGTCTAGGGATTTAGGGTCTAGGTTTTTTAGGTTGTAGAGTTTTTAGATTTTAGGCTTTTTAGGTTTTAGGGTTGTTAGGGTTTAGGGTTTTTAGGGTTTAGTGTTTTCAGGATTTAGGTTTTTTAAGGTTTAGAGTTTTTAGGGTTTAGAGTTTTTAGGGTCTAGGTTGTTTATGGTCTAGGGTTTTTAGTGTCTAGGTTTTTTATGGTTTAGGCATTTTATAGTCTAGTGTTTTAGAGTTTAGGGGTTTTAGGGACTAGGGTTTTAACTGTCTAGGGTTTTAGGGTCCTGGCCTTTTAGAGTCTAGGGTTTTAGGGTCTACAGTTTTTATGGTCTAGGCTTTTTAGGGTCTAGGTTCTATGGTCTAAGGCTTTTAGGGTCTAGGCTTTTTAGGGTTTAGCTTTTATAGGGTCTAGGGTTATTAGCTTCTAGGGCTTTTAGGGTCTAGGATTTTAGGGTCTAATGTTTTATGGTGTAAGGTATTTATTGTCTAAGTTTTTTTTTAGGGTCTATGTTCTAAAGTCTGGGTTCTAGAGTCTAGGGTCAGGGGGATACTGATTAGGGTTTTTAGGCTTTTAGGGTTTTAGTGGTTTATGGATTTTAGGGTTTAGGGTTTTTAAGGTTTAGGGTTTTTAGTGTTGAGGGTTTTAAGGTTTACGGTTTATAGGTTTTCAGGTTTTTATGGTCAAGAGTTTTAGGGTCTAGGGTTTTTAGGGATTAGAGTTTTAGGGTCTATGATTTTTAGGACTAGGGTGTTTAGATTTTGGGATTTTTAGGGTTTAGGGTTTTTAGTGTTTAGGGTTATCAGCATCTAGGGTTTTGGGGTCTAGGTTTTTTAGGGTCTAGGGTTTTTATGATCAAGGTTTTTAGGGTCAAGGTTTTTAGGGTCCTGGGTTTTTAGGTTTTAGGGTTTTTAGAGATTAGTGTTTTTAGGGTTTAGGGTTTTTAGAGTTTAGGGTTTTTAGGGTCTAGGTTATTGAAGGTTTAGAATTTGTAGGGTCTAGGCTTTTAAGGTCTAGGATTTTTTAGGGTATAGTTTTATTAGGGTCCAAATTTTTTAGAGTTTAAGATTTTAGAGTTTATGGTTTTTAGGGTCTAGAGTGTTTAGGGTCTAGAGTTTAAGGGTTTAGGGATTCTAGGATCAAGGTTTTTTAGAGTATAGTGTTTTTAAGGTCTGGTTTTATGGGGGTCTAAGGTTTTTAGGTTGTAGAGTTTTTAAAGTCTAGGGTTTTTAGGGGCTAGGATTTTAGAGTCTACGTATTTCAGGGTCTAGGGTTTTTAGGGTCTAGGTTTTTTAGGGTCTAGTGTTTTTAGGGTGTATAAAATTTAGGGATTTAGGTTTTTTAGGGTTTTTAGTGTGTAGGATTTTATTGTTTATTGTTTAGGATTTATTTTTTTGGGTTTAGGTTTTTTTAAGGTTTAGGGTTTTAGGGTTTAGGACTTTTGGGTTTAGGGATTTTAGTTTTAGGGTTTTTAGTTCATGCTACTCCTCTTTCTCTTCCTCTTCCTCCTCTTTTTTCTCTGCCCTCTGCCACCCCACCTTTCTCTGCTCCTCCTCTTATTCCTCACCCACATCCTCCTCCTAGTCCTGCCCCTCCTCCCAGAGAATCCAGAAAGTAGGACAGGATGTCTGGGAGCAGGTTACAGGGAGTGTGAGTATGTTTGTGTGTGTGGCTGCCTGTCTGTGTGTGTGTGTTTGTGTGTGTGTGTGTGTGTGTGTGTGTGTGTGTGTGTGTGTGTGTGTTTTACCTGCCTGAATGCTCGCAGGTAAATGGCTGCTGTGTTAAGGACGCATCAGATGACTGGAACCAAGAGGAGAACCCAGACCTTAAGGGACAATGTGACATCCAGTGATAACTGATTACATATTACCTCATCACTCATTCATTTTTTTTGTTCAAATCTGTGATTAAATAATCATCTCTAATTTTTGCTAAGACTTGTGGAAGTTAAGTAGAAAATACCGTCAAATAATTCAATTTTTATTTATTTATTTATTTATTAAAATCTGCATTATTTATTCAGTGATCACTGGAGTTTGAGCCTCTTTATGGTTGTCAAATGTGCCAGACAATCACATCATCTGAATTCATACTGATTTACCCTCAAAATTGGGACACTGTGAGATCCAGTGATTACTGATTACATAATACTAGATTTTAGTGATTAAATGAATAAATAATTTAAAAAACTGGATGACTTCGCATTATCAATTCCCAAGAGGATGCACCAGAACCAAGACATGAAGGACACAGCTATAAATATTGAACAATTTAAAAATCAGATGATCAGAAGATCTTGTGTAATGAAGACTGTCACACACATGTCACGACACTCCACCAAGACACTGCAGTCATGATGAGGTTGCTGTGGTAGCCAGGTCCCCAGCAGCAGGGCCTGAGGCAGCAGTGATGGAGGTGCCTTCACCTGCAGAGCCAAGAGAGAGCAGCATCTCACTCTCTGTGATGTCATTCCCAGCAATGCTTCCTTGGCAACCACTATGATGCTGCCTGTGCCTCTGGTGCTGCTGCTTGTCCTTCTCATAGTAGAGGGCAGTGAAGGCCGTAATGTGCATGGTGTGCTGCAAAATGCTACACTCCACACTTGTCTCGTTCATATTGTGATGCTTCCTCTAGGTGAGACTCTGGCAATTTCTCGACTTGACCTCCCATTTAGGGAAAATGCCAGAGAGAGAGAGAGAGAGAGAGAGAGAGAGAGAGAGAGAGAGAGAAAGGCACACAGTCTGGTAAGCACACAAGCACGCTGCAACACAAGCATGCCTACATAGAAAGACAGGCACACAGGCATGCGTATACACAGACAACATGTAGCATGCAGTTCTTAGCCTGCATGTTTCTGGGATCCCTACTCGTGTGTTTCCCCTCCTGGTAGGTTTCGTGGCTGCCTAAAGTTTCTGAGTGGTGAGTGAACATCGAAGATTGCCTCAGTGGGCTGTGCCTGTGTTGGGGACTGGCAGTGTCCTGGGTGCAGATGGATGATGGGTGGGGGTGTCCTAGCCTGTGCTGGGTCTCTGCTCGTCGGCCTTGTAGGACAGAGCAAGATATAGGAATCTCAACTCCCTCTTAGGCACCATGTCTACCAGAACACACCATGATGATAATGTACACTACTTCTCTCCTATTTTCTACCCAAACCCCAACCCTAATCTAATCAGGATTTTAAAAAAAAAGGAAAGAGAGAATAATCGTGTTCTTTAACCAGTTCTCTTGGCAAGTGAGAGGATTTTAATAAACAAAGAATACTAAGACACCACAAGTAGAGAGAGACCCAAAAAAAAAAGAAAAAGCCTGTGGCACCTGGTATTCCCAGGCGGTCTCCAATCCAAGTACTAACCAGGCCTGACCCTGCTTAGCTTCCGAGATCAGATGAGATCAGGTGCTTTCAGGGTGGTATGGCCATAGACAAGGTCGGCTGTCTCCTGGGCGCCCCATCAGCCTGCATTGAGCTTGCCAGCCTGCCAGGGAGCCCAGCAGAGCACAGCTCTCACTAACAGTGCCTGTGCCAGTGGCAGTGGCCATGGCAGTGGTGGTCTGAGGAGGCATTTCAGCCCCTTCCCTGTCTGCAGGCTGCGCTTTGCAGCTTTCTATTCTGGGCTCAACTACCATTGACTTCCAGGGCAGGTGCCCAGGAAGGCGCAGGCAAGGCTTTCAGATGGCTTGTGTCATCCTCACAGACAGGGTAGACACTCGCCTGCAGGTGAGCTTCCGCGATGCCAGGATGGATCAGGGATCAGATCAGGTGCTCGCTTGGTGCCAGTGCCAGTGCCAGTGGCCCTGGCTTTGGCGGTCTGAGGAGGCATTGGAGCCCCTTCCCTGTCTGCTGGCTGAGCTTTGCACTCTCCTGCAGGTGCACTCCCGCGGTGCTAGGATGGATCAGATCAGGTGCTAGCTTGGTGCAGGTGCCAGTGGCAGTGGCCCTGGCTTTGGCAGTCTGAGGAGGCATTGGAGCCACTTCCCAGTCTGCAGGCTGCGCTTTGCACTCTCCTGCAGGTGTGCTCCCTCAGTGCCCAGAAGATCGGATCCAGTGCTTGCTTGGTTGGGCAGTCATCCTCTCCCCCTCTGGCCAGGCTTGAGGGGAAACTGTTTACTCCTGCTCCTGCAAATCGTTTTCCCTCAGGTTCATGCTTCTCCTCTTCCTCTTCCTCCTCCTCCTCTTCCTTCTCCTTGCTCTGCCACCCCACCACATGCTAGTCCTTTCTCTGCTCCTCACCCTTTCTTTGTCCTCACCCACATCATCCTCCTAGTCCTGCCCCACCTCCCTGAGAATCCAGGAAGAATGACTGGATATCTGGGAGCAGGTTACAGGGAGTGTGAGTGTCTGTGTCTGTGTGTGTGTGGGGTGGGGTAGGATGATTATTGGTTCACTCTTTGAAACTTGGAATGCTGGCTCCTAGTCTCTCTGTTCTGCCCACACCCCACCCCACCAAACCACACAACACCACAATACACCCCTGACGACCATCCTCATCGTCCATGCTGCCATCCATTCCTCCTTGTGAAGCCTGGCACCGCCCAATTCGGAGAAGATAGAAGGGCACGCTCGCCAGCTTGAAAGATGCTCCTGGATCACTGGAGCCCACGGAACTTGGAACTTAGAACATGGTGTTTGGCCCAAGTTTATGGGAGTCAAGTAAGTGACAATTTGTGGTTGTTCAGTAAGACAGATTATAGTATCCTCGATTTATGTAATTATTTAATTATTAAAATAGGACATTTGATAATAGATGATATGTGGATTTTTACACTTTATTGGAGATAATCGTGGCAAGTAATTTCATTATTATGATTGTATCATTTTCTTCTCTACCCATGGATGAATCTTGAGATATTATCTCATCACTCATTCATTTTTTTTTTGTTCAAATCTGTGATTAAATAATCATCTCTAATTTTTGGTAAGACTTGTGGAAGTTAAGTAGAAAATACCGTCAAATAATTCAATTTTCATTTATTTATTTATTTATTTATTTATTTATTAAAATCTGCATTATTTATTCAGTGATCACTGTAGTTTGAGCCTCTTTATGGTTGTCAAATGTGCCAGACAATCACATTATCTGATTTTATACTGATTTACCCTCAACACTGGTCATTAAATAATCAAAGATCCCAGGAGTTTAGTTCTACCTTGTTTGATCAAGTACAGCAGATCATGTAATTATGTAACTAAATTATTCAAAATGATGATGACATTATGGACCATTAGTGTGGTTTGGAGTCAGATTTTGGGAGTTGGTGATGTGACGTTATATTTTTACTTGGTTACTTTTCATTTAAATAGATCATTCCATCAGCCAGATACTTCAAGTTTGGTGCTACCTTGTTGAAGTTTATGTTTAATGTTATCTAGTTATTTATTTATTTGATTGTTTAAATAAATCACTATTCCATTAAGAGTTCAGTCTGACTCCACTGTGTGGACTTTAAATATGCAACACCATCTCATTATTCAATTATTTTATCATTATATATTAATTACTTAAAATGATGATAATGTTGTTCATTATGACTGGAGTCTGGCCAGTCTTCCCTGGAAGTTAATTGTGTGTCATTATTTATTATCAATGTGTTACTTCTTTGACAATCATTTAGTTTGGTTCCATCTTATCGGCATTAAATATACAGGACCATCCAATTATTTACTTATTTGATTTCTTCTATGATGATGTCGTTACCAGTTAGGGATTTGGCTGCTGTGTGAAGTACATTGCAGATAATTGGAGCCAGGAGCTGTACCCGGAGCTTGAGGGACTGTGAGATCCAGTGATTACTGATTACATAATAATGGATTTTAATGATTAAATGATTAAGTAATTTAAAAACATGGATAGTTTTTCATCATCAATTCCTGAGAGGATGTACCAGAACCGAGCCATGAAGGACACAGCCATCACCAATTTTAAAATTCAATAATTTAATGATTCTGTATATATGTTTCTCATACTGGTTAATAAAGCACTGTGGCCAATGAGATAACAAGATAGGCGGGACTACGAGACCAGGAGGAGGAGACAGGAAGTAGTAGGGGTCAAGATGTAGCCGTGGAAGGAGCAGGACGCCTGCCTCGGCTTCCCGATAAGACGACCACGTGGAAATAATTAGATAAGTAGAAATGGGTTAATAATTAAGGCAGAGCTAGCCCATAAACAGTAATGGTAACTGGCCAACAGGATTATATCAAATACAGAGTCTCTGAGTGTTATTTGGGGCACACATGGTTGCAGGACAATGGCGGCAGAACCAGCGGCAGCTGGCGGGGAAACCTGCTGTAACATAATGGTGTCAGAAGTGGAACTGAGAACTTTCGCTTAAAACTTAACGAAAGCTAAAAAAATAGTTTTTAGATACAAGGGAACAGAGACTAGCAAGACCTCTTAATAGCAGCATTTTCTCGGTTGGATTTGTTTTGTTGTAGACAGAGATTTGTGTGGCTCCTTTAAGGGAGGTTTCCAAAATTAGCATAAGCGGCAAAAAAGCCACCTGGCTTTTAAAGAGCTCTGCTAACAATTCATTGGTGTGTAGGAGAGCTGCAAGGAAGGTTTACACTGTGTTTTTAAAAATACGCTGGCTTGGGAGAGAAAAAAGAAATGGGATACAATGATTTAAAAAAGAAAAAAGGAAATGGAATGGATGGGTATCCCAGCACTCGGGAGACAGAGGCAAGCAGATCTCTGTGATTTCAAAGTAAACCTGGTATGCAGTGAATTCCAGGTCAGATAAAAGTTACACAGAGAAACCCTGTCTCAAAATATGTAAAAATAGAAGTAGAATAAATAGAATAATAAAAAAGCCACGTAAAGATGGAAAACACAGAGAGATTTTGGATACTATACGCGATTCTGTTGTCTTTAAATTATTTGCTTGCTGAGAAATTAACAACTATTGATAAAAGAAATGCTGCTGGATTAACTCAATTTATAAATTTTAAAAATGCTTTGACTCCAAAATTTGAGCCTAAGGACAAGCTACTGGGGAAAAGGATTTCTATTTTTGTTTCCACAGAAAATGAAAAGCTATGGATTTCTTCCAGACTTATGTGGTTTGATCAAGCTAGACCCCCTGAAACAATGCCCCAGATGATCCAACATTCAAAGCAGTTGAGATAAAGCCTTGCAGACTACTGCCAAGATTTCTGCATCTTCTTTGGACCCCCATGACAGCGCCCTCTACCAGCAGGAAGTAGTTTGGAAAGAACGACGCCCAAATTCCCAAATATTGTTTATAAATGTTTGTTTCCATTTAAATGGGCTTGATTATAAATGGTTATAACCACAAGCAATCTTTTTAAAGGTAAAAAGGGAATTATGGTATAGATATGAATACTTTGCTTTGAAATGGATTTTCTTTTGTTGATACAATTTAAGGTCAATTTTGTGATATGTATATTTCTCCTCTTGTTTAGGTATTGTGTTTATATAACTCATTGGAAAATGTAATGTATAATTTAATACAGATTAGAGAGTTACCTATGATAGTCAATACTTGGAGTTAAGTTGGTTAGGATTTCTAGATATGCAGAGATGTATTTGAGATGAATAGGCATTCTTCAAACCTTTCAAAGACCTACAGAATATGGCATTTAAAATGGTTTAGGGATTTTCTTGACAGGGAGGCACTACTGCTCCTGGTAACACCACCTACAGAAGAAAGGAAGATGGACATCGAAGAAACACATTATGAAGTTTGCTTCTAATATGGCAAGACTAGCCATTTGAGCAAGGTACTTCTCTTGTCTAGACTGTTTGATTTTATGTTGTAGAAACTGGACATGCAGGACCCACAAAAAGGTGACTGCTGATGCAAGATGGACATTGCTACAGGATTCCTGCTTCATGGAAGAGGCTGCCAGACAGCCAGACAGTCTACAGGACACACAGAAAAGTTTCCTGCCTTGTTGAGGAGTCTGGACACACACTATGGCCTATGGGCTGAAGATGGAACGTTAAGAAGAACTTCGGGTGACTGACCAGGCAATGAATTGTCTCTGTCATTTCTAGAGTTTATATATTATCCTTCTGTGGTCTTTGATTGAGTTGAAGACAGGTAGTTATGGATATAGTTTTCCTTAGTTAGGTTTAAAGATAAGTTACATATAGGACTTTAGACTCACAAAGATAGGATAGATGATATTTTAAGTCTTACAAAATGTTAATGGACTAAATATTGTTAACTGTGATTCTTATTTGATAACTGTTGTATGTTATATTTTGCTATGTTAAGGTTAAACCCCTTCTTTTACTTTAGACAGAAAAGAGGAGATGATGGGAGATGTGATTCTGTATATATGTTTCTCATACTGGTTAATAAAGCACTGTGGCCAATGAGATAACAAGATAGGCGGGACTAGGAGACCAGGAGGAGGAGACAGGAAGTAGTAGGGGTCGAGATGTAGCCGTGGAAGGAGCAGGACGCCGGCCGCGGCTTCCCGATAAGACGACCACGTGGAAATAATTAGATAAGTAGAAATGGGTTAATAATTAAGGCAGAGCTAGCCCATAAACAGTAATGGTAACTGGCCAACAGGATTATATCAAATACAGAATCTCTGAGTGTTATTTGGGGCACACGTGGTTGCAGGACAATGGCGGCAGAACCAGCGGCAGCCGGCAGGGAAACCTGCTGTAACACATTGCAGATAATTGGAGCCAGGAGCTGTACCCGGAGCTTGAGGGACTGTGAGATCCAGTGATTACTGATTACATAATAATGGATTTTAATGATTAAATGATTAAGTAATTTAAAAACATGGATAGTTTTTCATCATCAATTCCTGAGAGGATGCACCAGAACCGAGACATGAAGGACACAGCCATCACCAATTTTAAAAATTCAATAATTTAATAATCACATGATCAGAAGATCTTGTCTAGTGAATTCTGTCCAGCACATGTCATGACACTCTACCAAGTCACTGCAGTCATGATGAGGCTACTGTGGTGGCCAGGTCCAAAACAGCAGGGGATGTGGCAGCAGAGATGGAGGTGCCTTCACCTGCAGAGCCAAGAGAGAGCAGCTCCTCACTCTCTGTGTTGTCATACCCAGCAATGCTACCTTGGCAAACCCTATGATGCTGCCTGTTCCTCTGGTGCTGCTGTTTGTTCTTCTCATAGTAGAGGTCAGTGAAGGCAGAGATGTGGATGAAGAGCTGCATGGTGCCCCTTGAGATTGCCACACTCCACACTTGTCTTGGTCGTATCATGATGCTTTCTCCAGGTGGGACTCTGGCCATTTCTTGACTTTACCCCCCATTTGGGGAATATGACCTCCCCTGTGTAAGAGAAAGAGAGAGAGATAGTGAGTGAGAGAGAGAGAGAGAGACTATTTTTTCATCTGTGTCATGCCTTTCTTGTCTAGGAGCTCATATCTCCTCCAAATACATACACAGTTGTCCACTTGCAATCTTACATTTGATGTCTCAGGAAGCTGTGTAGAGTGGGAAAATGGGAAGACTGTAGATAAGGTCATCACCAGGAGGCCAGGGCAGTGGTCGTTACCTAGCAGTCATCTTAGAAGGTATCAACAGTGTCAAGGAGAACCTCTGTAGTCTGTCTGTGTTTATACGAGATTGGCTCCCTTCTGTGTATTAAAAAGAATTTCCCTACACAATATGGTATATCATCTGGGTATTGCTGTCCTGGAGACCATGGTGAGAGTGTATATAGGAGCCAGGGAGGGAGACACAGATATTGGAGAAGGTACCTATGAAGGTGGACAGATATAAGGCAAGAGTGGCCTGTGTGTTCAGTTTCAGAGGTTTGGTGTGGGATGGTGTTTACCCGCAGGTTGATGTTTTGTTCCATTCTGTCTGTGGGCACTTGTTTCTTTTATATGTGTCTGTTGTCCTGGAGGTAAAGGATGAAGGCAACTAGAGGGCATCCTGTGGGGACACCTGGAATTTTGTGAGAAATCCCTGTAAAGGACAACAGAGGATATATGCCCAATAGCCATGTCCAAGAGATTGGTTGTTAAGCATCTCCCTTATTCTACAGAGCACATGATGTTTCTGTAGGCTTCACTAAGGGTGGTATGTAGGCTAGCCAGTAAGCCTACCTGCATTCCTTCTTGGGGTCTTTGGAGGGATGACAGCTTAGGTAGAGACTATGTTGCATTTCCCATAGGTGAGGTACAGTCAATGATGCATTACCCTGAGGTGATGAAGAGGCAATAAAGCATTTGCCAAAGGTGAGGTAGAAACAGCGATAGATTTCTCACAGTTGATGTGGAGATAATGATGCATTTCCCACAGGTGAGGTGGGAACAATGATGTATTTCCCACAGGAGAGGTAGAACAGTGATTCATTTACCATAAAATAGGTAGGGAAAATGCTGCATTTCCCACACGTGAAGAAGAGAAACTGATGCATTTCCCACTGTTGAAGTGAAGACAATGATGAATTTCTAAGAGGCTAGGTAGAGATAATGATGCATTTACCAGAGGTGAGGTAGAGTCAGTGATGCATTTCCACAGGTGAAGTGGAACAGTGATGAATTTCCCAAAGGTTTGTTGAGAAAATGATGCATTTTCCAAAGGTGAGGTAGGGAAAATGATGCATTTCCCAAAGGTGAAGTAGAAAAATGATGCATTTCTCAAAGGTGAGGTAGAGACAGTAATGCATCTCACACATGTAGGTAGAGACATTGACGTAATTTCCACAAGAGATGTAGAAGGAAGGAGCCATTTCCCACAGGTGAGTTAGAAACATAAATGCATTTCTCACAGGTGAGGTAGAGACAATGATGCATTTCCCACAGGTGAGGTGGAGAAAATGAAGCATTTCCCAAAGGTGAGTTAGAGACATTGATGCATTTCCCACAAAAGAGATAGTGACAAAGATTCCTTTCCAAAAGTTGAGGTAGAAACAATGATGCATTTCCCAAAGTTGAGGTGGGGCCAATGATGCATTTTCCATAGGTGAGGTAGAACAGTGTTGTATTTACAACAGGTGACGTGCAGACTATGATGAATTTGTAAAGGTTAGGTAGAGAGAATGATTCATTTCCCACAGGTGAGGAAGAGACAATAATATATTTCCCACACGTGAGGTGGAACATTGATCCAATTCCAACAGGTGAGATAGAGGCAATGATGAATTTCCCACAGGTGAAGTACAGATAATGATATGTTTCCCACAATTAAGTTAGAACAATGATTTATTTCCCTCAGGTGAGGTAATGACAATGATGCATTTCCCACAGCTTAGGTAGAGACTATGATGCATTTCCCACGAGTGAGGTGCAGTCAATGATGCATTTCCCTGAGGTGAGGTAGAGACAATGAAGCATTTCCCATAGGTGATGTGGAGACAATGATGCTTTTCACAAAGTTGAGGTAGAAGCAAATGTGCATTTCCCACAGGTTAAGTAGACACAGCGATGCATTTCTCACAGGTAAGATAGAGACAATGATGCATTTTCCACAGGTAAGGTACAGATAATAATATATTTTTCACAGGTGTGGTAGAACTGTCGTTTATTTCCAACAGGTTAGGTAGAGTCAATGATACATTTCTCACACGTGAGAGGGAAATGTTGATACATTTCCCATAGTTGAAGTAGAGGCAATAATGCATTTCCCACAGGAGAGGTAGAACAGTTATGCTTTTCCAACAGATCAAGTACAGACTATGATGAATTTCGTAGAGGTTAGGTAGAGAGAATGATGCATTTCCCACAGATGAAGTAGCGTCAACGATGTATTTCTCACAGGTAAGGAACAAAAATTGATGTATTTCCAAAGGTGAAAAAGAGATAATGATGCATTTCCCATGTATTAAGTAGAGAAAATGCTGCATTTCCCACAGGTGAAGAAGAGACAATGATGCATTTCCCACAGGTAAAGTGAAGATTATGATGAATACCCAAGATGTTAGGTAGAGATAATGAAGCATTTATCACATCTGAGGTACAGGCAGGGATGCATTTCCCACAGGTGAGGTAGAAACATTAATGCACTTCCCACAGGTGAAGTAAAGGCAATTATGCATTTCTCATAGATGAGGTAGAGAAAATGATTCATTTCCCACAGGTGAGGTACAGCAGTGATGAATTTCCCACAGGTTAGGTAGAAAAAATGATGCATTTTGCAAAGGTGAGGTAGAGAAAATGATGCATTTCGCATAGGTGAGGTAGAGACAGTGATGCATTATCCAAAGGAGATGTAGAAGCAAGAAGGCATTTCCCACAGGTGCATTAGAAACATGGATGCATTTCTCACAGGTGAGGTAGAGACAAGGATGCATTTCCCACAGGTGAGGTAAACATAATGATAAATTTTCCACATGTGAGGTGGAGAAAGTGTTACAGTTAATGCATGTTTGATAGAGAAAATGCTGCAATTCCCTCAGGTTAGTAAGAGACCATGATGAATTTCACCTACGTAAAGTGCAGACAATGATGAATTTCACATAGGATAGGTACAGACAATGATATATTTCCCACAGGTGAGGTAGAGAAAATGATGCATTTTCCCCAGGTGATGTATTGAAAATGATGCATTTCACACAGGTGAGGTAGAGACAATGATGCATTTTCCACAGGAAATATAGAAGCAAGAATGAATTTCCAAAGGGTGAGGTGTAAACATTGATGCAATTCTCACAGGTGAGGTGGAGACAATGATGCATTAACCACAGGTGAGAGAGAGCCAATGAAGGATTTTCCACAGGTGATGTTGAACAGTCATGCAATCCCAAAAGTTACAGTAGAGGCAATGATGAATTTCCCAAAGGTGATGTAGACACAGTGATGCATTTCTCACAGGAGAGGTAGAAGCAAGATGGTATTTCTCACAGGAGAGATATATACCCACAGGTGAGGTAGAGGCAATGATGAATTTCACACAGGTGAAGTGGAAAAAAATGAAGCATTTCCCAAAGTTGAGGTAGAGACAATGATGCATTTCCCACAGGAGAAATAGGGACAATGATGAATTTCCCGTAAGTGAGGTAGAAACAATGATGAACTTCCCACATATGAAGGAGAGGCAATGATGCATTTCCCACAGGTGAGGTAAAGATAGTGATATATTTCACACAGATGAGATAGAGAAAATGCTGCACTTCCCACAGGTGAGGAACAGACAATGATGCATTTTTCACAGGTGAATTGCATAAAATGATGAATTTCCCATAGGTTAGGTGGAGACAATGATGTATTTCTGAAAGGTGAGGAAAAACAATGATTTATTTCCCTCAGGTGAGGTAGTGACAATGATGCATTTCCCACAGCTTAGATAGAGGCAATGAAGAACTTCCCAAAGGTGAGGTAGAGAAATGATGCATTTCCTACATGTTAGGTAGAGATTATGATGCATTTACCACAGGTGAGGTGCAGACAATGATGCATTTCCCACTAGTTAGGTAGAGAAAATGATGCATATCCCACAAGCAAGTGCAGTAAATGATGCATTTCCCTGATGCGTGGTTGAGAAAATGAAGCATTTGACACAGGTGAGGTAGAAACAATGATGCATTTCCCACAGGAGAAATAGAGACAATGATGCTTTTCCCACAGGTGAGGTAGAAACAATGACACATTTCCCACTGGTGAGGTACAGTTAATGATAATTTCCCACAGTTGAGGAAAAAAAATGTTGCATTTACCATATGTTTGATAGAGAAAATGATGCATTTCCAACTGTTAAGGAAGAGACCATGATGCATTACGCCGAGGTGAAGTGCAGACAATGATGAATATCCCATAGGTTATGTGGAGACAGTGATATATTTCCCACAGGCGAGGTAGAGACAATGGTACATTTCCCAAACTTGAGGTAGAGAAAATGATGCATTTTCCATAGGTGAGGTAGATACAATGATGGATTCCCCAAAGGTGAGGTAGAGTAAATAATGCATTTCCCACAGGTGAGGTAGAGACAAAGATGCATTTCCCACATGTGAGTTAGAGACTATGATGCATTTACCACGGGAGAGGTAGACGCAAGGTGGCATTTCTCACAGGTGAGATAGATACAATGATGCATTTCCCACAGGTGAGGTGGAGACCATGATGCATTTACAATAAATGATGTATAGACAAAGACGTATTTCACAAACGTAAAGTGCAGACAACGATAAATTTCTGTCAGTTGAGATAATGAAAGTGAGGCATTTCCCACGGGTGAGATGGAGACATTGATTCATTTCCCACAAGACAGGTAGAACAGTAATGCATTTCCAACAGGTGAAGTGCATAATACGATGAATTTCATAGAGGTTAGGTAGAGAGAATGATGCATTTCCCACAGGTGAGGTGGAGACAATGATGCATTTCCCCCAGGTGAGGTAGAGACAAGGATGCATTTCCCACAGGAGAGGCAGAAGATTGATGCAATTCCAACAGGTGAGGCAGAGGCAATGATGCATTTCAAACAGAGGAGGTGCAGACAATGAGGCATTTTCCACAGGTGAGGTGGAGACAATGATGCATTCCAAACAGGGGAGATGGAAACAATGATGTATTTCCAACTGGTGAAGTACAAAATATGATGAATTTTGTAGAGGTTAGGTAGAGAGAATGATGCATTTCCCACAGGTGAGGTGTATACAATGATGCATTTCCCTCCAGTGAGGCAGAGACAATGATGCATTTCCCACAGATGAGGTAGAAATATTAATGCATTTCCCACAGGTGAAATAGAGGAAATGATTCATTTCCCACAATGTGAGGTACAGATAATGATATAGTACAGAGAGTTAAGGTGGACAAAATGTTGCATTTACCGCAGGTTTGGTTGAGAAAATGCTGCATTTCCCACAGGTGAGGAAAGGACAATGATGCATTTCAACCAGCTGAAGTGCCAACAATTATGAATTTCCCATAGGTTAGGTAGAGACAATGATATATTTCCCACAGGTGAGGTAGAGTGAATTTCGTAGAGATTAGATAGAGAGAATGATGCATTTCACACAGGTGAGGTAGAGACAATGATGCACTTCCCACAGGTGAGATAGAACAGTGATGCAATTCCAACAGGTGAGACTGAGGCAATGATGTATTTCCCACAGATATGGAGCAGATAATGATGTATTTCCCAAAGGTGAAGAAGAGACAATGAAGCGTATCACACATATTAGGTAGAGAAAATGCTACATTTCCCATGGGTGAAGAAGAGACATTGATGTATTTCCCACAGGTGAAGTAAATACAATGATGATTTTCCAAAAGATTAGGTAGAGATAATGATGCATTTACTACAGGTGTGGTAGAGAAAATGATGCATTTTCCACAGGTGAGGTAGAACAGTGATGAATTTCCCACAGGTTAGGTAGAAACACTGAGGCATTTCCCAGAGGTGAGGTATCAACAATGATGATTTACCTACAGGTGAAGTAGAGGCAATGATGCATTTCTCACAGGTGAGATGGAGACAATGATGCATTTCCCAAAGATGAGGTAGAGACAATGGTGAATTTCCCATAGGATGAGGAAGAGACAATGATTCATTTCCTACAGGTGAAGTGCAGACAATGATGAATTTCCCAGTGGTGAGTTGGCAACAATGATTCAATACCCCCAATTTAAGTGGACACAATTATGCTTTTCTCAATGGTGATGTAGACCATGATGCATTTCCCACGTGTGAGTTAGAGAAAGTGATACATTTCACACAGGTGAGGTAGAGATAATGATGCCTTTCCAATAGGTGAGGTGGAGAAAATGATACATTTCCTTCAGATGAGGTAGAGACAATGATTCATTTCCACAGATGAGGTAGAGACAATGATGATTTTTCTACCAGTGAGGTAGAGACAATGATGCATTTCCCACAGGTGAGGTAGAGACAATGACCCATTTCCCAAAGATGAGTTAGAGACAATGATGCATTTCCCACAGTTGAGGTGTAGACAATGTCACATTTTTCAGTTGTCAGGTAGAAACAATGATGCATTTCAAACAGGTGTGGTAGAGACAATGATGCATTTCTCACTGAAGAGTTAGAGACTATGATGCAGATTCCACAGGTGAGGTAGAGTCAATGTTGCATTTACCACAGGTGTGGTAGATAGAATGAAGGATTTCCATAGGTGATGTATAGATAATGATGCATTTCCAACAGATTAGGTAGAGTCAAGGATGCATTTCCCACTGGTGATGTAGAGACAATGATGCATTTCCCACACATGAGGTAGAGGCAGTGTTGTATTTTTCACAGGTGAGGTAGAGACAGTGATGCATTTAACACAGCTGAGTTATAGAAAATGATGCATTTCCCACAGGTGAGTCAGAGACAGTGATACATTTCACACAGTTGAGGTAGATATAATGATGGCTTTCCCTCAGGTGAGGTAAAGACAAGGATGTATTTCTCACTGGTGACATGGAGACAATGATGCATTTCCCACAGGTTAATTTTGACAGGGAAGCATTTCCTACAAGTTAGGTGGAGTCAATGATGCATTTTCCAGAGGTGAGGTAGAGACAATGATGCATTTCACACAGGAGAGGTAGAGCCACAACCTGATGTCCATGGCTCCCAATTACTTGTGGAAGGCCTGAATGAAGGGGGTACAAACTGAAGAGTGGGTTGTCCCTGTACAGTCGGGGTACAGGGCTAAAAGCTCAAAATTATATAGGATCCAGGTACCAGAAATTTCAAATGAAGTCAGACTGTAAAACCTGATCAAAAGTGAAGACTACATCAAGAGAAATGTGGAGAGTTGGGAGCCTCCACATTCAAGCGTATCAGAGAATCTGGCAAGCATTTTCACTGACTGAGCAGGGTCACTAACCATTGCTGTTGAAGATGGAGGGATAGTGCTGTTTAATTTAGTGCAAGCCTGCTACGACCATAACTTCTGGTGAGTTTTATTCCCTCAGACATCAGCTGTGTTTCTGCCAAGTCTAATTGCATTTCTAACTATGACTCATCATTTTAATAATACTCAAATTCTAAGTCTATGCTTAAAACCTGTGGGCTCAGAGACTTAGGATAGCAACTGTATAACTTTCTCTCTTTTGTATCATTTTGGAAGCCTCTCTCCTTCCATACTGACCCAACTAAAATAAAACCATGCTAGACAACTGAAAGACTTAGAACAAAACTTAGCAAGCTTACCCTGGAGGAAAAGATGCCAGTATACCTACAAGACTGACCACAACTAACAATTTCATTGACATAGGAAAGTGTAACATAAAAGCCCTTCATTGATAAAGAGATTGATGACTAACTTATCCACCATCATGGAGCTTTCACCTCATAGCTGGTGGAAATAAATCAAACACCCACAACTAAAAGCTGAGCCTAACTAGAATCCAGATGCAGAGAGGGAAGAAAAGACAAGGCCGCAAAACACAGATAGACAGCAGACCTGACCATGGAGGAGGTAATTGGCTCCAAAACTGATAGTTTTGAATCCCGCATGGGACTCATTCAGACCCCCTGAACATGGGTCTCAGCTAGAAGGCCTGAACAGTCTAAGAAACCACAGACAGTGGAACCAGGATGTATTCCTAGTACACAAAAGGTCTTTGCAGGCACATCCCCCATGGAGGGATCCTCCCTTAACATAAAGATAGGAGAGAAGTCCGAGGCCCTACTCCAAATGACTTGACTGGTGTAGATGACCCCTCTTGGAGATCATCACCCTAAATGAGGAGTGAGGGGAGATGGGCTGGAGGGTTGGTCTGGGGGCACGAGAGGGTGGAAGAGAGGGAATCAAGAAGGGAGGGAGGGATAATGGAGAGAGGGATTGAAAGGGAACTGCGGTTGATATGTAAAATTAAAATTTAATTAATATAAAAAAGAAGGACATGAACAAATAATACTTTATGAAAAATAAATATAACACTACACTCTATTGAAATATAAGTGGACATCAAAGTATCCCAAACAAAAAAGGCCAGTGCCAGATTTTTTCATGTAGAGTTCTACCAGATATTCCTCAAATTATATCACAAAATAAATGCAGGAGGTTCATTACCAAATTCATTTTATGTGTTTACAATTACCTTGGTACACAGGCCACACAAGACACAAATAAGCAAGAATACTTGACACAAATATACCTCATAAACATTGATGGAAATACACTCAATAAATTCCTGGCAAATAGAATCCAAGAACACATCAGGGAAACCATCCATCATGAACAAGTTGGCTTCACCCTAGTGATGCAAGGATGTTTCAACATATGTAAATCTATTAATGTGATCCACTGAAAAATGAAAAATCATTTTGTCATCTTACTAGATGATTATGAAGCTGATGGAATATGGAGTTGCTCTTTCTCAATCCTCCAAGCATATTCTTTTATTTCCATTCACACTTGTCTGCATAATTTCTGCCTACATACCATTTTGTAGTATGTGTACCTAGCAAACAACTTGTAAAATACATTGAACATTAGTCATTACAAAATGAATATAGAGATAGAATGTATGGTGTAAGTTCAAATCTCAGAATCTTCTGGACCTGATATTTCAAGAAATTAATTCAACTTCTAGAAGGAAAAAGTACATAGTTTCTCCGAGTTGACATCTTATCACCACCCAATGTATGATTGAATGCATTTCAAAAGGACCTTATCTAGATGCAAAATTGATGACTCTTCATTCATTGAAGAATATTGAAAGGACTCCTGAATGAAATATCAAATGCAATGCTATTACCTAAATTTGTTCATTCTGTCAGAACAATGCTAGTATCTCAGAGTTTTTTTTATTTGCATTTCCTGAGGACTACGGGGGAGCACTGTTTTAAGTGTATTCCAGCTATTTTGTTTTCCTCTATTGGGAATTCTCTATTCACTACTGTGCCCCTATTTTTTTTTAATAGGGTTATTTGTTGTTTGGTGACTAGATTCTTGTGTTCTTTGTATATTTTGATGATGAGACCCCTGTCACATATGTGGTTGGTGAACATCTTTTCCCAGTATGTGGGCTCCCTTTTGGTGTTGTTGACTATGTCCTTTGCCTTACAGAAGCCTCTTGGTTCCATGTAGTTTCTTTTATTAATTGTTGATCTCAGTCATTGTCTGCCACTCCTGTCATGTTCAGGAAGCAGTCTCCTTTACCAGTTTGTTCCAGGATACCTGCCATTTTCTCTTCTAAAAGTTTTGGTATGACTGTATTTATGTTGAGGTATTTGATCCATTTGGACTTAGGTTGTGTACGTGACAATAGACATGGGTCTTTCTGCAGTCTTCTACACACCATCATCTAATTGTGCTAGCACGATTTGAAGAAAAAGCATTTCTCTTTCCAACAGCCAACATCAAACTGAATCCAGAGAACCTTCAGATGATTCATCAAAAAATCAGGAAGAAGAAAACGCTGCCCACTCTCTTGATAAATAGAAAATATTATATGTGAGTTTCTTGCAAAGACAATACGACAAAAAAGAGATCAAGGGAAACAAATTTCAGTGGAAGAAGTGAAACTGTCATTATTTTCCAATGATATGAGAGTTTACATATGTGCTCCAAAAAAATTCTACTAGGGAATCTCTCCAGCTGATAAACACACTCAGCATATTAGAAGGATAAAAGATTAACTCAAAAAAATTAGTAGCCCTATTATATGCAGACAATAATGAAGGGGCATATACAGAAATAAGGGTACCATCACTTTTACAAGAGACACAAACATCATAACATAGCTTGAATTAATGTTTACCAAACAAGAGATAGATCTATATAGCAAGCAATTTTTGTCTTTAAAGCACAAAAATTAAAGAAGATACCAGAAAACAAAAAGATCTCCCATGCTCTTGGATAGGTAGGATAAACAGTAAAAATTGGTAATCTTGCCAAAACGCAACCTATAGATGCAATGCAGTCCCCAGTAAAATCCTAGCACAATTCTTCACTGACCTTGAAATGATCATACTCAACTTTCGATGGAAAATAAAAGACCCAGGATAGCATATAAAAAAACCCTGTCCAACATCGAAAATTCTGGAGTCATCACCACTTTTGACTTTAAGTGGTACAACAGAGCTATTGTGCTGAAAACAGCCTGGTATGGGCACAAAATAGACAAGTAGACCAAACTAATTGAATCAAAAAACATGATATTAACCCATACACCTAAGAACACCAGGCTTTTGACAAAACAGCTAAAAGTATATAATTGGAGGAGGAAAGCATCTTCAGCAATTGGTGCTGTCACAACTTGATGATGGTATGTAGAAGACAGCAGATAAACACGTCTATCCCAATGCACAAAACCCAAGTTCAAATGAATGAAAAACCTCAACATTCATCCAGCCACACCGAGTCTCCTAGAAAAGAAAGTGTAAGGTACCCTTTAATAAATTGCTACAGCAGACTGCTTCCAGAACATAATACTGGTAGCAGAGACACTGAGATCAACAATAAATAAATGAGCACTCCTCAAACTGAGAAACTTCTCTAAGGCAAAGGACACAGTTGAAAAGAACAAATGGCAGCCTACAACATGGGAAAAGATCGTCACCAATCCTATATCTGACAGAGAGCTGATCTTTAAAATATACAAAGAACTCAAAGAAAGTAGTCCCCAAAACAACAAATAACTCCATTAAAAATGGGAAACAACTGAAGAGAGAATTCTCAGGAGAAGAAATAAAATATGCTGAAATATATTTAAATTGTTCACCACTCCTAGCTCTCAGGGAAATACAAATCAAAACAACTTTGAGATACCACCTTTCTCCAGCTAGAATGGCTAAAATTAGAAATACAAATGACAACATATGCTAGAGAGGATGTGGAGAAAGGGGAATACTCCTCCACTGCTGGTGGGAGTGCAAACTTGTACAGTTTTTTTGATATCAGTATGGTGATTCCTCAGTAAATT